>JAODUD010000117.1:12560981-12583046 GCA_026784285.1 Stomatorhinus walkeri
ATATATATATATATATTAACCTTTGATTTTGGTCAGATTCAAAACCCCTTTTTTGTGTAGATGGTAGTTTTGACTTTAACAGATATTTCACTCAACTTTTAGACCAAAGTACATTATAGAAAGCCAGCCATATTTTTAATACGTCATGTTATATGTGTTTTGTAACAATTGGGAAAAATCATAATTTCTTGTCTGAATTTTCCCCCTTTGAAAGGAACAGGAAACAGATGACCCCTGGCAGGGTTGGGGAAGTTCCTCTTGTAAAATCTTGATGCAGAAAGCAGATGCATCAGGATAATTCTTTTAGTGAAAAGTGGCCATGCATCACACGAATGCAAGAAAAAAGGAAGGGAAGTAAGCACACTGGAGCTGGCCAGGACTATAATCTGAAGGGAGTTTGATTTATAATGTGCAGCTTGTGATTTTTTCAATGTACATGTGAGTATCCAGGCTTAATACACATGACATGAAATATCAATTCCCAGGCAATAATTAAAGCAAGTAACCAAAAATAAGCTAATATATGACTTGATAATTGATAAATAGCATATAAATGTGATAAATAGGGCTATATTTCTGAAATTATTTTTGTGATATTTTATTTTCCTTATTATTGCTTAGAAATATTTAGGGTGCACCACACTTTTCAATCAAAAACTAGACACTTTCTTCAAAAAGTGTTGTCATGTCGTAAGAGTAAAATATGTGCCTGTGTAAATAATCGGTTGTGAACCTCATAATTATTCACAGGCACATCAAAAAGAAACATCTCCCGATGAGATCCTGTACGTCTAAATTTATTACAAATATCCAACTGTGGCAAAATTGTAGCTGCATATATTTCTTACATATTCAAGGTTGCAATTGAAAAACCAAATATTCCTGTTACTTTTGGTAATAACAAAGATCTCCATTTGCTTAAACTACCATGTTTAATATATTGTTTGGCATTTTGGATAATGTAATGGATGCCCTTGCAATTTACCTTTTTGCATAATTTTCTTTATTATACTTAGGAATAATCAGAGCTCACACACACCACCTGGTGGTTGGCCTAATTATCTTTAAAAAAAACCACAGCAGTTTTTGCAACATGAACAACAACACCATTCTATGACTGGAGGAATAATTAGTCCCACCAATAGGTGTGCTTACCTAAATTTTTTTCTTATTGTTCTTAAATATTATTGAACACCTTGAAACAGACAAGTCCATATGCAATGCATACTGTAAATATCTGTATTGTTGCGTAATACTTATTTTACTTATGCTATGCTGCTGTGAGATAAACTGGAACTATTTCTATAGCATATTCATCTTCATTTTTTATCTTAATGTTTCTTTGTAAAGCCTTTTTTTAGCAAAATTTGGCTTTTAAAATGACTTTGTCAACACAGTGACTGTGATTATAGATAAGTATTGCCTACAATCCTCATCACTGCCAAGAGATTTGTGAATCAGTGATGCTTCAGTTTCTTTGACCTGCGAGACTCTAGTCCTGCTTAAATAAAAAGCATCAATGTAATTCAATTCTCATGTAATGTAATTCTCAGCATCAATATAATTCAAAGAAATGTGCTGCAACATGCTTCTTAACCTTTTCATACGATAAATAGATGTTTATGTACAAGCTTCACAGTCTGCATTCACTCTCCTTTCTCTTGAAAGTGTTGCTGACAGCTGATTCCGAAGTAAACTTGTGGGGTGAAGACTAGAGGAAAGTCATAGAAACAGAGCAGTTTCTGCCCCCTGGTTTAAGATTACAGTTTGGGTGTGCCTAGCAGAGAAGCTTCGACCCTGAAGCTGACTTTTAGGATGGTGAAATCCAGGCTCAAATCTTTGCTCTTCCACAAAATAAGAAAATCCCGCACCCTCAAGCAGTGGCATAAAATTAGCCCTTCGCTCTGGCCTGGGATGTGGTTGCTGGCAGGAAACAGAAAGGATTTGTGTCTCTCGATGGCTGGTAGGAAAAGCACCACCCTTTTCTGCTTTTAAGTTCACAGAGGCAATTGGCTTGACATGACATGAATTGAAGACCACCAGAGCTTAACTGTTTTAGCTCACTGCCACAGTGTCATAGAGCTTGGGTGATTTGTAAAAGTATGGAAGGACGGACAAAGAGTAAAACCGTGGTTAAAGAGGAAATCCACTCGCATTTGATCTGTTCATAGGGTGTTCCTTATGTTTGCTGCGGTAGGATTCAACACCAAATATTGCACATTTTGTTTTCGTAAGTAATAAAGCAAGAGTTCCGACATTGGTCATTCTGGCATGCGGATAAGAGGTTTGTAGTTTGCATTCCTCTCATTTATAGTAAACCTCCCACAATAATTTAAATCCCCCCCCCTACTACAGCACCAGTGATGTTATACCAAAAATTACTAAATGAAAGATTAGGAAAATTGGTGAAGTAAATGTCATGTTGTTTTGTAACAAGCTGAATATACTGATCTGTGTGACAGATGTTGATGCTAAATGAGTCTAAATTCTGTATATAAAACACTGAAAATGCTGACTGATTATGTGTTTGCTTTAGGTGCGTATAAAGTTATGTGGTGATGACAGAAAATTTATATACCATTTAGTGGAAGTCCACTAAAATCACAAAGGGCAGTGGTGCTGAAGTTGATACTGTTGCCATTTAACTGGGGGCATGACCTAGTTCTTTTCTTGCTTTTTGCTACATTTTAACAACCTGGTACTTTCTTAATATTAGTTACACAGTACGACTACAATCCTGTATGTGAAAACTAACCTTTCTGAAAACCAAATTACAAAAGGCCACAGCATTCAGCATGCTTTTAATAAACTTAAAACCTTTTAAAATAAATATCACGTTAGAAACAATAGTAGAACAATTAGCTGGCTCATATTATTTGAAACCATTAAAGTGTAAAATAAACTAAGCTGCCTAATTTTAATTTTAATTTTATTATGTGTGGGTTACCTAAAACCTACTATGACTACATAAAAATTTTAACACTTATAAAACTTCCTGTCTTATTCCTTTTTTTCCAAAAATAAATTCTAAGGGCACAATTCCCTTGTCTGTTTGTGTTTGGTTAGCAACACTCTTTCATGGCTAAACCGTGTGGAAGGGTATGTTTCCTTGCAAAGTAACAACGGGGCCATGGCTGATTCGCATTCACTGCACTGTCTTAGTTCCTTTGGTATTTTATTACCACAGGTGCAGGGGTATTCACTGATCAGATGCCCGCTAGAGGCAAGGTCAGCACTAATTGAAAACAGCTCTATTTATACACCTGCGTGCATGAAAGGTCTCTGAGAGTGGGGAGTCTGCGAGGGAGTGAAGACCTCACTGAGCAATGACAATCCACTGCAGAAGATTGACCTTAGGAAACAAAAGGGCAAAGTCATTCCCAGGGCTGGCCCAGTCAATCCGACTAGCTTGCAGGTGCGCAGCATAATTCATCGGAAGTTTATAGCCCAGGCTGTAACCGTAGCTTTCACGCTACGAGGTGAAAACATAGATGTGTACAGACGGGGTGTGACACATCGGAGCAGTACAGTATGTACTAATCTGACATTATTTACCACGCTTTTAAAGATGTGTACATCAGCGCTATAACCAGTATTTACTCATGATAAAAATCGCTCAAAGCTATCATGTGTCAGTGAACTCAATGCGGTCTGGAGGAGTTGCACGGCACCTGGGGAATGCAGTTTGCAGTAATGAGAGATAGGTGTACGGAGGAAATAAGATAACTTAACACAATTTTTACTAATTTTAACATTGAAAGGGCCTTATATCTGCAGGATCTCAAATGGAGGGAAGTATGAAAAAACAGCCCTGATAAAATAATTTTAAAGTATTTAGATTTTAAAAAGTATTTTTAAGTTCAAAAACATTCAACTGCCAATCCAAGGCTCAGATTGCATTGGCTCTGATACTGTTATGGCTCTAAGTTTGTAGCTGCTATTCACATAAATTACACTTTCATTAAAAGGTTTTTGTTTTGGGCTATTCCTACTTCACCTTAGCACCAAAACACCTCCAGGAGTGAAGAGCAGTGACTAAACGTTTCAATGAGACAAACAAAGGGAAGTGTAAGTTATTTCAACTGCATTCAGTTGTGGGAAAGCCTGAATCATGTGATGGGGGATTTTAGAATGGATGAGAACTTTTTCAGGGGCAGGGGAATGGAGCAGCAAAAAAAAAAATACTTTCTTTGCAAACAAAGGAAAAACTGCATGTACAATCGTCTTGTAGGATGGCCATTCTAGCGTATGGTCTGACATATGACCTGCTCCCCAGGTTGCCATAAAAGTGACAGCAGAAAATGATAATGTATAGGGACAATAAGAACAAGTAACAGGTGGAATGAATCAATGCGATGTTAGTCACCTGACGCACCCTCCTGAGATGCACGATGGCCTCCACCTGACTCACACTCCCCCATCACTGGATCATTGGGAACCCCCCCCCGACACACACACACATCTCTAGAGAGTGAGGCTGACCTGAGCATATCCGCATCTGGACCACCCGGAAGCAAAATAGCTATAAAGCAAAACAGTGAAGAGTGACCCAAGAATGGCTGTTTTTCATGCACTAGAATCACCCGAGAGGTGTGCAATACAAACAAAGGGTGATGCACTGCCACAGGAAGTAATAGTGGTCTGTGAGCTCCACCCACTTAATGGCACTATATATCAGCTCATGGCCCGTGAGATTTTGGGGAACATATAACGCTGCGTGTTTCCTTCTGTCCACCTCCCGGGACGAGTCAGCCCCTAACTCTCTGTCTGACGTATTTGTCTGTAAAATAAATGACTGAGAAAAGTCAGGTGACACACAGTGGGCCCCCACAAAGCACTGACTTAATGGCCAGGAATGCTGCCGGACTCGCCTCTGGACTGGATTAGGGGCCCTCTTTGGGGTATGGATGCTCAGGGGGCTGACCAAGGTAGAAGACCTTGGAATGAAGTGACACTAATAATTATCCAGTCCCAAAAACCTCAGCTGTTTGTTTTTTTTTTAATTTGTGGACATGATACAATAGCAGCTGACTTCAGCATTACCAGCATTACAGATTCCACAGCCAGTCATTGTAGTCCAGATAAGTCCCAGCCTATGCAACATGATTTGGCCTGTCAATCACTTAAAGGTGTATGGAAATTCCACATTGCAGACTCAATTGGAAAGTGTAAACAAAGTGCAAAAAACTGATGTAAACACCTTGTTCATTAACTAGAGTGGAAATTTCAACATAGGAAACCTTCAGTTAAATTCAGTACTGGATGAAACTTAATTTAACCCAACCCATTTTAAACCTCATTGATTCAGGCCCGAGTCATGCATCAAATTAAGACATCTCATTTACCATTCTATAGCCTATGAAAAATGAAACTCTGCCATCATGGTTTGAAAGTACATAACATAGCTGTGACAATCCCCATGTGGCTCCCCTATTACTCCCATGTGGAACATTCCTCCCGAAGTATGTTTTTCCATGCGTTTGGGTATGGTCAGGGTCTGTATATGCTATGCTATGAGATCCATACGATCTGGACTGGGGGAACACATGTCTCCAAAGTCCTATTGGACAGAGTTGTCCCATTGAGTGTGCTCTGGGGCTGGTTGCTGGAAACAGCTTCAATCTCACCACCTTGCTGATGATCTCAGGCATGAGTAACATATGCTACACCCCCTCCAGCTTTCAGAAGGTTTTTTTTTATATTAGCTTTGACTCCCAGTCTTGCTTGCAGATATCAAAGGTACCTCTTAGCCAAGACCATATAAACAATGTATTGCTCAGGATCTGGGGAACTTCTTGACTGTAGAATAATCTTTCCCCAATTATACATTAGCGAAAAACAAACATACAGATTATGGCCCTCAAAGATATTAAAAGATCTCACTAATCTGTTTTGGTCACTATAATCTGGGCAAAATTACTTTAATATTTAATAACCCAATAAGCATGTATTTTACAATATTCAAGTTTCTGACTCAGAGATATAAGGACCACAGCAAAAGTCTTACGTGAAATATTGTACAGAATTACTGTTTCCAAGGATTTTGTTGTGTACTTCATCACTGTATAACAGTCCAATGAGATGCATCCCAGTTTTGGCAAAAGGTCTCTTTATCAACAAAAAGTCACAGCGGTACTAATTAAGAGCTATAACTAACTGTAGTTCCCAACAGCTTCTGCACCACTGACAAATGTCTACATGAATACCCAGCTAATGAAATCAAGCCAACATCTTTTCTGAACCCCCTAAGAACCAGTAATGCCCGTTATTTAACTGCAGTAGTGTTCCAACACAATATGATCTGTCATTAAGCACAAGTAAATAGGGATGCAAAGAGACATCCATGTCTTTTGATGACCTGAACCAGTTCATAATTACCTGAAATTTGTAGTCTGATGTTTGTTTACATTACCCTGATTTATTTCTTTTTTTGGTCCAGTTCATGAATAGGCATTCAAACACGTCAGATGCATACACCGATCTTCATCAATGCACGTTGACCCATTATCAGTCATACTTTTATGGATGCATGACTCTTCACTAGATTTTATACAGCTGACCAATATCTGAACCCTTTTCATATAACAAATTTGCATAATCCAGAATGGTTTATAATGGAAAGTATTTTATCCTAGTATCAAATACCATATTAATGCTGGCAGTGCACTTACTTCAGCAATGATCTTATAATTTTTAAGAAGTGCAATTTATTGTTACTTGATTTTCAATCACTTTGGAAATAATAGAGTATATTGCCAAGACCTAGTTATGTTCCATCAACTGTCATTGATTTACTTTTTGGCATGAAAAGCAAGTCTTGCACACCTGTGCCATTTGAATCAACACAACGAGTTAAAGGTACATGAACACCCTGCAGCAGTAAATGTTTGGATACCTTTCTAAGTCTGTATGTTACTTTGGGGACGGGTGTATGCATTATCAGGCTCAGGCCCCTATTAGCTTGTCATCAAACAAGGCTTGACAACAGGTTTTCGTTTGACCTATTAGATTCATAATAATTTATCGAGACAATTTTTTTCGTGTTAGATATTTACTCTTGTAGAGTTGGCACGTTACCTTCCGTAGAAATAAGGAACCTCAAATTTGTTGTAGAAATGACCTTTTTTATGCACAGCCAAGACTGTCGGTGACCCTTGAGAGATTATAAAGTTAAAATAATGCTAAGTTTTATAATCTGCACTTACATGGAAGGTCAAGATATTTCTAGTTCAATCATTTACAATCTGCTTTTTATTTGCGGTAAAAAAAAAATTCCCCTCTTGTGTTTCTGCTCCTGTCTTTAGGAGTCAAATTACAACGATCGTTTTAAGCATGAATATTTGTAGGATACCAAAAATAAAGGATTCTCTAAGAAAGCTTCAGACCTTTGCAGCTGAAGACCTCATTTTTAACCAACAACTCCACACCTCCAGCTGGTAGGTCGGGTCTTTATACTGGAAGATGGATGAAAATAATATGGTGGGCTTGGGAGACAATGACGAAACCAATACGCAAAAATGTAAAGTGAGATAATTATGAGCACAAGAATGGCATTCATTTGCCTACAAAGGGCTCATTGTGCTTCAGCAGAGATTCGTGTATCAGTGTAAATGTGCACCAGGGAGATGGAACAAAGTACCAGTCCTGTGTTTATTTGTATTTGAGAGCCATGTGTGTGACATAATAATCCAAACAGAGCCAGCACATGGGTGGATCAACAGCTGTTGTACTTGTCATCGGACAGCTCAGTCCTTATGCAATCTTAACTTTACAGACCACCCTATATGCCAAAAAGCTTTTTTGTTTTCCAGATGACCGAAGACCACCTTTTTTTCTAGTCCAATGGCATTTCTCTGCACTATTTGCTTCATAATATTTACTTCTGTGACTTTAAGCAAGTTATGAAAATATATGACTAAGGTATATTGAAGATAAATCAAATGTAGATGATTATTCTTTTTATTAATAGTAGTGGTAGTAGCAGTATTTAGAATATGTACAGTATAACTTATAGAAGAGATATTTTGGTCAGCAATGTATGTTGAAATTTACTTATAAATGTAATTCATATCAAATTTCAGTATTTTTTACGTAAAGTGCATACAAGTTTCTCTGACTTTACTTTGTACAAATATTATACTTTAAATTCATAGGCTTTAGGTCTGTTTTGAAATGCATGTCATGAGCATTTTTTAAACTTTGGGCAACAGTTCCATCTAGTGGACATGGTGCACTTTTCCAATAAGACCATTTTGCTTTACATTTACCTTTAACAAACAATCTTATACGAGCCTCAAGGAAGATGTCACCGCATTCCATGGACTTTGGCTGAACAAACTAGGAAAATTTTCAAACAGAACAATGGCATGTTAGAGGAACACAGAAAAACATCACCTGGAATTATTTTGCACATTAATGTGGTCATGGCATTTCAAAAATGGGTCATGCTGCAATTCTGACTTTCAGATACAGTTTATAAGGGTTTATAGAGTTTTCTGTGGGCAAGTATCACAACAAATGCAAACAAGCAGACATACACCCCAATGATGACATTAAGAACCACCTTCAGCCAAAGAGCTCTGACCCATTGAGGCATTGGGTCTACAAGACCACTGAAGGTGTCCTGTGGTATCTGGCACGAAGACGTTAGCAGCAGATCCTTTAAGTTGCAAGGTCGGCTCACCGGGGATTGAGCTTGATTGTCCAGCACACCAATAGATGCTTGATCGGATGGAGATCCAGGAATTTTGGAAAGGCTTGAAGAATTTGAAAAAAGGTGAAGGTGTTCAATTTGAACAATTTTTGCAGTGTGGCAATGTGCATTATTCTGCTGAAAGAGGCCACTGCTCCTGGGGAGTAGAGCTACCATGTACTTCTGCAGCATGTTTAGGTAGGTAGAACATGTCAAAATAACATCCACATTAATGCCAGGACCCAAGTTTCCCAGCAGAATATTGCCCAGAGCATCACACTGCCTCCACTGACTGATCTCAGGCAGATAGAAACTCACCAGGTAGGATAGAAAACCTGCAGGATACTAGCACTTCAGAATCATGGTTGCCTACTCCTGGTCTAAAACATAATAATGACCTGCAAAGTTAATAAAAAATCTTGCTTGCCCTTTGCCCTGGAATAAAAGTTGAATTTTATCTTACTCACCAGCGGGTGTCAGTAAGCTACAAGTAAAGCTTAGCTGCTCTATTGCTTAACTTTTCTAATGCTTACCAGACTGCAACTTTCATTATGTTCTATGACTGTCTGTGCTACATGTGCAGTATTCAGTTAAAGTTATCGCTGTTTGTGTTAACTGAACCACACTAGTAGGCAGTTTTTTAATGTTAATATAAAAAGGAAATCTACAGTACATTCACAATCAGAGCTTTACATTTGGACAATAAACATACAAGAAAATATTAAGTAATTTTTGACTTCCATCTTAATTGTTCTCAACCACTCATACCAATACAGCAATTGAGTTGAGAACTAGACCAGTATGTGGGAATTAAAAAAAAAAAAAAAACGGTATTGTTTAGTTTCAAATCAACAAAGTGGGAATGCTGGAATTTCAATTATACACACACACGCACACACACACACACATGCAGTCAGACTTGTTCATGCCTACTACATTGTTCTGGTGAACTGCTATAGGTATAATAACTGTTAAAAATTCCACTCCAGCTAATGAACAAGGTGTTAACCTTGAAGAATTTCACTCTCATTTTTGTGCTGTATTCATGAATTTATTATCATCTTGCATGTGATGATTTCAGTGTTAAATATCAGTTATGCCTCTCTATGAATGAAACATATAATGTGTCTTTGGAAGTCACCTATTGTAATGCGTTTTGTAGATGTACTTCTCATGCTATAAGCCAATCAAAAGTAATGCTCTGTGCTCTGAAGTAATGTAACAGTATAGATTTGGTTATGGGTAGCAGGGACATGGCCCCACACATATTGTGGGAGTACTATGTGTGTTTCGGGGGGCAAGGTGAGAGACTGGGGGAGGGGGGGGGGGCAGGATTGATTTGGTCCCACCCACTGTTGAACTAAGCCTTCATCCATGATTCTCTTTCACATCAAATCAAATTCTGCTAATGCAGCAATTGGGACTAAAGCTGCACAGGACGTGAGTGGCAACCTTTCCACAGCCATGGCAGGATCGCTGCTGAGAAACGATATTTTCAAATATTAGATGCAGCCACAGTGAGACAGCATAGTTCATCATGAAAGAGGACATTGTGAACCTTGGTACATTTCCTGCTTCCAGTCACTCCATTTGATATTTATATTATGCAGCCCCTGACCCTGAAAATAAGAGATTTGCTAAATGTATCCTACTTTACTGAAGTGGTTATAGTTGAAAGGTCCTGGCAGCCACTCTGAACATGTTAATATGGCTCTGAAAAAGTGGAAGGTCTCACATTCTGCACCCAGTATAGGTCGGATTATGACTCAAATTATAGACATTGTCAGTAAGGGATTAATCTAGAAAAATTATTAGTGTGAATTGTGAAGGCAGAAGAATCCTTGCTCATCAAAGAACTTTGGGTTTTACGGCTGGGGAGCTTTGGAAGAATCAGCACAGATTGGGCTGAGGATGAAGCTGCCTGACAGAGATGCTAAGTGGAGGGAGTCATTACTGCTAAACATTAACTTCAGATCAGCGCCTCCTGTGAGGCCATGACCACAGCCTCTTATAAGCGACAACACACCTCCAGTCATGGGATAATGCAGACCAATGGTGACTCAGTCAGAATTCTCTCCACAGACACCATTCTCCTTTTGTCCAAAAAAACAGTGTTGGAAAACTGTCACGCTGGAAACCTGCATCCCCTCCAGGGTTTATCTGCTGCCAGCAGCACCTGTTTTAGAAGGTAAACTTCTGAAGGATTTAAAGAACACCATTCCACTCAGATCTTATTCTGAGCTTTGCCGAAGAGACTGTGAAGAAGAGTGGTTTGTGCTTGGATCTCTGGCCTGGGGGAGCAGGCTGATTAAGTTCACACTTTGCCTGCTCCAGCCCGGATTCCCACAGCACAGCCTGTGCGGATGGCTGGAGTCAAAGTGGTTATTTTTTTTCACTTTCTCCCAGCTGGTATCCAGGAAAGTTGAAGCTCCTTGACCTCAAAATGGAGTTTAAAAATGGAGCAACAGTAAGACCATTTATCACAGTGTTCAATGGCTATGGTATTACTAATTTTAAAAAATGAACACTATTTTCTTGTTCTTATATTGAGTCCTTATAGCAGATATTGCTCTGGAATGCATTCAGACATCATCCCTCTCCGAATATGCAACCTTGCTTACAAAAAAGTTGGGATGTGGTGTAAAATGTATAAATAAAACAGAATGGAAACCATATAAGCCCAAATTTAAATGACAATAGAACAAAGACAAAATGAAATGATATTGTTTTAGGACATATATGTCCAATTTGAATTGGATGACAGCAACACATTACAACAGGGGCATGTTTACCACTATGCTGCATCACATTTTCTAACAACACTCTGTAAATATTTGTGAACTAAGGAGACCAGTTGCTGGAGTTTTGGTAGTGAAATGTTGTCCCATTCTGACGTAGTATGTCAATTGCTCAGCATTTTGGGGTCTTCTTTGTTGTTTTATTTGCTTCATGATGCACCAAATGTTTTCAATGGGTGACAGGTCTAGACTGCAGGCAGCCAGTCTACTGTAGCACCCAGACTTTTCTACTATGGAGCCATGCTGTTGCACTAAGCAACGGAATGTGGTTCGGCATTGTCTTGCAGAAATATACAAGGCCTTCTCTGAAGATGACATTGTGTGGATGGCATCATGTTGCTGCATAAAGTGTATATATCATTCAGTATTAATGGTGCCTTACTAGATGTGCAGACTACCCAAACTATGGGCACTAATGCACCCCCATACCATCATGGATGCTGGCTCTTGACCTGACCCCTGATAACAATCTTCTCTTTAGCCCGGAAGATGCAGTGTCCAGGATTTCCAAAAACAAATTTAAAATTTTGATTCATTAGAGCACAGAACAGTTTTCCATTTCGCCTCAGTCCATCTTAAACGAGCTCGGGCCCAGAGAAGTCGGCAGTGTTTCTGGATCATGCATGTCAAATATGGTTTCTTCTTTGCCTGGTAGTTTCTGGATGCAATGACGAACTGTGTTCACATCACAGACGGTGGCCTTTGGAAGTGTTCCTGAGCCCATGCAGTTATTTCAACTATAGAATCATGTCTGTTTTTAATGGAGTACTGCCTGAGGACCCAAAGATCACAGCTATTCAATATTGATTTTTGGCCTTGTCCCTGTGGCCTTGTCAGAGATTTTCCTTATTCTCTGAATTTTTAATGATATTATGTACCATAGAAGATGAAACTCCCAATTTCTTTGCAATGTTACATTGAGGAACATCAGTCTTAAATTGTTGCACTATTTGCCCAAGCACTGCTTCACAGAGTGGAGAACCTTTCCCCATCTTCACTGGACAGAGACTCACCCCCTTGGGGGGGGGGGGTTCTTTTATGCCCAATCATCTTACTGACCTGTTGCCAATTAAGCTAATTAATTGTGAGATATTTGTTTTAGCTTTAGCATTAGTTTTAGTATTAGCATTGTTTTTCTTGTCCCTGCAATGACTTTTTGTGAAACACTTTATGCCATGAGCATATATTTATCATAAAACAATACAATTTCTCAGTTTCAATATTTGGTATGTTGTCTTTAGGGCTGCTGCGATTAGTCGACGTGGTCGATGACGTCGACGCTGAAAATGCGTCGGTATCAACATTTTAAATCGACGCTTCGTTTTTTTCTTATCATTATTTAAATTAAATAACCATTAAGATTTCTAAAATGCTTCAGTTCATCAAAACTAATGTGTTCCTTTAATATCACTACGTAACTATGTAAATAGTTCAAATTATCAGAAAACAAAAAGGTGGTTTTACACTGTGCAACGTGTGATGTCATACTACAGGGTCAAGAGCGCTATGGAACAGCGCCAGAAGAGAAAACAGACAAGAACTATTTCGGACGATGGACCGCTAGAATAAACAAAAGCACCGATGTCGTCTGTCCATGTTTATTAAATTACCATTAATACGGACAACTTTTTAAATAGCCTATGTTTTGCCCTTGTAGCTGCTAAATACAATCATTTTTAAAGCCATAAAGTTCGCTGCTTGCTACCTTAGAATCTCCATTGAAAAAGTGTTTAAGAAAATGTTTATGGTAAGATTTGGGCTTTTTATACATAGATTGACAGTGTATGTTCGTTTTTGGCTTATTGGAAGGTGGGACCAGTTTTATTATCGTAAAGTAAGGCTGAAATTAAAACGAACATTAAATAAAATAAAATTATTCTTCTAATTGAAATAAAAATGAAAGTTACGTTTATGGAAAAAAACATGTGGGACTTTAATCAGCAAAAAAGTAGCGCCACACCACCAACATCTTTTTATCTTGTTTATCCACAATCAATATCTCCTCTTTTAAAAGATGATGTGGTTGCTAAGTCTGGGTTCGGTTCTTACCGCTTTCATGATTTACCAAAACAGCAGAATAGGGCGCCCCGGCCGTTAAGGGAGTTTAACATAGCAAGTGTAAGGATACGGCGAATTTACTCAGATGCCACAATACGCATCTCATTAAAATTTTAGGCACATTACTAATTTGGTTATGGAATTGAGGGTGAAAGAAAATGTCTGTATAGTACCAAAAAGCCAGTGCCCATTAGCTAAAGCCCTGCAATGACAAAACAAAAAATGGTAGTATTCTATGCAATGGGGCTGAATTATTTCTGTATATTTTTATTCATTATCCTAGATGGTTGTTAGACTTTCATTATTCTGGTTCTTGTGAATCTTTTTTCCCCCAGTGCAGCACTTGAAGCCATTAGGATTAGCGCTTTCACAATGTTTCCCATTTTTTAATTGCTAGATGTGGTAGTTGGCAGTGGTTAAATGATGTATTATACAGTTATATTGTTGCTGTGTTCACTTGGATTTCCACTGGGTTCCCTGGTTTGTTCCCACAGTCTAATGGCTTATATTTTAGGTGAATTGCTGTCCCAAACTTGCCAGTAGAGTCTTTAACTGTGTCCTATAGTTCCCAGGATAGGTTTCAAGCTTTTATTGCCTTGCCTTGGATAATGAGGCACATTACCTGCATTGTGAGGGTGCTCCATGTATCGCGTTTCCCTGAGGGTGACATGTGCAGCATCCTCATTGCTGAGGACCCAAGCAGTTGGACCAGGCCAAGGGGACACCCACGTAGCACCTGGCTGCAGCGGGTATATGGCCATTTCCGGAGGGTGGGACTGGACTATGTGTGGTCGCCAACCAGAGTCCCAGGGTGCTTCATCATGTGGTGAATGTGCCCCACTGTACCAGTGTATGCTCCCCAACCTGCCCTAAGCTGGCTTGGCGTAAACAGAAAGTAGATGGCTTAGCACTAGTACAACTAGCCAAGTAAAATTAGACAATTTCTGTGATTTTAGTGGATTAAGTTTATGCTAATAAATTAATAGAAAATATATATTCCCTAAGGCATACTACTATCTTTTCAGTTTCACTTTTTCAACCCTCCATAGAGAAATCACACTAATTAAAAAATAGAAAAGGTAATCTAGTGTTAATTAAGTGTCAGTCTAATTCAGCAAGGTATTCTTGCTTATGCTGCATCTTATGTGGCTAGTTGTGGCTAATCAGCTTGGGACATTTTGGAAACCAGTAGGCATTACATACTCTCTATCCTCTCTCTCCAGAATAATAATGAATTGGCCTTTGGTGTGTTATGATTTATGTAAAGGTTCTGATCCACTCCAACAGCTGTAAGTTGCACATCTGAATTTCCAGTGCACATGCATGGAGTTTGGATTAACCTTTGACTGATGTTAAAAAATGCCCAGAATCTTTGAGACGGCCATTTTTGTAAATGATGTAATGTGGCATGACATCTTAACACTATAATGAGTGTCTTCTGAAGATGCTTAATCCACTCTTCACACAAACTCAGAACAAATGTGTGTTCTCTGCTCTTTGTGGGTTTCAGAATTTCAATACATAACAAAAATCTTTACCACTTTATTCACAACAAAGACACATGCTACCTACAATGTCTCCCAAAGTGCACTGCTACAATTGTGTTGTTGGTTAAATTGCTGAACAAAGTTTTTGGGGCTGGACATCTTCATGCGTAGATTCCTTTCTCCCCTTGAAGCTACCTCACTGCCAGCTCTGGTCGAATCTGAGCCTGCACATGACGCCTCTGCTGTAGACACGAAGCGGTCTTAGCAATACAATGGGCTCCTGATCCCAATTACATTTGCCTTCAGCGCTGACGGTCCTGCTTGACAGAAGTGCTCATTGGGAGAGTAGGAGGTCCTGGCCAGCACCTGACCTTGTGAGCAGTGCCACACATATCTTTGCTTCCACTCTTCAAACAGACTTCTCGGCCCTCGTCTTGCTGTTGGCCACTTCTGAAACTGGCTACAGATCGCTATATATTCACCACCAGGCAAAATGATGACAGCTGTATAATTCTATGCCTAAAGTTCACTCTGGAGGCCACTGAAAGGCCATTATGTTCCTCCAGGACCTTCAGCACAAATTGCCATGACCCCACCCTCTGTGAGCTGGTCACTTTCATCACACAGGGGTGGTCTGTGCATATGCCTGATAACTTCACCCTATATCATTCAGTCAAAGGCAAACTGTCCTTTTGGAACAACAAATGTGTGGTCTGCGGCCTCTGCACTGTAAATCCTAGTGCTCAGCAGGCCAAGGGCCTTGCCATAGCTCATACTGGCCATCTGGGCATAATGAAAGGCAAACAGCTTGATGAAAAGGCCTAGCATTGACACAGACATTGAGTCTCTGCTGAGGGACAGCCCAGCCATCATGTCAGTGGAAATTCTGTGGCTCCTATGACTCCCCCTTATGACCGTTAAACTAAGTTTGCCTCAGGAACAGCTGGAAATTTATGTGTTCAGTGAGCTGCATGGACCTTCATTTTATCAGAGGTGTTCGGTGGTGGTCTGATACTCTGAAAAGTTAGAGGTCGCTCCCACTACCTCTGTAACTAGCAGGATGATTATAATTCCTCAAACTCTGTTTACTTGCTAGTGGTAGCTTATGGCGTTTGCCACTAAGCAGGGGCAATGGAGAGGCAAGGATACCCTGGCAGTTTATGGGGCCCCAGAATCTATCATGGGGACCCCCTCGCCAGCTCAGCAAATTTTTCTGTGGGGGAACTGAAATCTGCGAACTGTGTTGGATTCTGGTCCTTCAAGACCAGAATTGGGGAACTCCGCTTTGCAGTAAAAGGACTCATCACACAAAAATGATACAGTTCCAATTCTAGTCCAAATGACAGATTGTGAGGTTGCACTTCAGACACAAGAATTGAAAAACTCACCTGATGCAAGGCTGCACACCTGTAACCAGCTCCAAAATCCCATGCACGTTTATAAACATTGCCCACCTCCAGCTGCCAACATCAGACAAAGCTAATCCCAGACACTCCTGTTCGAGACACAGCAGCAAATCAGCAACAAATAAAGCAACACGCTGACAGATCAAATCTGGCCATGGCTCAGACATAGCAGGCTAAGACTGGGTTAGTGTCCATTAACCTTAATGGAATACCAAGCTACAGTCCTTATGACTTTTATAGTTACAAGCCAGCATGTTGAAAAAATACAGACGCTCCTCTACTTACGAACGAGTTGCGTTCCGAACGGCCGTTCTTAGCTTGAAATGTTAGTAACGTTATTCAACATCATGTTAAGGGTATACACAAGTACTAAGAACTAGGATGCTGGGAGTACGCACGCTACACTACTGCGCGGCGGGAGTAGCAGCCAGAAGTCGTACTAGGCAGAATTGGTGCTCAGAAAAAAAACATTGATGTTGCGGACAGGAAACAGGAGCCCAATAAATACAATTTGGACTTACATTCCTTTGTTCGTATGTCTGAAAGTTCGTTAGTTGAAAGTTCGTAAGTAGAGGAGCGTCTGTACTTAAATTCAAGTCTATGCCTGGTTAATACCTACAGAGATCAGCATATTAGGGTCTTCTGAATAGGAGGGGGTCTATAATGCTCCTGGTTGCATTTTTTATTATTTAGCCCTCTTGAAAACTATGTTGAGCTGAGCTACTGACACTTTTGACTGGTATTCACGATAAGCAGGCCAGTCTTTACTGAAATGAGTTTATTCCGGAAACCACGCATTGTTATGAATAAAGGAGAGCATCGCTCACAAACAGTCATATGTTTCTTTTATAATGTAAACACGTTACTGAATGCGTTCTTCCTCTTCGGATCTCACATTCTAACTTTCCCCACACAATCATCCAATAAGAAAAAAAACATACAATGTCATGGATTTTTTCATATAGATAAATAGTACTTTAGTTGTCCATCAGAGATCCTGAAAATGGAATTCATCTTATGTCGTGTTGGTCTTAATGTTCTTCTTTTCTTTAAATAGTTTTAATTGGACAATCCTTCCATAGTTATCGACAAACTCTGATAATATCTGTAAAGAGGATGGAAACGTTTTTATCGAAAATGTTAATTTGTAAAACTGTAATTGTACTATATATTTAATTTTGAAAAACAACAGTTAAAAATTATAACCATCCAGCTATTTGACCAATAATTTATGGTATAGGCCTATTAGAAATAAAACCGGTAATCGATTAAACAGACAGTGAAAATTAGTTGCGCGATAGAAGGGGAAACAAATTTATCCTTTCAGTTGTACAAAAACCTAGACAAGCAGAAATCCCGATTGCAGTGTTAATACAGTCCTTTAAACTGACCCTATGTAATAAGTTGAGTTGCATAGACCGCATTTTTGTTTTACTACGGATTATCAAGATGGTTATTTTCACTTGAGGTGACCATGCATACACGCATAAGTATTTTCATTCGTAACAGAAAATCTCTTGCGGTTTATTATTATTATTATTATTATTATTATTATTATTATTATTATTATTATTATCGCAACGTCTTTGCTATTTCTTAGTTCGCTTTTATAAAAGAATAGATGGGAGTCATAATGGTCCGTAGCCCTGCTGCCTCCCATCTACAGGGTTGAGGGTTCCGATCTGTTCGCGTGCGGAGGTTGTTCAGCCTTGCGGGCATGTTCCGGTTTGCTACTACAGAAGCTAAGTACATATACCGGAAAGCATGATTGTGTGCATGTATATGAGTGTCTTGGTATGCAATGTACTCCAGCTTTCTACCTTGAAGCCGTTCACGTTGGGCTCCAGGTCCCCCGACTCCCTGACCATGGTAAGCGGTTAGAGGATGGAAAAGAATGAGTTCGGCGTGGCAAGTTAAGGTGAACATAGTCTTCCAGTCTTTTTACTGGCATATAAAAAAGTAACTGTGGTTTATATAGTAGCGGAATCTTTTTGAAAATGTCAAGTCGTTATGGAAACACCGTGAACAGCACTTCATATTTCAATCAGCAGGCGTCACCGTTCACTCTTTTCTCCAAATTTTCAACAATCTCTGCGTAGCTAATACCGGGTACAGATGCGTTTCGTACATTCACGTTTAGAAATATTTAATGATTTATTAATATAAAAACGCAATGCATAGCTTAAATAATATATAGGTAACTTTGGGCACAATAGAGGAGTAATTTGCAGTCTGTCATAAAGCACAAACATGCACACTCTTAAAAACTATGGGTAATTTAGAGATACTAGTTCACCTACATTCCGCTGTATTGTGACAGAAAACTGAAGAAATTACTCCCAGTTCTGAATATATGAGGAATCTGTGCCGCCCACTGAGCATCCATACCCCCTGACCATGCCTCTCAGGTTTCTGTAAACACTTGTGTTCAATGCAGGGAGCCTAACCGGGAGAGCGGCTCCAAGGCGCCCAGGATGGAATACCAGTCCATCACACCGAATAGATTACAAATTAAGGAAGCCTCTTGAAAATTTGGAGATAAAAAAAACCAATAAACATAATTAGCCGGCATTATTAATGCAAATGATTAAATTTAATTAATAATGATTTATTTAGCAAATTATTGAATGTTTATGTTATAGTAGCTGCTGAAATGTTGCAACCATCATCCACTTTTTCAGGATATCAGTCTTTTTCAGAACGCTCACAAAGGATGATTAAAGATACCAGGTGACCCACGCCATAAGCAAGCCCAAATAAACGGATGAACCCCATGCAGACAATATGCTAACTTGACATACAGGCCTCTGACAGGAAGTCCGCCATCAGCCCTAGAGATTAAATGTAAAGGACATTTCCCAGTTTGTCGATAATAGTGTCATCGGTATAGCAGTGTTGCAGTATAGGTTAGTACTAGTAATGGTGCTACTACTAATCACACCAAGTGACCTTAACAGCTTTATCTTGAAAGGAATAGTTTAACTGAAAGCAGTGTAATAAAAGACGTATATACTGAGGCATAATGTATAAACATATGCAACTTTTTTTTACAACTTTTATATTAAAAGTCAGCTTTGCAAATGACAATATTGTCGCATTTTGTACAGTGTCTGTGTTTCATCTATCCACTCATATGTATCGTGATTAGGTGAAATATATATGCTTAAATTCATTGATCCAATTGTGGTAATCCATATCTTTAACTTTGGTATAAGTTTGTAATTCTAATGTGTAGTTTGTGGTTGCCTTGACTTTAATTTATAGGCCACACATTCTATTTCGGAAGTAAATGGGGTGGGTCAAACATGGCTTGAAATATGCTATAAAAATCACATACAACTAGTGTGTATATTCAAGACCATTTACAATAGAACTGGTTTGAAATTTGATCAGATTAATTAACGTTGGTATTTTTATATTATCATTTATATATGTCATTTTAAACTTTTTTTACAGTTCTGTATGAATTATGCCCTGTTACCGCCATGCAAATCTTTAAATGGTAAACCTTAAAAACTGCCACTACTGAAAGAAGCAGCAATGCGGTATTAAAACACACATTTGGATGAAAATAAAGCTATTTTATTGTCAAAGCATTCACCACATTAGATAAACCCTCAGGTAATTTCAGAAAAAAGTAACTAAATTATTCCTCACTGACACAAAATATTACACAGTTCAGTCAAAGCAGTAGTTATTTACACTGAAGACTGCAATTTAAATCGATATCTATTAAATAAATTACATGCACTTTCAAATATAGATTGACGTAAGAATCCCATTTGACTTAAATATGTATAACCATTTTGTATAAGCCTGAAAAATAATAAAAGCATTGTATCGTAATTCCATGTGTTTTTATTTTCTGTATAGTAAAACAAGTGTAATCATTTGTTTCCATTTTTTAACCAAATTATAAGTGCTCTATGCAATAAATAGATTTCTTTTGTCAAAATGCAATTTGCATACCTTAAAACATGACATCTGGTAAGGAAAGGTTCTTTTTTTAAAGTGAAAGCATGTGCATCAGGGATATACCTCCAGTTTGATCATATTCCCGAAACAAAACACAGAAAAACCATGATCCCCTGTCCAAGACCACGAACAAGCTGTCAGTTATGGGACGTCATATGGCGTGAGAGATGGTGTCGCTCTCGGAAGGACTCGTTACAGATGGGGCATTTGAGCTTCTCCTCCCTCCGTCGCTTCACCAGGGGCTCCATGGAGAACTCCTTCTTGTGGTGGGACCTCATGTGGTACACCAGGTCGGACGTCATGCGGAAGGAGGCATTGCATTTGGCGCACCAGTTCTGAGCAGGTAGACAGAGGGAGGTGAATGTGGGGGGAAGGAGGGTGAGCGCAGAGGGCATCTGCATCTGAATCGGTCCAGACGTCTTAGGCCAGAAGGTCGTGGCATAAATAAAGGGGCTGTGCTTGGGGAGGCTGCTCTGTAGCAGTTCTGAACTCTGCAGCTTAGCGGCTAGTGGGTCGGACTGGTACATTCGAGAGGGCGACATGGTGTCTCCCACTCCAGGGTGGCAGTCTACCGTGGGGAGGAGTTTGGGGGTCATCATCAGGGGGGAGAGCTGCGAGAAGGAGCGCGTCGGTTGGCTGAAGGCGCTTTTCCTTTCCGAACTGGTGATCTGCTGGGTCACAGACATGAAAGCGCTGCCTGCAGAAGAGTCGTCCATGCGAGAATGGGGCTGAGTCTCCATCAGAACCGGCCGGATGTGCGCGTGCTTCTCTGGGGGGATACCACTGGGCCTGCTGCCATCTTTGTTCTCGGTGTTGAAGCTCAGGTTCTTGGTGCCCTGCTTCTGGCCCTGCATCTGGCTTTTCTTCACTTCGGTGAAGGCACTCCTCTTGCCCTCAGTGGGCTCAGGGCTTGGTGAGGAAAAAGCCTGCCTGTTCTCCCCTAGAGTGTATGCCGGCATGTATCGTGGAGCCATAATCTCCGTGTCATTCTTTGACATGTGGGACCGAGACAAACCGGCAGCTCTGCTTTCCTCCACATCTGAGGTTTTCCTCTTATTGACGCTTTTGCTCCGCACCTCAGCCTCCTTGTCACTTGGGGGGCATGTCCGGTTATTCTCCAGGTCCCTGGCTAAATTGTGAAAGTCTGTGGCAGGCTTAACATCCTGTGAATTGGAATGGCCCTCCAGTCCTCCTCTGCCCATCTTGGGGCTCGGCGGCGTGGACCTGGGACTCGTACTGCCGCCATTGTCTTTAGAAGCCTCGTCCACACCGTTGACTTGTGGCTTCCGAGAGCAACGGAATCGCAGATGTGCCACGAAGGGGAACTCAAACTGGAAGCGCTGGTTGCAGTCTGGACAGAGATAAGGTGGGGATCCTAAAACCGAAAGGGGAAAAAAGATACCTCTGAATAAAAATAACATAATTGCTAAAAAACACATAAAAGGTCGCCACATAAAGGACAATTTGTTATATTAATTTGTTGATTTTTTTGTAATTCATATTAGGTCAATTATAAAGAAAGGAAGCCGATTTAAACAGTTTTTTCATTTTAAAATGCATCTCTTAGCAGTATCTTAGTAACACTAAATGTTTCTTTTTCCTAATAAGGTCTAAATTAGGGAATCAATACTAACAGCAGTTCTACATAT
>JAODUD010000117.1:12588886-12601469 GCA_026784285.1 Stomatorhinus walkeri
TTTTAATCTATTTTACCAATGTTATTTCCTATAAAAATACGAATACTTCGAGGTAATATACAGAAACTGATTAAAAAGTGTTCAGAAATACCAATTGTTCTGCTAAGAGAAAATACTAAATAATAGCACTGATTTGGATTTTAATATTTTTATCTGTTTAAAAAAACTCTAGTCTATATAACATACTTATTTATTTTCTGAAATATATAATTTATGTACTGTATATATTTTTGATGTGGTCTTTCTGAACATGAGTCAGTCCTGTAAACCACCACCAGAGTTTCAAAACCCTTTCCATTACGACCTCTCATGCATTTTCACGAGTATTTGTCTATTTATGTCTGCATTATTTAAAATTAGTGAGCGGTGAACATATTCTACTGATCGACACATTTTAATTTAAAGTCAACTGTGAACTGTTTTCAGGTTCTTCATGTATGGTGGTTACTTTCATGGTGTAATTGAGAAATACGTCAGAATGTGCTGTAATTAATTCGTTGCAGGAATTTCACAGCATACAGTAACAAAAGATTTGATAGTGTAAAGGCAAACGCCACAAGGAACAATGCAAATATTAATATAGACTCTCAGTATCTGCTTGCACTGCATGTAGAACTGTTACTTTTTACTGAGGCGTATAACTTCATTTTAGTTTTCCACAGAAGAATTAATTATGATAGTTAAGTAAGGCACCGGATGTTATTTATTTATTTTAGAATTATTACTGTAACAGTTAGAATATATTTATGATGAGGCTTCTCCACATTGTGCAATGTAAAATGGCTGTTCAGTATTTCTTTACATTAATCTAACTACTAAATTGACGATGGGCATTTCCCAGTCTTTCTCACAATAAAATGTGTCTAAGCATTTTATTTCATAACAAACTTCACACAAGTTTATTAGTCACAAATTTTGATATTGAAAAAAATTTAATTATTTTTTTAAAATGTGGAGTCATATATATTGGTTTTTCACAGTTACATGTCATGTGTACTCTGGTCTTCTCCTGCTCCTAAGTACATTTCTGCATTCCATCACATTATAGGAACACAAACACTAATACACAAACATGAATGTCATTTATGTAGCCCTAGAGGCTGAAATCATCCGAATTAATTCATTGTAAGAGAGCTTGCATAGATGTGAGTAGCGTGTCTGAGAACATGATCGATCAATAAATAAAAGTAAGCACCCAGCCCCCACTTGTAGCTAGCTTACAGATAGCGATGAAAACTGGCTATACGTTTAAGGACACATTTAGCAACATGCTTAAATCTCATTTCTGACTCGTGCAGACACTCGAAACTGCACTTTGCTTGTTCTTTCCAATGGAGGGCAGAAGAGGAAAGAGAGAAGTAGTGAGCGACCTCAGCAGGAAGAATGTGTTTCTGGGAGGAACCCACTGGCCACCTCACGCCCTGCCCCTTCTCGTGCAATTGGTCTCTCCGCTTGTTCTGTCATGACCTTGTTTATGTTTCATTCTTGTGTTCTGCTTTAAAGCTCCTCTCCTGAGTTGATTCCTTCCCATTCACATGTTGCACTGTTGGGATGTGGCTTGTGCTGCACTTTATTAACACTTGCCTAAGGTTATTGTCAGGGAAAATTGAGAGCAAAGGATTTTGAAAATACATTACCAATCTAAACAACCTTTTACTTGTGTGTCTCATCATAAATCACTTGTCCATCTCCCTTAAATTGACTCTGGGCTTTAAAATGAAAGTTTAAAGCATCAGACAAAATAAGGGTAATTTTTTAAGAGGACAAACATAGGTCTCCTTTAAATGATATTCCTGTAGGGGAAAAAATTAGAAAATGAATTCATAATGAGGCACTTTAATATGGGTTCAGTGATTATGTGACTGGAAGCCACAGCCAGGAAAAAGTCTGTGTGGCATATGGCATTTCAACAACCATATGTGCCATGTTTTACAAGAGCTAGCACCATGGCACATGTTGGCGAGATGTTATAACCTCTAAAAAAGAAACACACACAGCAAGTTTAGTAGAAAAAAGATACTTTCACTATTATTGCACTTGTGTCCTTCTACACGAGTCTCGTTGTGAATCTCTCACAAATACGGGAATTCCAGACCAAATATTTTGGTGTGGACTATGCAGATTACATTCCTCAGCAAGGATGCTGTCTTTCGGTCTTCTATGATGGCAGCAGGGCTCTGTATCATTTCCTGGTTCACAAGAGGAAGTTCACATCAATGCTCCCGAAATCCACCTAGCAGTCAAATGGGGGTGTTAAGTTTTTTGCAACCTGCACCCGAAGAGTTCTGACCTCCCTCTAGTTAGATTTACCAGCTGAAGGTAATATGTTCAATTTGTTTGTGTTTTAATAGTAGTATTAGTACAATTAGTTTTAATGGACTTATTTGGAAAAAAAATTGTACATTTATGAGAACTACAGTTATTTGTTTTTATTTACAAAAAATGTAATTAGATTTTTTTTTTTTGTTTTTGCCAGTATTTGGCATTGCACACATTGAGGCTAAATGTAAATTAATATTTTATATTATTCACCATACACTTCTATATCAAGGAAAGACATCTGTACTGAAAGGCCATTATTGTTTCTGCTAGCATGACCACTGAAGGTTAGCTGGGCGGTCCATCAAGCCAGCATCTCTCTGGCATCGATCCACAGAGGGAGCTCCAGAGCGGGACAGACCGTGGGGTCGCCTTCCGCCGACAGAGTCTCTCGTGATCCGCTGCTGAGCTTGAGCCTCCGTGACAACACTTACCGTTCCAGGTCTCCAGGCCCCCAGGGCATCTGCTTGCCTTGTCAACGAAGAAGAGGAGCAATGCCTGGCAGGACTGGGGCCAGGCGAGGCGGGAGCTTCTCTCGTGGGTCCGGCTGTCTCCAGCTGACAGGTGGATGGGGCCCGAGAGCGGCGGGCGTGCGGGGCTGGCTTGTTTCACACACTCTGATGAACCGCCGGCTCTTCTATCGGCCGCAGTGCCGTTAATGATTAATGCGATTATACTTGCCGTATTATGGGTCGAGAGCGAGATGCCATGTTGGTACAGCTCGATGTGCGACGTTGAAGGTCCTCGAAGGCTCTTGTCTCTCTGGAAAATTTAAGAAGGGCACCCATTTGGATTAATGTTTGGACTTAAACAGTAAAAATGAATAGAAATCAGCAAATGTCTGCCAGTTGTCTAATAGGGGAGTTCTTTTTTCAAGCAACAGTTTAAGTCTTATTTCTTGGCCAATATGTTGTAAATTATGTAGCACAGCTGTTTCAGTTATGCAGAAAATAAAATGTTTATGCATTTATGATTATACACATGTAGTACATTAATGGGGGATTGAGTGCCGTGCTTCCAAATTTGTAGGGCTATCTCAGCAATTGGATGCTGAGATATAGAGATATTGCTTTACTTTTTTGTGTGTAATTTTGAAAATGGTCACTGGCATATGAATTAGGTGGAATTTATTTAAAAGAATTAATGAATAAGGATTCTTATTATGACTATTTGAATTTATGTTTTTCAAGCACTCATTATCATTGAGATAATACTCAATTCTCTCACCTGTATTGAGTTCAGCTAGTCAGTGGGGGATGAACACATCAGAGTGATACACAGTGAAGGCTGATGTGCGTTTGGATGTAAACAACATGAATAGGATTTGTCACACATGATGCAAATTTTACCATTCCTTTTATTTGAGGAAAAAAGCAATTTGGAAGTCAAGAGAAATATAATAAATATTAAATATTTTAAGTGTATTTCTTTTGAAACCACGGATAAATGTTAATACTCTTTAAAACATTTGTTTGTTTTTTTACAAATATTTTGCATCTAAATACATTTCATAACAACATTTGTATATTCTTTATTTTGTTTTCTTATTTTATAAAATGCAATCGCATTTCTGTGACCTCTAAATAAAAAAACAGCTTATTGATATGTATCTTAATATTTTGGCTAAATTTGGCTAAAACATCTTGACCATGATGCTGTTCTTCATGTACCCTTTAAAGCTGATGTCCCATTAAAGACCAGCAAGAGTATTTATTTTTGAATCCAAATTAATTTCTGCATCCTTAATTTTTTTAGTCAGCTAAACATATTGAGAACAGTGATAGTCTGAATGCACAGCTATAGTGAAAATGCAAATGATTAGTTTTCATTTTAATATCGTTTGAATTGCGGATGTAGTTCTGCCAGAGGTGCTCGCATGTTCTGATGCTTGAGACACCACAAAGAACTAAACTGAAATTTTAAAACAAAATTAAACATAAAGACAACAGTCACACACCAGAATTGTGATATAAAGACAGAAAGTTCACATATTATTAGATTCACAATTACTAATACCTAAGTGTATGATTTTAATTACTTCAGGAAAAATGTACTAGTCTGTAAAAGAAAAATTTTAAAACATACCATCATGAGGTTTGCTAATCAAGTGTGTGTGTGGGGGTGGGGGGGGGGGTGTTGTAATGGACCTCAGAATGGATTTTAGCGACAACATCAATCTATTAATATGATACATGTGGATGAACACTGACTCATCTTCCCTAGGAAAAGTTGCGAGAAGCAAATTGCACAGTACAAACAGTACAAAGACAACAGTGTTATGCATTAAGACCTTCAGCAATATGGCCTCTTCTTTTTATGAAATAAAATCGCTTTGTCATTTATCAGTTCCTGTGGAATTATATAAGGGACCATCTATAAAGAGTGCCTGACAACAAATGAACATTACACACAGTTTCTGTTAGGTGGGACTGTTCCCAGTCTAATCAAAAACCATAATTTTAGTAATATTACACGTTACACTGGCAATAGTGACTAACAGTACATTTATCAAATGATCATGTGTGGATACGGCATCGTTATCAGTGAAGGAGTGTAGTCCCAAGGAAAGAGTGTATTTCAAAACTTGGATGGTCTTCTGAATGGATCATTATCAGCAGTATTGGGGAGCAACTAGTTACATGTAATGCTGTTACATAATTAAATCACGAAATAAATACAATTGTAATCCAGGAAAAATGTAATTAAATTGTAGTTATTCATCAAAATGTGGGTTACATCCAAATCTATTATTTTCTGTAAAAAGCTAATATGTAGAATATTCCCTTAATTTTGATGCTTTTCATCTTTTTTGTGTGTAAAACATATTTCCAGACAACACGTCTTTATTGCCCAGTTTACAACATTTTTTCGAAAAAGTGATCAAATGTAATAAGTCACATTACTTTGATAAAGTAATCAAAATTATTACAAAACTTAGTACACTTTTATGTAATCTTGTACATTTCAAAAGTATTTTTCTGAAATCCTTTCTGAAAATCCTTTCTGAAATCCTTTCAAATGATCAAACCACCTTGCATATTTGAAAGGTGTTTTATTGGGATTAGATTGCTGTCAGTGACATTCAAGATCTGTTACCACTTGTTAGGCTGTTAATCACAACCTGGAAGATATTTCATTTCAGCCTCTGAGAAATTATTTGCTAACAGTTTAGAGTGTCTGCATTGCTCAACAGGATTAAAGATAATATCCTTTGTTTTAGCAAAGATAGTGAAGTACTGAATCACTCTATTCTTTATTCATATTCCCTCAAAATTTCACTGACCCGATCTTAATTAATTATCTATTTTTTAACGTAACTTTCAGAAGCATCATCACACACCCATTTAAGTTAAAAAATGTGGCCTCAATAATGATCTCATCTGGACAAGAAATGAGACTCATGTTGGCAGGTTCACCGGAAGTGATGCCAGGTTCAGTCTTTATAACTGATCCCATACATTTGGCTTTGAGGGAGCCTTGGTTTGACAAAAAAAAATAAAAAATCAAAGAACGGTGGGTGAGATGAGAAATGGTCTCAAGCACCAAATGTTCAATTTCCAAATCAAGCACGTACTGTTGCAAGTGTTTGCCAGTGGACTGTGTTTAGCATAGCTTGGATAAACTTGTAACATGTTGGTTCTTTAACTTCTCATTACAAGTGAATTTAATATGGCCTGAATTCTATGTTCTACACCTCTTCTTCCCGGAAAATATTGCTTAGATTGCCTAATAGTGTGCTGCTGTCACCAGCGCACACCTTTATCCCTTAAATGCATGTCAACTTCACTCATTACTGTCAAAGCCTTTTAATATTGAAAGAACAATCATTGTTCTGAGATGATGAGACTATTCCCTAAAGACAGTGGGAGCACTCAGATCAGAGACTATCCAGGACAGTGCCCTGTATATCTGCAGCTTGCTTTAAAAGACACATTGTTGGAAATCATGTCATCCAGGATCAAAAATTGGAAAAGTGTTGCTTTAATAGTGCCTGGAAAATGAAATATGAATTTAAAGCTAACAGGGTTGAATTAGCTCTCTAATAATCAAGTTAATCTACAGAAAAGATATAAGATAACTTTTCCTGAGCTTTAGACAATGAGTAAGAACCAAATGATAAATAAAATTATACTAGAGATATTTGTGCCTTTAGAATAAACTAGTTATGTTTTTAAGTATTCTCTTTTGGGGGTACACTCACCATTTTGAATGTATTCTTATTGTCATTGTCCATGTGGCTTCACAAGAAACTGAAACTCCCTCCATAATGGCTCCAGCCAAATGTCTGAGTTCAAATATTATGTGAAGAGAGGAATGAGTCCTTATTTCTTCCATTTATTTCTAAGTCACCAGAACTTCACATTAAAAACAAAAAGGCAGTATTATAATTTGTAACGCAGTGAAAAATGCTCATCTAAACCTCCCCCCCCCATGCATTTTCCTCTCAAAGGCTTCTCTGATTATAATTTTTGCAGAGAACAGAAAGTATATTATGTTGCTGCACAAATTATTTTGCTTTATCAAATAGATAGTCGTTAGTAAATGCTTTATACATAGAAATATTCATACGTCCATCTTTCAATCCCTTATCAAGGTCACTGAGAGCATATAGCTTACCCCAGGAAGCAGGGAGCACATAACAGGGGACACCCTGAACAGGAAGTCAATCCATTGCAGGGTATGCGCACAGTCACATGATGTGGGCAGTTCAGAATCCGCAGTCCACTTAATCGGGCATGTTTGTGGACTAGGGAAGGAAACTGAAGCACCTGACAGAAGCCAGCAGAAAAACAGAGAGTGTGAGACAACAATACTATCATTCTTCTCAATATTCTTTAATATTAAGAAAAAGTTAATATTTTGAAAAAAAAAATGGTAACACTTTACCACAACATCAAGGATGCATTAAAGATACCTTCATAATGCATTATAACAGTTGGCATAAGAATTAATAATGCATTGTAGCCTCCTCCATTGACAGTTATAAAGCAATATAGTATTGTGATACTTTATAGGCTCCAATGAAGCTCTCATCTGTAATGCACTATATATCCTCCTTAGACCCCACCCATTCATTTTTGTCCATTGTAGTGGACATTTTGTTTTTGCATCTATCCTTTCACTGATGTAAGGAAACATATTTATTCCCGTTGTACACAAAAGGGGGCACGTTGTGAAATTAAAAATGAAAATAAATTTGAAAAAATCTAAATTGTAAGATGTCTTATTTCTTCAAAAGCCAAATAACCTAAAATTGAAGGACACTTTTCTCCTTGGGTCTCAGGAGGATATACCTTGATGATGCATTATGATATTCAGTATAAGAAATAACAATGTTTTGTACTGCATTATGAATGTATCTATAGTTTGTTATAGATTAAAGTTTTATAAAGCTTTCATAATGCATTATAAACATAACTATAATGTGTTATGCCTTTTTATGAATATTTACAATATACATCGTAACGTGTTATGAATGTGTTCATAGATTCTTATAGACATACCATTCATAGAAAGTGTTGTATATTTTTGTGGCAAATGTTCTTACACACACACACACACACACACACACACACACACACACACAGACATACAATTGTTTTTCCTGCCATTAATGATCACTTTTACTTGCTGGTTTTATTCACTTTCTAATTTTAGTGGGCTTCACACTTACTGAGTTGTGGATTCAGATCCCACCTTGGCTCAGTGAATGGAGTGTACATGCCCTCCCTGCACTGGTTCAGTTTTCTCTCGCTGGTCAAACACATGCAATTACACTCACTGGTGTCTCTAATTTGCCTGTAGAATGTGTGCATGTGCACTGTGGTGGACTGCCATCGTGTCCAGGGTGTGTCCCTGCCTTGTGCCCTGTGCTCCCTGGGATAGGCTCCATGCCCCCTGTGACAATTGGACTGAAGATCGATATTTTTGCCCCCTTGCTAGACATAGGATAATTAGTAATTTTGTACTAATGAACTGAGTGTCAAGAGTTGTGAGCTTCAAAACTTGTGTTGTTTAAAAATCTGCAAATTTGCATTTCTGCAAGGTATGCTTACCTCAATACACTGCAAAATCGTGTGTTTGTCACCGACAACCAGGGTTGGGGCTATTCCGGAATGCATTGGTAAATTCCAGTCCAAATCAGGAAATGGAACTGGAGCTGGGATTGGAAAAAAACTATGTGGAACTCAATTGGAATTGAATTCCAATTTCAGGGAGATTTAAGTTCCAACTCCAGTTCAATTTCAAGACTTGGACTGAAACTGATTAATGCATTCTGAATGGCCACAACCTTGTTGACAACACAAGGACAAAAAATACAAGATAAGGGGGAAATTAAGGGGGAAATGAGAATATGATGCTGATATTCCCTTGTAAAATCCTTGCAAGAGTAGCTAGGTGCTTGAAAAATCACATCACTGGATTACAAAATAAAGCTTTAATATTTACTGTAACATGAAAAATATTCAAAATTAATTCTTTTAAGTCTTCATATATGGTTCTTAAAATAAGTGACACCACAATGAAATGTGTCCTCTGTATTTAATGCATATGTGACATAGCAGGGAGCAGCTATTATTTAGCACCCAGGGAGCAGTACCTGGCTCAGGTTACCTCAGTTGTGCCTTGCTGGTCAGGGATTCAAACCAGGCAACTTTCAATCACAAGCATGCTTCCCTAACCACTGCCCCATAAGGGTGCGAGGTTCTCCATATTTTTAAGAATCTTGCCCCCCATAAATTACTTTTATGTACAGTACTGCACTTTGCATGCAACTTGGTCATTTATATCCCCTTTATCACTATACTTCAAAGGAGATACTTGAGTCCTAGTGTTAAAGCACATTGTACACCTAGTGAGACTGCTACATTATTCAGCAGCTTTGCAAATTACAGTGCCCCCTTGTGTAGCGTATTCTATGCCAGTTGAACCGATTGCAAATAAATTTTACATAATTTTACAAGGCACGATTACCCTGCAATAGGATATGATTCAAATTATTGTTTGATATTATTACAAATAAAAATATATCATTCATTTGGAAAACATAATTCTTTGATGTAATAAGTTACAGTTTTAAATGTATACAAAATGTGACTTTAAGGAAAACGACTGTAAGAAAGACTTTTTCACTGGGCTTTCCTGATTTATCGGAGGAATAGCAGAAAGTGGAAAGAAAATCACAGCTTTCTTTTGTTAATTGTTGTGTGCTAAGTAACAATAGGCTACAGAGTGCCTGTTCTCCATGGGAATGGTACATTATGTAATGATCAATAACCTGGAAACAAAACGCTTTAGCCATTTCATGCCACATCAGACTCCTCAAGCAGGAAACGGCTATTAAGAAGAGCCAGTGGATGGGCTGGTGCTAAGAGGGTAGAGATCATCTGGGTACATGTGTGGTGTCTTTGTATATGTTACCTTGAGTTTTCCATAGTAATTCTCTAAATCCATTCATGAGCACCAGCAAACAAAATACGGCAGAAGAACTGATGCTTCAAACAGACCAACAAAGGTGAAAAATGCATCTCCCTCTATAAGGACTAGGTATAAAAGCAAATAGTTACGGCTGGACTTTAAATGGACATGGCAAGGTGATAGGCCTTATTTAATACGTGAATAGGCTTAAGATGGCGTGCCGCTCCTATCAGATAGCCCTCTCCTGTGGAGTGAATTAGAGCATAAATGGATCTCTATCTACTCGCCTTCACGGTGGTCTGTGTAAAGCAGGCTGTCACATAGCCACTCAAAGAAGGGCTGTCCTAAATGGCCCGACTGAGCCACCCCCCTCCCATTGCAGGTCAATCTTCAAAAATGCATTCCTGTCTGGTTTGATTTCCAGCAGGCCTGTCCCACTCACTAGAGAGCTGTTGGTGTTAGTGGTGTTCTTGTTGGGGTGGGGGAGCTCTTCTCAAAGTGTTCTCATTAAGTTGACAGGCTTGGAAAAAGCAACGATTAACTCCATTCAGTACAGATTATTTCTGTTGCGGGTGTGCTGGAGGAAGAGTGAGGAGAGGTGACACGGGGTTCCACGTGGACTGGAAGAGCTGCCCATTCTTCAGCTTTTAACATACCTTTGGTCAAAATGCCACCGATGGGATCTTAACTAAGACAGAGCTTTGGGTGGAGACCCATAAGACTAATCGAATAAAAAAAATGACTTTCTCAGTTTTTAATTTGGATTTATCTTTTTGTATGTACATTTAACAAACTTGATGGGGAAAAATGCATTCTGTCAAAAAAAAAACAAAAAAACAATAAGGGGTGTCCTGTATATTTAAACTGCATCCTTCAAAATATTTTTTCATTACAGTCATTGTAACAATAGATACAGTGAAAATACTTTTCAAGTAATGTGTTTTTGTTATTATATAAAAAATAAATAAATGTTTGTTTGTGACTCTCTACTGGAAAGGCATTAGGAAAATAGATGAAGGAATTCACAAAACTATTTTTGTAAATTTTTGTTTGTAGGAAAGTGAATTCTCCATTTCAATATAAAAAAATGTATTTCATTTTTACCGATACAGATTCCGATACAATAACCCCTTTTACTTTAATATTTTTACATAATAAATGTATAATATATATTAATACGTTATATATTACTAAAATTTTCAAACTAGTAAATATAGATGAATAAATGTATGCCAAAATATCTAATTATTATACTAGAAACATACATGCATGTTCCACCTCGTTTGTACTTGTTTTAAGCGTTTATGAGGCATTTTGCAGTTAGGATTTAAGTCCTCCAAGCGAGGATAGGCAAGTGGCTAATGCTTTTAATGTCCCATAGTTTTCTCCACAGCATCACTTGCACTTTAATTATCCATTATTTTTTTCTTCATATTAATCGCGTTATCTTGTACAATTGCGTGCGTTTTGTTTAGTGGGATTTTGCACTAAACGCTATTTCCACCTCTCAAAACTTACAAAGATCGCAAATAGCTGCGCTACTAGTTGCTGTTAAAAAGCGTAAAATACCAGCAGATCTTCACCGTCTTATCTGACGTTCTCACTCTCCTCGTACTGCAAAGGGTATGCGCATGACGTCACAGCATGCGAAAGTCACTTCGCTCACAAACACCGAGTAGCAAGAATCCCTTAGCCTTCAGCTTCAATGCTGCAAAATACACGTCTAAGGTGGGAAAGAGCTGTCGTGCAATTTATTGTACAAATAGATTTAACACAAAATAGGAGGTAGCTTTTTAGAGACTGCCAAAAATGGCCGATACCCTATCCAGGAGGTTTGGATCGGCGCCGCGTTTAGAAGATGGATGAATGTATGAGTAGATGAATGGATGAATGGATGGATAGATTTATAAATATTGCAAGCATTCCCAAAAGTAGTTATGTCTACATAGTCAACAAATTAGACAAGGAACCAAAAAAAAAAAAGTTTTTACTGCCATTATCACTTGGTTATCGACTGAAACAAAAGTTGAGGTTATTCAATGTCTAATTCTGTACACTGTTATCACCCAAGTGTCTTTTACAATTAGCTTTGTTGTTTCAATTGTCACTTTTAATTAACACTATTAGTCATCTGTGTGTAGAAAATTAGCTAAATGAAACGTATTTGCAATCTACTTCATATTCAAATATATTCCCATAATCCATTATTTAAATGTAAACTGTTCAAGCTAACTACACTGTTGCCCTAGGAAATACACAGCTTAATATAAATGGTTATGAAGTGGTTCACCAAGACAATAACATTAGTCTTGCTCTTTAATTAAAATTTTCTTATTTTCTGAACTACTGAAGTATTCCACCTATGAATATACATATATATTTTGGTTTTCACATTCATTTAGATTTCTTGTTAATAATCTTCATGGTATAATCTTAACGTGATATTTGATATGGTCATGGAACAAACTTGTCATGTGACACAGTGACACTTTTTCATTTATTTATTTTTTTCCTGCTGACTTTTTGTTCTTGTTTTTCTATGATATAAAACCACTTGATCACATCTTCTGATTGTTATGCTTATTTTGTAGAATAGCTTATAGATAATTAGCATAAATAATTTGCATTGAAATAAATATTTTAACAAACATGACAACTTTTTCGTTTAATGCTCTGATATACATGGGGGGCATGGCCTAATCATTCATTCATTTTATGTATTTTTGTGCATGTATGTTCTTTTTAAAATATATAATTAATTTAAGGGTGCAGCATGGTGGTGCAGTGGTTAGCACTGTTGCCTCACACCTCTGGGACCTGGGTTTGAGTCCCCGCCTAGGTTCCA
>JAODUD010000117.1:12602200-12614852 GCA_026784285.1 Stomatorhinus walkeri
CAATGTAATTAAGAATGAAAATAAAACCTGATAACAATCGTTTTCTGAGACCATTGTCCTACCAGATCAACCCAGTGGCATTTGTAGACTGACTCACTCGAGAAACAATTGTGTTTGAATGTTTTTTCCTACTTAATCTCAGTGAGCTCTCTGTATCACCAATGCCCATGACAGAACCTATTTCAAGTGATGTCAGTCAAATTCACTTGATTTGTATGTAATAGCTTGTTTCAACATGCAAGTTGAAAGTAAAAAATGCTTTACAGTACATTTTCTAGGGGAATAAATTATTCCCTGATGCCCTAGAAACATGGAAATCAAGTGTTAGTACTGGAAAATAATATCAAAATACGTACAGGTACAGCCCTACATATACAATAGTAAAGAACATGTGAATGTCTTCATAATAATAAGGGTCAAGTGATATGATTGCTGGAAAGGAAACACTAAGCGCTAAGTTTCATGCACATGCCTGTTAGTTGGCAGAATGATATTGAAGCATCAGGATCTTGCTTTGGGCAATATATTTTGATGGGAGGTGAAAAAAACAAAAAGAATACTTAACAATTTCACTTTTAAATAGCCTGGATGATATAGAGGTACAAATGACCATGTGCAAGGGAACTGTAAGCAAGCCCTAGTCGGTGCTAATTTGTAGCGCAGCACTGCTAATACTGGTGATCTCATGTGATGTTTGGGTGATAGCACTGAGCACTTGGCTCAGTCAAAAGTTCTTGACCTTAATTGGGTTGCACAGTGTCACAAGTGGTGCTCAGAAAAGCGGAAAGACAGAGACACTTTTACACTCTGCAGAGAAGTTATTCAGTACTTTCACAAAAGCCATTTCAGTGCTGTGGTATGTGTATATATCATAGTTGGGTGGCTACTAAGCAATATGTTTCTCAAAAACTTTGGAAAGATTGAGGCAGGCCTGTTGCTGCCCAGAATGAAAGGGAGGGTTTTAGAGTAGGGGTTTGATTAAGGGGATCTCAGGAGATTCAGAAACATGCAACATATACGTAAACAGTAGAATGACTTTGATTTCCTTGTTTTTTTGAGGCAGCAACATGTTTTAAAAAGTCACTACTATGATTTTTACATCATCCACTTCCTTTGCAAAGTCTTCACACTCCTTACGACCTTATAGTGAATCACTTTCATAAATGGAGAGCACATGGAAAAACCTCACCCGTCTACCTACCCACCTGCATGATTGCCAGACATAGGTCTATATCTTGCTTCTGACAATATGATTAGTGTAAACATTGTGCTATTATTTTATGGCAGTGTTGATTAAATACCTAATGCTGCCATTTGGCGCAAAATCAAAATCTTGAATACGTTAAATTGCTCAAATGTGCTTCAAAGCTGTGAATTGTAAATACTATAGAAAACCATTTAGGCATGCACAGGCTCTATGCTGAATAAGGACTACACGACTGGAGTCCCAAAGAATCATTCTTTAAGTAATTTTCCTGTGATCTATTTCAAGGTATAATAAGTCTATTACAGCAAATAAGTCCATTTCAGACTTATTTGCTGTAATAGACATTCAACCAACATAATAGCATCATTAGGATTATAGACATTATTTTGATACCTTGTGATATGATTTTGGATGCAGTTTGTTTAATAGTGTTGTTTTTATTTTTTTGTTTATTTACACTTTGAGAAAAATAATTTACATTTCTGTACTTATACTTAAGATGTACTTTTTTGCTTATATGTATCCAAAGTTTATGGACAGTATTTAAAACATGCTAAGGATATTTTTAAAACTGTCCGTTTTAAGTTTCTCTTCCATGCTATAAGCTATAATAAGTAGTATATGTAATTTTGGTTGAGAAAAAGAGCCTTTATGCGTGACCCAGGAAATCCACAGCAACACTCCCTGCAGCTGCACATCTGTTTGCCGTTGGGCCAATCGCGTTACGCAAAGGGTCTGAAGTCCATGCTAAGCGGAAAGAGCAGCTAGCTAAGCTATGCTAAGAGCGCCGCATCTGTACCCCGCTACCGGACGCCGACTTTACGCAAACATTGTCGGTGAAGTAACTGCTGCTCTGACGCCAAATGTTTATTTCAAAACCGCTCCGAAGTTTTCTTTTTGAGTTGTCAGTGCAACATTGAAATGTACGAAACCGGAACGTAGGCGGTCTGTCCCAAGACGCTCCTTGTACTTTTGCAGCTTTTAAAGGCCTCGGGTCGTGGTTTTTTTCAGTATTATTTCGTTAATTGAATTACGCGCTGCTGCTATTGCCGCTACGCGGATCCGAAAGTGAACGTTAACGACCGTCATGGACGGGAAAGAAAAAAGCACAGAGAGTGGTTTTATTTCAGCGACTGCAGTGTTACTGCTTCTAATTTCAGTATGCGGCTCGGTGTGTAGTGCAGAGGAGGCGTCCTGTAGCGGCGTTTTTGATCTCTACTTCGTGTTAGATAGGTGAGTATACAGTGCGCCTTCGCCATATCGAAATGGGTGTAGCGCGGTGTCAGTATGTTATTTTCATCTGTTTGTTATCAACCACACGACTGCGAGAAGGTCCAGATAGCACGGTGAGCTGCTGATTTATCCGACAATTGTTGTTAATTCACTTGCATGTATTCATAAACATCATGCAGAAAAGAAATATGCTAATTAATAATATACATTTTGAGACTGCCTAAAACAACATATTTTATGTAAAATATATATTATATTTGTTACGGCCTTTACTGATGCATACTCGATGTCTTTGAACCTATTATGTTTATGTGTAATAAGTCAGGGGTAACGTTGTTAGTAATCTTCCTCGCGACTTTACAGACCATAATTATTTCATATCATGTAGAGATCTTTTGTTGTTTTTAATATTAAACTAAAATAACTTTGATCTTACAATTGAGCCTTTTTTAGTCTTTGACTCGCCCCATTTTTTCTTGTTCAACTGTATATTGTGGAATACCAAAGTATTTGAATCCAGTTGGGTGTTACGAGAAAAAAAAAGTTAAATTGTTGCAAGCAGATAAAAATGTTTTTAAATTGATAAATAGTATTTGTCCCAGGAAGTATAGTGACTGGTCACATTACTCAGTCTGCATAAACAAGTACTGTGACTGCTCCGTACTATTGTAACCATGACTACTTGGAGACATTTTGATTGATGGCTGAGAAATGCTCGGCAGTTATATGCTGTGGCAACTTCCAGTTATGCATGGGAGGTGCCAAATCTTCTGCCTGCTATAGAGAACATGTCAAACAGACTGAGTTCCTGCATGCGCTTTGATGTCACCTCTCCATACTCACAAATCAGGTCTTGATTTTTCTTTCATGACCAGAAGGGGAGAGAGAATGAGAACAGAAGAAATATTGTCTAGCTAGTACACTTTAATGTTCTCTGCATATACATTGAGCTATAATTATTAATTTAATTAAGTACTTACTGTAGTCATTACCTGAAGGTCATATTGTACACACAATATAGGCCTGCAGTAACTAATTGAGTTTTGAGTATGCCAAATCTATTGTTAGCCCATAATGGGGACATTCCAGTGTTATCTTCGCTTCTCTTATTTTTAGTTTGTCATGGGTCTTGCCAATTATAATATGATGATTTACTTCTTGTGACTGGAAACATCCTGTCATTGAACATATTTATCTTTTCTCATGAAGACTATTGCTTTAATACAATTGCTACAGATAGGGAAGTATCTTAAGAGCATGGATTGGCAAGGTGAAGGTTGTCCTGGAGGCGTAGTGCCACAATAACCGTGTGGTTAGCTGAAACCTGAATTGATCCCAGAAAGCAAAATATTTGTCAAAACTGTGAGTTGCTTTGGATGAAAGCGCCAGCAATGTGCAGGGTAATAAAAATTGAATTGCTGTATTTTAAGGGGATTTTTACTAACAGACCTAATTTTGTATTTCCCTTACTTTACTATTGAATGATGCATGCCATTTTTCAACATTGTCATTGTTGATTAGCCATCTCTCAGAAAGTGGTTTCCAAACAGTGTGAAATATTATATTACCTGTAATACTCATTACTGATTTGGTTTGAATCATACCAGAGTAAACCAGTTTTTCATCAAAAGGTGCCTGTGTATAACTATATACAGCATTCTGTATTTACGGGTAATAAATGCACATAATTATAGTGTTTCTCCCCTCTTCTAGGTCTGGAAGTGTGGCACATAACTGGCATGAGATTTATGGATTTGTAGAGCAACTCACCCATAGATTTGTGAGGTAGGTATTGTTTTACAAACGTGGTGAATGAGTACATTGGAGTACAAATGATTACAAATGATTCTTGACATTTACACCTGCTAAATTAGAGGTTTCGGAAGCTAAAAGAACCCTAAAGCTGTCTACAAGGACCCATATCTCTGAAGTGTAATTGTTTAGTACAGTTATTTTAGCTCACTTTATATCCAAAAGCAGATTTTTGGCTATCTTTAATGAAGCCAGTGAAACTTAAAGTGGGCCTGCCTATTTAATATCACTTTGGACAATAGTGTATATTAAATGAAGGAAATAAATAAAGTAGAATTAACACATTCTTTTGAGAAATGTCAAAACAGCCTCTTCATTAAAAAGTCATCTGTTTTCATATTTGTGATTGACGTTAACTTATGCAGTGTTACCTCAGTTTATGGGAATTACTGATGACGATGGCCAATTCAAAATAAAATGATTTACTGTTGAAATTAGCCAAGGGGCCAGGTGGGAGTGGGTGGCAGAGGATTAGACTTCTGGACTGTGAGGATGGCCATTTGGACTGATGGATCCAGTACCACACATATTCTAGCTATTGGTGATGGACAAGTAATGTTAGCAACAGATTTGCGAAGCCAAATACTGAATAATCAGGTTCTCGGCTCAGCTCTACACCCTTTCATTTCAAAAGGGTTGATTGTGCCACCATTGTTAATCAGTTCTGTTGTTGGGAGTCTCTTTGTATTCTGTTCTCTCAGCTGTCAGACTAAGAATCCATGAAGCAATGAACTATGTGGTTGATTTGTCACCTGCAAGCACATTTTCTGATTAAGTGTGTTCTGGCAGGTTGTCCTTGCTACAAACTTAAATTCTCGATGTGTGATGTAATGGTGAAGTTGCAACTGGAAAAAAATATCTGTTTGGACATTAGTGACATTCATTAAAAAGAGATGTGTAGATGCCTGGAAATCACAGAAAGTACTTTGATATAACAAAGCCTATTTAGTCCAATGCAAAACCTGCCTTTGGTACTTTGGAGTGCTAATGTTGTGGGCGAAGGTGCCATGTGTCTTGTGGGTGACGATAAATGGCACTTTTGTGATGTGAAGATAAACAGTACCTTATGCTGCAATGCAGAATGCTTGAGGTCAATCTTGCAAATCCTGGTGGAAGAGCCCGGCTTCTATTTATTAAAAATGTAAATTTGAAAATGGTGCTTTTGATAATATAGGTAACTATATTGATTATGAAAGTACAACATTAATATGTGATTAATAGAAACATGATTATAATTAATATAATATATAATAATCAGGGATAATAATGTAACAGCCACAAAGGTTTAATTGCTGTACTAGACTTACACCTACTGTTTTTGTTCTTATGTGTCTTAGGGATATTAGTATTTAATTTTTTTCTTTTTTCAGCCCAAGGACAAGAGTGTCATTCATCGTTTTCTCGTCTAAGGCTGAAGTAATGTTGCCAATCACTGGAAACAGGTGCTATTATTATTATTATTATTATTATTATTTAATTGAATTTATTTTTTTATATTTTATTTTGTTTTATTTTATTTTTAGCAATAAAGTACTTTACAATAATAAATGTGGTTTGTGCATTTTGTCTATATGGGTAGCTCTGAATAGTGTATATCTATTGTATGTAATAACCGGAACAGCTTTTGCAGTGAATATTTTTTTTTAGCTATGAAATAGAAAAAGGCCTACATCGATTAAGTCAAGTGAAACCGTCAGGTGAAACATACATGCATGAAGGATTTCAGAAGGTGGGTCACCAGAATAAAAAAAAATATATATAAACTCCTTAGATTTTATTCATAGATATGTAAAACTGGGATATATAATCCTGTCCTGTGTACAGTGCTTAAAATATATTGTAATTATTAGCAGTTGATTTTTGATCATGCTATTGTATTTGATTTTTGCCCCATTCACTGTGATTGTGTTACACTTATATGTTGTCTCAATGGCAGGTATCTTATTCCCTTTGTCATGTGACTTGTGCACTCGCTGTTGTGAGGAAACATCATTTTTTCCCCCCACATAGGGCAGTTTTATCCCTGGCCGTCCTTTTCAGAAGTTCAGTTTCATTACAGTAAACTGCATTTCCTGGAATTTGCCCAGTGGAGTAACCATCTAGTAGTTCAGTTTAGGATCTGGCCGTAATATAACATGATGACAGGAAAAAAATCTCATCTTGTGGAATTATGCATCAGTCAACATAGTAGTATGCAAAAGGTGCTCTATAATCAAAATGTGTATCTTAATATAAGTTGCATTCTTCTTTTTTGCCTAGGTGACAGAACAGATGAAGGATCAGAAATCAAAGTCTTCCAGCATTATTATTGGCTTAACTGATGGGAAGCTGGATGGCTTTCTCCACCAAATGACAGTGAAAGAGGTGCAATCATGTGCCAGTAAAATTTACATCAGTGCTATAGCTATTCAAAATAAATATCGAATGTTGTCTGTGTGTATAATATGTAGTAGTCTTTTAGTAAATGACTTTTTGATGCGATTTCTTTTTTGGATACCACAGGCAAATATTGCACGAGAATATGGTGCGAGAGTTTACTGTGTTGGTGTGAAGGATTTCGATGAGAATCAGGTGAGCGTCTCTCTGAGGGATATTTTTAAAAAGGTAAATGGTAAAATTGGTAAATGGACTGCATTTATATAGCGCTTTATTCCAAAGCGCTTTACATTATGCTTCTCATTCACCCATTCACACACCGGTAGCAGAGTCTGCCATGCAAGGTGCCAACCTGCATACCGGGAGCAATTGGGGGTTCAGTGTCTTGCTCAAGGACACTTTGATGGGGTCAGGAGGAGCCAGGGCTCGAACTTGCAACTCTACAGTTGCTGAACGATAGTGCTACCTCCTGCGCCACCATCTTCCCCCAAAAGAATTAAAAAAAAATAAGCATCTTATTTAAAAGCATCTGGGTTTCTCCTGCAGTCCAAAGAGATGCAGCTGGGTGAATAGGAATCTTATAATTGTCTGTCTGTGTGAGGAAGTGTGGTGGACATTTAAAATACTAACCTAATTTCACTGAAAGCAGTGACTTTTGTGACATTCACATTCTTTCTGATAAATACAATTTTCATGCCAGCAAAGGATCAGGAAAAATAGTATGTGATGCTTTATATTTGATTGCTTTTTCTTTATTTATAGCTTTCTGGGTTTATATAGTATAATGAGATTAAAAGAAGGATTCCTGTAACGTTAACATCTTTAACAACCACACATCATATTGCACTGCAAAGCTGGAAGCATGATCTTTAAGTAAGCATGCTCTGCAGCGAAGCCTTTATATTACCAAGTGCATGTCGTGTTGTTTTTTATAGTCTTTTTATGGTTCCTGTTGTGGTCACTGACACTTCAGAATAAAGCCGAGAATAAGTGTGAGAGACAGTACGCTTGAAATTGCTGGATGACTGACTTACAAAAAGCATGTTGCTGTTGTTTTTACTTCCCAATAGCTTGTAGATGTGGCTGACTCGAAAGAACAGGTTTTCCCTGTTAGAGATGGCTTTCAGGCACTCAGAGGCATTGTGAATTCGGTAAGTACCGTTATGTTTCTCCATCAGTTATGTGACTGTACATCCCTTCTCATATTTCAGTCACCAGCCATTGTTGATCTGAAAGCCCCTTAACTGTAGCTGTACACCGAGTCAAAATACCAGAGCAAGATGTGATTTCCCTTTTCCGATCAATGACATGAAAACTCAAACCTGGGCTGTGTAGCTTTATTTTCTAACGCATAAGAAATAGTTGCATTTACTTCTGTAAATGCACGGGTTCCAAACTTTTTTCCCCAGCGATGTTTTAAGCTAAAACTCAAATCTTTGCAGTCATCTTGTAGCATATCATAACATTGCATCACTCTTTGTGTTTTATTTCTTGTAATGAGATCTTGCCTTAAAATGACCTAACATCTTGAGTATGAAGAACTAATGACAGGGTAATGGATATAAAACAGAAAATGTATTGGCGTGGGGTTTGACATGCAAGCAAGAAGTGGTATGTCAAGCACAGCCAATATACATTTTATGACACAAATGAAATTAAAAGCATGTAGCATGTAGTTTTATGATTAGCATTAAATGTTTCTGCTGATATTGTCTCGTCAGTAGGTTTTTTGCATCTTTGATTTTAAACTGTCAAATTTTGCATATGGGGGCCTCATGAATTTAGCCCTGTATCACAAGTGTGAAGTTTCAGTCAGTTTTGAGTATTAAAATGTAAATGGTGGTCAGATGTATGGGGGGGGGGGAGCTTTTGGTTGGGCCAACATTAAGTAGTTGTTTCCAGGAAGGAATGAATATGGAAAGAGAAGTAGCATATTTAGATGAGCCTTCTGACTGGCTTCATTCAGGCAGAAGCCATTACTTGATGCAAGCTGCTCAAAGGGTTGGCATTGTCGTGACTATTTCTCATTTCCTCTGCCCTTAAAAGAGAGACCTGCAAATTGTACTGGATTTGACATTGGGAGTAACTTAGGATCACCTTTTAGGGCTGTAGGGCAGCCTCTGCAGCAGCGTAGGGGATGGAAAGATTAAGGCCCAGTGTTGTTTATACATGACTTGCCAGAGCAGTTAAAAAAAGAAACGCTTTCCAGTTCTGGATGTGATCCTTTCTTTTTTCTGAGCTGCTTTGCAAAGAGTTTGACATTCCCATTTTGTGTGTACCTGACGGCTATGCATCTGTCGAACAATGATGGAAAAAAAGGCCGACCTGAACAGATATGTGCATTTTTATGAATCGGCCCTGTGGAGAGCCTTTTTCTTTCGCATTCCGTCGTCTTTAAGCAGCTGCGCTGTCTTGTCCATGCCTTGGCAGACTGACAATGAAGTCATTGCCGGCCTCAGACATCAGCAGTCGGAGTCCTGAAAGAGACACGGGTTGTTTATTGGGAGTTGGCTGCGGAGATTTTGAGAAGAAAATTCGCAAACCCTCTAGGCTCCCCCCCCCCCCCTTTTTTTTCTGTAGCCCTTTATTAAAATTCTTAGGACAAAGCTTGTTGTCTCTGGAGATGGGATGGGCTTTAAATTTCAATATAGTAGGTGGCCTTTATTAGATGAAATTATCCTGTATTTTGTATTTGTGATGTATGTTTGTAATTTTATTTTATTTTTTTTAATCTTACGAATAGTGTTTAGTAAAAACAGACAACTTTTACACTTTTGCTTATATAAATATATATTTTATATAAATATAAAATAGAACATTGCTTCTTTTTCACAATGAAGAATGAAGTATATTTACATTAGTCCTGTAGTATTTTCTCTGATTTCTGAGTGCTGCCTCAGTGCACTATCCAGTAGGTACAAATCAAATGAGGGTTACAGCGTCCAACACATGTAAACAACAGACAACAATTAAGATCAGTAAGGTCAGATAACAGAAAGATCAGTTTCCTCATCATTGTGAGTATTACCAGCTTACTGTTTGCACTTATTTAAGTAATCTAAATGATCAGCATTCTTGCTCCAATTAGTTGACTGATTTCTGATTTATTTATTTATTTTTTTGCAGATTTTGAAGCGGTCCTGTATAGAGGTGCTTTCAGTGGAACCAACCAGTGTCTGTGTGAATGGTGTGCAGTAAAGCCGGCCTGCCTTTCTGCTCAGGGCATTCCTGTCCATGGCAGGCCTGCTCACTGTCCTGTGTTTTACATCCTATAGAATCCTTCACTGTTGTGGTGAGAGGAAATGGTTTTGGGATGGGAAAAGGCACGGAAGGAGCACTCTGCAGATACATAATCAATGGCCAGATCTATGGTGAGCATTTCTCAGTGCAAGATGGGAAGTTGTAAAGTGATAAACACTGTGGGACACATTGAAGAATGACACAAGAAACTATAATTAAGCCATTCAGATAACCAGCTCGCACAAGCACCTGTCACAAAATTCTCTAGTACCAGTACGAAAATGAAAAGATAATAGTAATAAATAATAGCACTATTAAAAATGTACATTAAAATGTGCAGTACTGATGTAAATTCCTGCACATAGCTACAGAGCGGCATGCTTTTTAGTAATCAGATTAAGGAAGGGTCATTTCAGCATGTTAACATAACAGTACAGCAATCATGTAAATATCATGTAAAAAAAAATAGAAAAAAAAAATGAAGAGCTAAGGAATGTTTCAATTATGTAAAATTTTAAACATCAGGGAAGATTATATGGCAACTACCTGGCAGTGTTTCAGTCCCAACCATGCCGGATACAAGAACCTTTAATATAGCTGATGTGTAGTACAAGTTATACGAACTGCAGTTTGTCTAAATAAATAGTTAGTATTACAATGTCATAAATAATTGTAGTATATGCTATTGCCATACAATTCTGGGATGTACAATGCCCTTGGAAGTTGTAATGTGGTCATAGCTTTAAAGACATGGTACTGTTACTGTTTATGTGCATATGAGAAATGTGAACAGATATAGGGAAACTGTGGGCCATTTACTGTCCTAATACTGTGGGCCAATTATTGACCTAATAGTGGTGTCTTATAACATATAGCAGGATTACTGTTGTTCTTGTTGTGCCAGTGCTGATGATTTGCTTGTGCTGTAGGGCAAACATCTACTGTTTGGGAACTAAACTGGACAAATATCTATGGTCAATGATTTTAACCACGTAACAGTATGTTGTCTGCCATTATCTTCGTGTTTTAAATGCATTTGCAAATGTTGATGCATATATGGAAATATAAACATTTCCAACTGTAATGTGGATTTTCCTGCCAGGTACCAGTTACAGGATGTAAGAAATCTTAGACTACTGGTTTTGAGAGAAAAAAACTTTTTCTCATTGTCTGCAAACTGTGTTTTGAGTATGAGCTAGTATGGACAAACCTACACACTGATTGGCAGCACTATTAAGCCATTTTGTTAGCATTTAATTTCCTTTGATTTGGTCTCATTTACTGGAGAATCTTGCCCCATTTAAGTACAGAGTGTAATATTTAGAACTAAAATTTAATGTGAGACTGTGGCCTGGTTATATGTACCAGTTTTGGTTCCTGTGCTTTGAGGTATAAGGAGTTGAATAATAATGCTGTTTCCTGCTTGTGCCAGATGGAGTGGAAACTTCCTCCCTGTGCCTCAGAGAGAGGGCATCATGTAATTGTGGATGCCCATAATCACAGCTTTAAAACATCTTCACAGATGGGTGACACATGCCTTTATCGGGCTCCTCGGAACCATTAGGCGTCACCGCTTCCCAGGACGCCGCAGACATAGGAGTCTGCGTGTACTTCCGTAAAACATGCCGAACCACCATGTTCTGTACCTTGGACCCAATGGCTGTGATTTTTGCCAGCGAGTGGCCTGCACACTCCCTATGCCCAAAAATAGATGGGGCTCACCAGTTCACCAAGCATGCAGTTATGTGGGGGAGCTCACGCAGTGTCTCATTTTCCAGATGAGAAGCCAACCGAAGCGTACGACTATTATATCCTTTGTCCCACACACAAGCTGCACGAAGTCGGAGAGTAAGTATCCAATGAGAGCTTTATGAGCTTTTATCCGAACATGCTTGTCTCGGCGCTTATGGGGGCCGTGGTTCAGCAAGGTCCCACGGTGTCATCTGGCTTCTTTCTTTGCTATCCATGTGTTCAGCTTCCGGGCCTGAATCTTGAACGACGGAAAGTAGTTGTGCTCAAATGTTCCAAAAATCCCCTTTTTTTCTTTTTTTTTTCCTGTCCTCAAAAACACGTGGGTTTTGTTTTTATTTTAATTTTATTTTGTGTTCACCAGATACACAGCATCCGGAATCTGTCACACTGATGGAATAAAGTTGCCCTTTCATGCTCATCTTTTTAAAGTGGCACTGATTCAACAGTGAAAGATGGAAGGCTATAGAGATTTTATTTAGAAGCCTTCCCTGTGATCCTCTCAGTCTGCAGCATGGCTGTTTGCATAGCATGCAGTATTTCCCTAAGCTTGGAAATCTTTGCCAAAAAGACAATTATTTTGAAGCTGACCCACTTAAAGGCTGTCCTTTTCAAATCAGTATTATTCAAGATTCTTTTGTTTGTGACCTAATAGAAGGAGAGTGGGACTGAAAGGCTTATGGTGACTGACTGGATGATTTTTCCTGTTTTATTTCACTGTCCCTCACTGACCCACGACTATATTTTAGTGGATTTTAATTACATTACTAATATAAAGTTTGTTTTCTGGACACACAATTAATTGTATTGGACAGTATGTTTCTGTCTCTCTCTCTCTCTCTCTCTCTCTCTCATACACAAACACACACACACTTATTATAAATGCCAAATGATCCCAAGGCACCTACTACTACTAAGGGATAGTTTCATGACATATAGCCTAACCTTTTTAAATATATGTGTATATAATGTGTGTATATATGTATATGTATATATGTATATGTATATATGTATATGTATATATGTATATGTATA
>JAODUD010000117.1:12622034-12677354 GCA_026784285.1 Stomatorhinus walkeri
CACACACACACACACACACACACACAGAGCTTTGGGAGGGGGGCAGACAGACACCAATAGGATTCATAGTGTTCTTTCAATGGCAGCAGTAAAAAAAAAACTATTTTTGTCTGCTTCTCAGGTGGTTGATGCAGCATATTTTCCGATGCACGCTCTCTATCTGATGGTGGGAGTGCGCTCACCTGTGTGTGCACGCACGTGTCTGAACTCCGCCAGGCGCGATACAGACAGCAGAGGGAAATCATAAACACGCGACCATGTAGAGACTAAAGAGATATACGCTTGTGCAAATAAGATAAATAACATAGGCCATGTAGTTTATTTAATAAAAGGACAATGTATGGAACTGTTCTATAGGAAAGGTAACCTTAAATGAGGTCTGTTGGGATCTGGGACTATATTGAAAATAAATCTTTATAAAATTCACTTCAAGGGGTGGGGGGACAGGAGGTGCCGTTGGGGGGGATGGGGCACCCCCCTTATACAATGGTAGGGGAAACACTACATCTACACTACTATATCGTTATCGGGATATGAGATGACTTGTATCAGGATATGATATTTTGGTCATCGCACAGCCCTGCAAAATACTATTTATTTTAACATAGCTGTTACTGTCCATCTGCTATTCTGAAAATGTAAACAGAAACAAAATAGCAGCAAGCTTTAATGTAGTGTAAAATTAACTGCCTGTAGATTGTGTGCATGATCGAAACACTCCTCAAAAAGCGTAGAGTTCTACAGTGCAACAGAAGTGTTTACTTCCTAGTGACAGAGCTTTATTTAGAACAAGGAAATAAAGAAACCAGGTGATGTCATTGTTTCGGAGCAGATGTTAGGCCCAGTTGCTATGTGCAGTTAAACAAACATACATGTATTGTTTGCTGAATATGCAAAATATGTTTCCTGTGACAGATATATAATTAAAAATCAAATGAAGTGTATTCATGAATCTGAATAATTTGAGGGAAAAAGTGATACCTACCAGGGTAACCACATACATAAGTTTAACTTTTTATTGCTCTATAAAAGATTAAAATGAAATTTTAACATGCATGAAAATGTTAACATTCATAGCATAGGTGGATTATTTTGGCAGTTAAATGATGCCATTTTGCCACAGAAGTCGCTCATTAGCAAAAAACAATATATTAATACTAACGTTATTTCTAAAATACAATAATGATTACTGGCATATTTATTTTTAGGGTATTAAAAGTGTGTGTTTTAAGGGCACATACCTGGACATATACCAGGAACCTGATGTATGAAATGATGCACAAAAGAAAATATGAACTCTTTTATTTTTTCTGTTGAAGAGTGATAGTCTAGAGGGCAATTAGGCCAATTATGTCCTATTACTGTGTGTCAGAATCTATACTAAGTCACTTAATTTTTGTAATAATTTACGTCACCCAATATGTCTGGAAGATTTGTAGTTAAATTATGTCATACATATATACAGCGCTCAGATTCCCATTGACTCAAAAGGGCAGAATAATTATTTGGTTTTTACTTTGCAATGTCTTTGATAAATCTAATGTGTGACAGCTATTAACAAAATAGCTTTTCAACCGATTTTTTTTTCCTTTCGAATCTAGGTTGTTAAATGGAAAAACCTGTATTTTGAAAACCAACAAACAAGGCAAACGTAAATTCCCTGCAGGACTTCTCTGTGCCAGAATTGTCACACATCCATCACTGTTTGTTTGTTTATTTAATTTGTTTTTATTTGTTTGTTTGTTTACTCCTATTTCATTACCAAGTGCTCCCCCTGAAAATTGTACTGAAAACATTAGAGCAGATTTATGCCCGAGGTAACTGTACATAATTTTAAATGCTATATGTTCCTGGAAGTACAATATATTTGATTTCCCCTCCTTAGGACTAATTTGATTTCTCTACCTCGGGATCCTAAGGTTTTGTAAGGCTACATAAGGGGAGGGGTTTAGTGGGATGGATGGAGGGATGTTTACTGCTGAGATTGTGTCTCAGTGAACGTACATTCATTCCCCCGATTCCCTTTCAAACAGGCAATTAACCAGCAGTGGGTTTGTAGTGATGTATGCGGTCGGCTCTCTGTATCCATGGGGATTGGTTCCAGGACCCCCTGTGGATAGCAAAATCCGCAGATGCTCAAGTCCCTTATATACAATGGCACAATATTTGCATATAACCTATGTGCATACTCCAGTATACTTTAAATAATCTCTAGATTACTTATAATTCGTAATACAATGTAAATGCCATGTAAATAGTTGTTGTGCATACATATATAATAGAGTATATGTTCAGTGCAGAAAAAGAAATCATTCTTTCTCTCACTTCATTCACGTGGATTCAGTGTAATGCTTGGCGTGCCGCAAGTTCAAGTTTTGCTTTTCCCAACTTTTAGGATTTTTTATTTTTATATTCTCCGTCCGATCTTTATTGAACCTGCCGACTGTAGGGCCAGTTGTGCTTAAAAGAACAGAAATAGTCAGATCTTAATGTTTATAGTGGTAAAACTCTTATGTTTAAGAACATATACAGTGAATGCTTATCATGTTTGTTGGGTTATAGCAAACTAGTTTTTCCTGCTAAGATTATACATTTGTAACTTAGAATATCATTCTGGTTTTAATGTAATCCCCTGTCATTTTCAGGTTTATAAAAAAAAATATGGTTAAAAAGGCTAGGTTATATGTCATGAAACTATCCCTTACTAGTAGTAGGTGTCCTGGGATCATTTGACATTTATAATATGTTTGTGTGTGTGTGTGGCTATTTTTTTATTATAGGTCATCAGGGACCCTCCTCCACCACCCCCACCTGCCCCAAAACCTGTGAGTAGATTATAGCCCTAATCTTCAAACACAACACAGAGTCTTTGTTGTTCTGCTTTGTTTTGGGAAAGACACTATAGGAATCTCCTAATCGGAAAAGCATCATAGATCATTTATATTTGTTGCTGAGGACAGGCAATCATTTGTTTTTCAGGTCAGACATTATTTTTAGTCTTTAGAACAAATTCTGATGAGTCATATGGTGTTGGAGATCTAGTTTACCCCCATTCTCTGCAATGCAGATTTCCACATTAGACCTGTACATTTTTATCATTTTCCTGTAGTGCACCTGAATAGAAGGAAACAAGTGCAGTTATGCCCAGCTAATGAAGGTACTGGTCTGAAAATGACACATAATTCTGTTTGCATTCATTCCTCAAGGAGCCTGAGCCTGATCTACTTCCCAAGAAAAAATGGCCCACTGTAGATGCATCTTACTATGGTGGAAGAGGAGCTGGAGGAATAAAACGCATGGAGGTCAGCAGGCCATGCGGCAGTTCCTTACACTAACAGCTACTTGTGGAAAAATAAAAATTAGGAGCATGTAAATACATGTATGTTCTGTTTGCCATGAAGTTGTGTCATGTGTCTTGACAATTATTTAAATTTGATTTTCTGGGTTTGAGTTTGTAACAGATTTCAGCTTGTCAAATAGCAGATGAAATATTGCTAGAAACTTCACAAAAAAACAATGTTAGCTCAGTCTACTGTATAGTAGGGTTACGCATAAACAAGCTACCAAAAAGCCTTAATACTGACGGTATGTCAGTCAGGCTGCATAAGATACATTGTACTGTGAAATGCAGTCTCGCTGTGGAAGGTTATAGGGCTGTAGCCCAGCAGTTTAGGCATTGAAGTTTCATTAGTTAAACACTGTGCAGTTCCTGGGTTCAAAAGTTTTAGTCCTTATCTGATGGTTGCCAGTAGTGAAATAATAAACTGTGTTTAAACATTATCATCATGTCCTTCATCTAGTGATCTACTGAAGTTTGGTGTCCTAATGAATGTTCTCAGCACGTTTATTTTGGGACAGAAAGCCTCATTGTTTTCTCAGTAATTATAAACAGGAGTATGCTGTTCTTTTTCTTCATTTTATGTTAGACATTTCAGTATTTAATAACGTCAATCTGCATTTGAGTAAGGTTGTTTTTTTTTTTTTGTATTTTTCATGTATGAGAATTATAAGTAAAACTATGCATGCTGATTAAAAGCATGAACAAGTAAAAATAGCATAATGAATGTTTAAGACCTCTGAACTCAGTAGCCCATCGTGACTACTGCAGGTTCGCTGGGGGGAAAGGGGCTCCACAGAAGAGGGGGCGAGACTTGAGAAAGCCAAAAATGCTGTTGTCTCCATCCCGGAGGAGATCGAAGACCCAGTGATAAGAAACCCTCCCCCAAGACCCGCCACCACCTACCAGCACCACGAATCTAAGTGGTACACTCCCATTAAGGTATGGGTATGTTTGGCAGTCGTGCTAAACATCTCGTCTCTTATATTTCACTGGGTGTCAAGTGCCAAAGTTCTGCCTTAGGCCTTCCACTTTTTGTAGCCTTGTGGTTACTTAACGATTGTGTTTTCTTTCTTTTTTTCAGGGGCGCCTAGATGCCCTGTGGGCTCTGCTGCGGAGGCAATATGACCGAGTTTCTCTAATGAGACCAACGGGAGAAGACAAGGTAAGCCACAGGCGGCAAACCAAGCTTCCTCCCAGACCCAAATCACACCGACTAAACTAGTAACTGAGTACAAGCCCGCTGCTGATATTTACTAAGATATGCAGGCTTCTCTCGATCTCAGGCTAAAGTGCCCCAGAATGGCAGACATTAATTCTGTAACACAGTGTGATTTCCGAAGACTGCGGTGTGTTTTTCTAACGTGCGTTTGATAGCTGCTATGAACTCTCATTTCCGTTCCCCACGGTTAGTGGCAGGGTTTTGCAAACAGGATTTGACAAGGCTTAATATGGAAGGTGAAAGTTAAAATTCGACTGCACTCCTTCGTCCTATCAGTGCCCAAATGAGAAAGATAGTGCCCAATAGAGAATCTGCACTTGTGTAAATTAAACGGTAGCCTGATTTGTTTTTGTGATTTGCCTGATTAGCTAAAAAAATTGTGCTATGTCTATTATATATATTTCTTTGAATGCATTAAAGGTAAAATTGAAAAGGACATGCGGTTGTTAAATTAAGCCTACTTGATGCTCACCTGAAGTGCTGGCAAGTCCGGCTGCAGGGCTTCCCATTGCTTGCAAGCCACGCACGGGGCTGGAGTAGCACACACATACGCACACGCGCGGCCTTTGATGTCGGGTGGAAACCCTCCGGGGTCATGAATTTTTCAGCTACAGCAGCCGCGGCACCGCAAGGACTCATACAGGTGCAGAGAGGCAGGTTGTCACGGACATCTGTTCCTCGCGAGGGGCCCGCCGTCCCCATCGGCCGGCCCGCCACACTGCCGGATCGTCAGAAGATGCAGTCTAGGGGAGCATGGCGGCCCCCGTTCTCCCCCTTTTTCGCCCGAGGGGGCTCTGACACCAAAGGTAGCGTGGGGGTGGACACAGCTGCACTCCTAAACTTGCCTGAGGCACAAATACAGAGATCCAAAGTAGCCCGGCTGTGTTGTTGGGGAGACGGGGGAGCAACAGAGGCACTTCAGAGCCAACTTAGCGGAGCAACATCTGCCACCGAGTTTCTGCGGAGTGCCGGGGGACAGCAGGTAGGGAAGGTGGCGGCAAGTTGACAGGCCTTATTAAAGGGGCTGGAGCTCTTTTGAATGGCCCCTCATTGCAACCCAGAGATGCGCTCAGCAGGATTTGTGTATTTTGTTACAAAGCAGCAGGCTGCAAAGTGTACTAAAAAGCTCATTTATAAGTGGCACATAAATTAGCATAATTAGCAGGCACTGAGTCGTCGGGGTGTGTGCGCAGAGGTGGAATGAGAAAAAGCAGCACATTAGCACCGTTAGCAGCACACAGGTGGCTTCATGCGAGGCCTTCCCGCGCCTGGCATTCATGTACGCACGCTGCCACCGTGATCCCACACTCTCCCTCTGCCATTGATGCCGAAGCCTCTTTACCGCATGCATGGCAGCACAAGCTGGATGGAGGAGCTTGGTGGTGTGTGGGTCCGTGTGTGGTTTCTCTGGGGAGCCATTTGTTTATGGCTGAGCAGGACATGTTCATCTACACAAGACAGGAGTCGAGCTTTAAATGACAGATCTGTGTGGTTAAACATACCTATAGAGAATGTCAGATGTCAGAGTTGACCTCATCCACACAGCTTGAAATTTTGTAGGTCATGTGGAGGTATTGACTTACGGTAGGTCCTGATTGGGCAGATTTTTATTAATTATTATTACAAGCCATATTAATTGTATAATTTTATATGTGAATTAGTTCTGAATTAGGGCAACTTCGCGATGTATAAATATACTTGTAAATAGTGAAAATTCCTAAGAAACTATCTTGAGATTGTCCCCCAAGATTATTTGCACTTTGTAAATTTGCTGTTTCTGTGTACAGTGCCGGTGCTGTAGAGGAACTTAACCAGATGGGGCCTGTTCATTAATTTTCTCTTAAATAACGACATTGCAGGGAAGACAGTCCACTGGTAGCAGTGAGCGGGGGTGTCTGAATTTTATAGCTAGATTATTAATTTATTTATTTATTGAGAGGAGGGGGCAGAGCCCCCCATGACGGCCTTGTGACCTCAGGAAGCCCGATCATATCGCTTGTGCCTAGGGCTGGGTTATGATAAACTGGGAAGAGGGCAAACGTCCCTGGAGGTATGCTGCATGCCCCCAGTCCTATGCCAGAACCTCAGTAAACTGGTGATGCAGGCCCTCTTCCACAAGGCTTACACATCTTATACATGTGCGGGAAATTAAAGGAAACTCTGATGGGAGAAGAAAAGAAAATCTGAGCAAATATGGCAGAAACTAAAATTTTCTGTTGTGTTCTGGGTTTCCTGTGATGCCGCCCAGAGGCACTCAGCCGTCGTCCCTCTCCAGCCCCAAATGTAATCATTTGTCATTTCATCAACTCATTTCCTGAGTGTTTTCCGATCGGAAGTGAGAGGTGGAACACCTCCAGCATTACACGTCGTGTTTCATGGTTCTTTGCTGTCGCCGTGTACAATGACAGGCCACATTATCTTGCTTTTTCCATGTAGAAAAATACTGCGAAATTATTTTTTTTGTTATTTATTGAATAATGCGGATTGCATACAGCACAGGAAAGAACTTGTCACTGTTTCCTGACCTCTTCTTGATAAATATGTTGTAAGGCCAGAAGCAGGCTGCTCCTCAGTTCAGTGACTTGTGCGGTTGCTGTTCTGTTTTGCACAATAAAGTCACCATGAAATAATTCAATGTAATATCACTTAATTTTGTGTATGTATGTATATGTGTATGTGTGTATATATATATATATGTGTATGTATGTATGTATGTATGTATATATATATATATATATATATATATATATATATAATGTGTGTGTGTGTGTATGTATGTATAAAATAAAATTTTCATTTTGAAATCATTTGTTTTATTCTGTTACTGTATTTGATAGTAACTGGTGGGAAATGAAGCTTACATGGACTATTCACAACAGGAATTAAACAGTTTTGTAGACTAGAAACTAAAGTTTTATTTAAGACGATTGCATTTTTAGTGGCATCAGGCATTTTATTTTAAATGGAAGTATGAAAATGGATAATAAAGACGTGATCTTTCACTGTAGCTCATTTAATTTTGATGGGAGCTGTTGAATGGGTGTAGCTAGAATTTACCTTGCTGTCACATGATGGTCCACCTGTTTTGACAAAAAGGGGCAAATTGGGGGCAGATGGGGGTATGCTAGAAATCAGCAGGTCGGGCCTAAATCAGCATCTCTCCGTGACCCCTTATACCTCATTAGCGATGTCGGCGGGCATGCCTGTTACACCTAACAAGCCGTAAGAAGAAAGCTGACAGTTCAATTCAGCCAGAGCTCCCCAGAAGAGACCCGGTGGTTTCTGCAGTTGCTGGTGCGTGGATTTATGAAACGGCCCCCACTCTCTTAACCAGATTAGCCGCTTTTACAATAACCACAGAAAGTGGGCCAGATGTCCGTGCGACTGGTTGTAAAAGATCTAATGTCTGCCATGTTTATCTGGGAGGATCCTTGAGCAGCCAGGCCCGCTTAACGGGATTTCTTTTTTAGGACCCTCTAGTCTTTCAGTAGTCAGGACATGGTGGCGTGGTTATGGAAGGCGGGGGAGGTGGCGGTGGGGGGGCTATGGCGGTGGGGGGTGGCGGGCCTATGGCAGGGGCAGGGCCGTAATGTCCATTTTCCCTTAAACACCTAACAATTTTTCTTGTTGGATTGACAAGTAGATTATATTTACTGTAATTTTCTACAGTATGTCAATGTATGTTGTTGTGTTTATGGAAAGCGTAACTTGTGTGTCTTTCAGTGAATTTAAATTATGAAATAAAAAAGGTTTTCATAAGGGAAGTTTTTTTGGTGTCACTGGCTCAGCGTTTGGTTTTTACTTCAGTTCCATTTTTTACTGTTCCTCGTTTACTGATTGAATCTCGCTTGGTGTTCATTTAGGGGCTTGTTTTTGGACTGTCTAAGAGTGTCTTTTGTGTATTCGTTAGGTACTGATATAAGAATTCTTGGCACTGAAAGTAGGTACCGATTGGGTTTAATTGTGTTTCTTGTCCAGTTTATGGCGCATTATTACAATGAGTTTTCCAGGTATCACTGAAAGTTTATATATGCATAATATGTGTAAAATGTGTGAAATTCCCTTTTGCTGTTTTGTCCAGTAAGAGATGGATAATTGAAAGTGTGATCATTTCAGTACAAAACACTGTTCACAGTAAAGTGATATGTAACCCGATTGACATATGATGCATATTTATGTACCAAAACCCACATTTAAATCATGTTAAGTCATGATAGTAATATCACTTATTCAAAAGCCTTTAAAATTTAAATCATGATAGTAATGTCACTTATCCAAATGTCTTTAAATGAAGATTCTACAACAAAGTGTTAAAACATTTATTACATATTACCTTACTACTTGTCAAGGAGTGTATTGTATTTTATTTTTTATTCTTTTTTTTTTGAGAGAGAAAGGCATTTATTACACTGCTTAAATAGAAAATATTTGTGGGCCCTCGGCAGCTAATAGGAGAAACACATTTAACTTCTGTTAATTACGAATATGGATAAATAAACAGAAGATGTAGATTTCCTTCTGGTGTCTATGAGCTTGTGTATGGTATCTTAGATATAAAACATCTTGTCCTTATAAATTATATGTATGTAAAAATGAAAAAAGTATGTTTGCCCTAACCTTTACAGGTAACCTTTAGGTTAGACCTAAAAAGGAAATGAAAACTGCCTACCATTGTGATCTGCCTGTATATGGAGCAGATGCTGGTAATAGCTCATAATAGTTGGAAATGAATGTATGTTTTCATGAGCACCTCGTTAGTGTTGTTGTTCTTCTTTTGAGTGCAGTCATGAGATTTTTAAAAATGTGGGTTATTAATGAATTGACAGCACAAATACTGCTAAAGGAACTTAATTAACAATACCCCAAACAAATTTACAGTGTTCTAAAAGAGCTTCGCTTATGCATACCGCAAATGAATTAACAATACTACTATAGGGCTGCAATGAACTACATTACTACATACTTAACAATACTACTATATGATGAGAATTGTCACTACCACAGAATTAACAGAACTATAATAGTGCAGCAATTAACAACACTACAGAATTAATACAATGATGGGGTGGGAATTAGCACTACAGAATTAACAATACTACTATAGGGTGGGAATTAATGCAACTACAGAATTAATACCGCTATAGGGTGGCAATTACCAGCACTAATACAGAATTAACAGTACTACTAAATGTGCTGGCATCTCCCTTTCTGCCTGTGCCTTCTTGTACACATGAGGGTCTCCTCCCAGCAGTGATGCTAATTAAGACATTCAGAAGGGAGCAGCAGGTTTTTCAGTCAAACTGTCGATCCCACAAATGGTGGCAAAGAATAAACTTAATGTCTGAGGTTGAGAGACGAGTAATACAAACACTCAGCACAGTCTATGTGTCTAGATGGATTGATTCATGTAGTTTGGAAGTTTGCCACTCTACCGCCAAGAGCACTGTGCTGTTCACCTGGTAGCCAATAACATGACATTTTCCCATCACATATTTTATTGCATCATGTGGGTGAGGGATAATTAATTAAAAATGTAACACAAAGAAATTTTAGTTGTGGTAAAATTGCTGTATAAGATGGGCTGCTTCATGGCTTATGGAAGTATTGTTGGGCTCATGTGATCTCTAGGTTTTTAACTGACCACTCACCTCCCTTAATTTGCAGGTCATTTTATAATGTGCATGAAATGCTTTTCTATTTTACACGTCCTCCTGGACACGCAGACATGGAGGAAATTGAGCTGTTTTTATTTCAGTTAGTATGAATATAATAAAACACGCAAAACATTTTGTTGATATAATAAAGAGGTTTGGGTAATTGTAAGAAATTGTCCAAAAATCTTAATATGGAGTGATCTATAATATTAATTCACCTGTGATATTAATTGTCAGTTTAACCCCAGTTTTTTTATAAATAAGTCAAAGCAGCACCCTATTTATGTTATTTGAGAGGTTTTAAGACTGCGGCCCTTATAATTCGACAAAAGCCTGCCGAGCTGCGGGAACTGGGAGAACTGGGGCCAAACAGGTTTTGCCAGCACCCAGTGATTCACAGGGGTTTGGCCAGGGAGGGGAGGGACCAGCTGCCCAGGCTACATCTAGCCCTTGTCAACACAAATTACTTGCGTTTGACACCTCATCACAGCCACTCCCATTTAGTTTAGGATGTATCGCATTAGAATAATTACTCCCTGTCAGCTTCCATTTGATAGGCCGCGCCTTGCGGAGAAAACCGCTGGCCAGCACGTAGAAACAGTGTGGCCACTCACGCCATGTTCTCAGTGGAGTGGGTGTCAGGCTGAGGCCGCTTTGATGCTGTCTCAGGGGCGGATGGGAAGGAAGGCTGGCATGTACATGCTGAAGAGTCACAACAAAGGCTGTGGAAGAACGAAGCCCGTTTTACATTATTATTACCAACTTGATGTCATATCTATTATTGCATATCCTTATGGATTTTTTTCGGACAAGGGTCTTAGGATTTTAACAAGGCATTAATACATTTGCTTATTTTTTAATTAAACTGGCTATATGCAGCGGTATACATTTGTTTATATATGCAATGAGGAATATCAATCAGAAATATTAACAAATTGCAAAATGAATGATTGGTTTAGAGTGGAGGTGAATATGTTCCTACAACCAGAAATTATTATTATTTAATTTCAGGTTTATAGTAAACTATCTAACAAGAAATTCCGAAAAAAAGCTTTTTTATATAGATATTTCAGAGAACAATTTTTGGCAGAGATTTTTTTTTTATTAATCGTATTTTTATAAATTGCATTTTCTCTTCCTTGAGTCCTTTTTTATTATTTCAGCATGCTAAGTCATATTTTTGTCACAATTTGTAACAATTTGGAAGCATAAATTAAAAAAAATAAAATTAGAGTAACACACAAAAACATAAGTGACAACACTATTTCAGTAGTGTGGCATAGTTTAAAAAATAAAATACAGGAACATACCATTAAGGTGTGTGTGTGTGTGTGTGACAAATATTTTAAGATTCTTTTGGGTAGTGGGGAAAAAAACAAGAAAATTTATTTAGGCTGTATGAGATATTACCGAAAAAAAATCCCCAAAAAACAAATGTCAAGAAGCAACAATGGCAACAGTTGTGTGTCATTTTATTAGCCGTAGCCACAATGTCATTGATAGCCACATTAACCATCTGTTAAGTTAACGGCCAATTTTGTTAAAAGGCTGATATTAACGTGTGCTGGCCAGGTTAACATTTATGGGTGCTTTTCCACCGCACCAGGTACCGTGCTTTTGGTACTTTGAGAAACGGTACTTCAAGGTGTCTTCCACTGTCGTAAAAGCTAGTACCGGTACCAAATGACATCACAATGCGAGGCAGTGTATTTTATACTGAATTCGAAAAATAGCTGTAGTATATATTGGCGATGTGCAATGTTAATACCAGCATTGCATGATAAGCACATCCACTTCTTACATTGCTAATCAGCTATATCAAAATAAGGCTTTTTCTTACTTTGAATTTTGCATGAACATTATAGCAAAGAGGGATAAAGTTTTGCTATAATATTAACTCTGTAAAAAAAAAAAAACTTAGCAAGCTTTGCAATTGTAATTATTCCTTTTATAGATTCTTGTATGTGTAAAAATCAGTTTAAAGTTTACCTCCACTGCTTCTGCATAAATGCTGCATGCGTTGTGAGACAATTTTAATCATTTTCATCTTTGCTATTTACAGGGTTTGTGAAAAACTTCCTTTTTGTTTTATAAATGCCACACTATTTGTTGCAACAAAATCACATCGCCAGGACAGCATGCAGATCGCAATTATTTTTAAAATTTTGTTACGAACTTGGAAAACGATAAACAGTTTTCAAGGTGGCGTTTGTATTGTATTTCAGTGGCAAACTATTTGCATAACCAGTTGACAAAGAAAGCATTTAAAGTCCCATTCCAAAGTACCAAAGAATTACCCCAATTGGTTTGGCACTTTTGGTACTGGTACTCGACTGGAAGTCAATGGAAAAGCAAAGTACCATACTTGGTTCGGTGGAAAAGTGCCCAAAGATACCTGTTTAATCCTTCATTGTTCTTGAAACAGAAGCTATACTGCCCTCGTGAAATTTTTCAAAGACCCGGATGCTACTCTACTTTGTCGCCACTACGTCAGTGAGTGTTCATATGTTCAGCTGCTACTGAGGGGAGGGCTGTGTGCCTGCCTGTCTGCAGCGGTACTTTAAGTTCTGTGTCAACTGAAGAAGGCGAAGATGGCTCTGTTGGTATTAATACTATTGATGAGTATCTACAAATGAGTATCTAATTCGATAATTTCTAGTATAAGTTAGTGTTTGAATATCGATTTCTTTGACAACCCTAATACAAAGCATAGTATTTGCAGTTTCTATGGCGTACTCATAGTAGCTTTTGAGATGCATGCTGACTGGCCCTAACATTACCTTCCCCCTTTTCTTATACTTGCATGTATAAACTATTTCACTTGTCAAAATATTTATAATTAATGATCATAGTGGATTGATATGAAATGAAGAAATGAACTGGTTCTTGTTATAGCAATCTGTCCATATGTCCACTGATAGCAACAACAGGACTTCAGATTGGTGTTCGCCATGGCTTGGTTATCCTAGTCTTCTGTGAAGTAGTGTAACCCTTAGCTAACCCCTACCGATTGAGTAATGAAGCTTGAATTCATGCCTAATGAGGGGAGATTTGTTTGTGTGTGAGACTTACTACCAAAAAAAAAACTCCTTCAAAGTGGTCTTTCAGAAATGCCATATTCTAAAAACACATACTATACTGGCATTTACTTTTTTAGTCTTTTTTTTTTTTCTTCAGTGGATCAAGTATCCCCTGCTCCTTGTGTGCATCCACATAAGAGAATGCAAGCAAATGTAAACAGTTGCACAGGAAGAAGAGGATTTACATTTATGACGAAGTCTGAAGCATGCTCTCAAAAAAATGTGATGCCACCCAAGGGCTGCTTAATTCTGCTGCCTTTAAGTGAAGCATCCATCAAACAGAAGGCAAAGAGCACTAACATATGGCAGAGGTCTGCTGATGTTGAGCATCTGAAGCCGGCGCTGCTCATTGGGCCTATGGGGCTGCTGTTTATTCCTCATTTACTTTTTATCTTCTCATAAACACTGAGTAAGCAGTTAGCCATAGTGGCTATGGTACATTGGCTCGATACCAGATCCCCTCTCCTGTGTTTAGATGTGGCAGGGAGCCAACCACCAAAAATGAATCACTGCTAAACGTGCTCTTCATAGTTGAGTGGATGGTTGCTCTCCTATCCGCCAAAGGAGCCCCTCCGCCCAGCTGCAGCTACCTTCCCTTTCCGGCAGTGCTCTCCTCTCTGCCGCACATATATTTTTTCCTCCGACTTTAAATCCGCCATGCTCCAGCATGGAAATATTAACTTTGGTATTACTGGATGAGCCGGACTGGATGCTCTGCCGTTATTTGGAAGCTGGCCTTTTGTGTCTGCGCTCCGGCCCTCTCCAGGATTCCTCCCGAGCCTTCGCCGCCATCTGCGCCGTCCCTGTTGCCGTCTGTGAGCTGGCCGCCGCCAGGGCGGCTGGCATTTTCCTTTCCGGAATGGCCGTGGATGGTGCCCGGAGCTCTTAGCTGGAATTGATGTGGACTCGCTTTGACAAAACTGGAGATGGGGGGGTTGGGGGACATGCGGGGTGCTCCACGGGAAGCAGCTGCGGCTGTATACATCTGCGCTGAGCTATTGGCAGCCCATGCATATTTTTAGCCCATGTGTCACAAATAAACGATTGCTAAATCTGTGTGTGTGTGTGTGTGTGTGTTTGTGTGTGTCTGTCTGTCTGTCAATGTCTGAATGTCTGTGTCTGTCTGTCTGTGTCTGTCTGAGTAGGACTCCCCTAAATGCACAGGAAAATACTAATTTTGTGTCCGAAGGCCTTCCCATAATTTGTAGGACATAAGGTTTCTTTTGGTGACATGTAAAATGAGAAAATAATTATCATCTGACGTATGGAGGTGCTGTTTGTTCATCCTCAGACAGGTTCTGTCTTGGTGCTGTGATGATTTCTCTATGTGCACAGAAGATAATTCCATACGGACCAGAATTTCAGTCCGCGCTACAAATCTGAAGCAAAATATATAATGTTTGACATCTTAAACCAAGTTATTAGCTGTGGCATTTTGTTTTCTGAATCCCTAGTTCTAGTTCCAAGTTTCTTAAATACTGTGCTTGTCACCACATTGGGATTTGATTTCAGAATTTTGTAATATCATTAGTGCTGAGAAAAGCTTGGAAGGTTTTTGTTTTTTGAATACTCTGCATTTTCCACAGTCTCCAGTAATGCATGCTTCTTTTCATGAATGTGATCCGCCGACCTCCTTTTGAAGAATACATGCTCCAGCCTATCAGTTGAGCTTGCGGACTCTGATTTTGCTGTCGAAACAGATGGCTGGGGTGTGTTGGTCATGTGCAGGCTGTGGACTGCGGGTATGAATTGCTTGCGCAGAAGTATAGACCTGCTTGCAAACACATGTTGACATGTTCTGCATGTTTAGCTGGAGTTGTCATTTTTTTCTTTCCCTGATTAGTTAGAACTTTTAATTTGGTCAGCATGCCTATGGGGATAAGCAGAGGCTACACATGTCACTGGTTTCAAGAAGAGTTTATAAAGGCTTGATTATCCTTGTTCTATTCTCACTTTGATGTGGTCATAAATTAGTTGCAGTATTCTTTATATCCAGCTGTATCAAATTACTTCTCATTAAAGCTTTGTAAAAAGATATATAGGTAATATGGGAAAAGAAATGTATTATAGCGAATATAAGCTGTCCGATTACTGGGAGAAAAGCTATAAAGCCTAGTTTCTAATTTATATATTTTACAGATATACACTGTCATACCTTACCCCGCGCACAACTCATGATCCGGCAGGTGCTGAAATGCACATTGTTACTATTTATTTCTTTTAGATCTGGTCAAAATAAAAGACACTGTTGAATGGTCAGCAAGTGCAGCCAAATGTATGTCATGCTAGATAGAAATGGACGATTGAATGGTGCAGACAGCCAGATTAAATGCCCATGCCTCACAGCTTGTGAACCGTGTGCTGTTGATCACTGATAATCTTCCGTGGTCTCCTCACTTGATACCCTGGCTCATATCATTGGTGTGGTATCCTTCTTGCATGTTAGGCAGAAACCACTGTTTTTTTTCCTTTTTTTTTTGCTGCTTGGTACCTACAAAAGTTAACCATTTAACATTTCATTATTGTTGCAGTTTTGCTAAGTCATTGATATATTTGTGTAGGCCCATAATGGGCACTGAAATAAGCTTTTTGCACCTTGGTATTTGATTACACAGATTGGGGCTGTAATTACATAGAAACAGTATTACATGTTGAATTCGAAAGCTACATTTTTATTCATTATAAGTCGGGAGTTTCTGGATGGTTTCTGTCATCTGAACTATTAGATTAACTTCTTCCTGAATCTATAGCATCCATTCATCCATCCATCCATCTAGTACAGGGTTGTGGAGAGCCTGGTGTCTATCCCAGGAATTAGAGGTCACAAGGCAAGGAATCACCCCCGATGGGATGCTGAATGGTTAATTAATGAACTTGTAAATTCTTGTTGCTGTAAAGGCTTTACTGCTGATTGAGTTTCTACCTACAGAAGTCCTTTTATTTAGGCTGAAATGCATGGCTCTGAAGTTTCACAAAAATAATCTGGTGTGAGCTCAAAAGCCTTACAGTCTGAGTATTAGAAGCCTGAGAATCTCTAACATACCTACAGTAATGTGTTCTACCCTGTGCTTCAGTGTCCAGCGCTGCATCAATATCTGTTGATTTTCTCTTTCAGGGTCGTTGTATTAATTTTAATAGAGTCCAAACCTATTAGACTGAAAACAGGATGGCCTATGAATTACACGGGGAACTACCTGTTGAGTACAATGGACGAAAGGCAGCCCTCGAGGACGTCACAGCTGAAACCCACAACCACTACCGTCTTGTGTTCAATTCATAATTTATATGCACTTAAGTTTCCCACCTTACCCAATAATGTATTTTTTCCCATAGTTAAATATTTTAAGCTTTTGATTTTTATATCTGTTAATTTGAGGAGGATTTTTTTCTTTGGTGTACAATTTGAAGAAAATTTAAATTTAATGTGATGTATTCCTGCCTCATTGTTGGTTTTCCTCTTAAGCACTTATGCCTTAATGTATTGTTCTTTGAAATGTGTTAACTTTCATTAAGGCCTTGTTTAGTGAAAAGTAACATAAAAAAGAATCAAAATATCTTAAAAGTGGACATGAGGCTTAAGGCTTTGGCAGTCATCCAGCAAACCTGCAGGAGGTGCTCATGCTGCCATCAGTTAGATACACCAGTTCACTTGCACCTTTTCTTCATAGGACTGCGTTTTCAATTATCTAATGGCATAGTATAACACTGATCCAATTCAGAAGGAGAAAAAATATTTTGAAATAATGTTACAGATGCCAAAGAGGCATGCTTATTTTCCTGATGACTTTTTGTGTGTCTGGTTTTGTGTCCTGTACTTTTATTATTGGGAAGTATGATAATCTCTAGATAGACCTGACTATTTAAAGTGTTTGCAGATGCCTTAATATGGAGTTTTCATAAGGAGATTTTATCTATACAGATTTCTGTCTATTAGTCATCCACTCATGGCTCATGAGAATTTCAGGTTAATTCATGTAATTAATGACTACAATAACCAGTAGCCTGTGAAGATCGCATAGGGAGACCTGTTACTTTCTATGAGACTTTGATGACCACTGTGCCTTTGCAGTAGAATTAAGGGGCATAAGGAAAAGAAAGAAAAGTCTATGACATTGTGAACATCAAGTATATTGACTATATATTGATTGGAATAACTTTGCTGGTTATTGCTTATTTTCTAAATAAGTAAAAAATAATTGCATGTAACTGGACAAACATGCTCAAGATTGGGGGGAAATTAGATTAAATTGAGACATGGTAGATTTTTTACGAGCTCAATGAAAATGCTCTTGCACTGTAAAATATGTGATTCTGATGTACGGTTTATAGTTCATTAGCTGCAGAAGTATTGGTGACTGTAATGGGCCAAGTCAACAGCAGTGTTAAAATCCCTAAATGAAAAGTAGTGTGAAAATGAGACTATCATAGTATTTGCACCGATATTTATATATCTGACCATGCTTTGTCTTTGTCTTTGTGTTTCCATTTACAAAGTAGAAACAGTCTTTAAAATGTCATAATTAAATCAGATGACTTCTTTTTTCAGAACTTCAGATTTGTTTTCACAGCATTAAACCAGGTATTTAAATTTTCACAGCTTTTTTATACAATGTTTATGGTTTTATAGCTTTATATTACTACAAATGGTTATGCTCAGTCACATTTACTTTTTTTTAAAGTACTGCTATTTGTAAAGTTTGAACACACTTGGATGAAGTCAAGAAGTGCACACAAAAATAATCAAAATATCATAAAAGTGGATATGAGGCTTAATGTTTTGGGAATCCTGCAAGCACCCAGTACACCTGTAGGAGGTGCTCATGCAGCCATCAGTTAAAGATACACCAGTTCATTTGCAAGAGGCCTAAATGCTTATTTTCCTGATGACTTTTTGGTTTTATCGTGTCCTGTACTTTTATTATTGGGAAGTATGGTAATCTCTAGATAGACCTGGCTATTTTATAAGTGTTTACAGATGCCTTAATATGGAGTTTTCACAAGGATATTTTGTCTATACAGATTTCTGTCTATTACAGTCATCCACTCATGGCTCTTGAGAACTTCAGGTTAATTGATGTAATTAATGACTACAATAAGCAGTCATTAATTACAAATATGCAATTTATAGCTTCATATTACTACAAAGGGTTATGCTCAGTCACATTCCTTTTTTAAGTACTGCTATTTGTAAAGTTTGAACACAATTGGATGGGGCCAAGTGTACACAGAAGTTTGCTTTTCACTTCATTGCTGATGTAAACCCTTGCACACATTTTGGAAATTACAATCTCTTTTTCAACATTAATTTCACATTGTTAGACCGACATTGTTTATTAGTGTATTTGCTGCTTCTATGTTTGTTAAACATTGAGTGTTTGATGTGTTCGGAAAGATTCCATATCGAGGTGTATTGCTGAACATGTGGACCGAATAATATTCTGCTAATTCTTAGCTTCCTGTTTTTAAAAGTAATTGTGCATCTACTGTTTTGTCATTGTCTGCATGCCTTGAGCAGATGGATCACATCCTGCATGATGTATTTAACCCAAGGAAGTTATTTCTTGGCATGAACTATCCAAGCATCCATTTTGGGGCCAACAGATGAGCTTCAAAAGCAGTAGGCTTTCCAGAATGAGTGAGGTCCTGGGATTTAATGAGTACACCCTGGGTAGCATCGCCAACCATATAGTAGGTTGAACAAGGCAGTGGTGCTGAAATTATGATATATATATATATATATATACAGAATTTCAATTGTCTGAGTCATATTTTACAGTGAACAGTATTTGAGTACAAGTACAGACGTTGTTTTGGTTTCACTGTGACTTTAGTGCCTTATGAGCTTTTATAAATGCTTTTATTCCTTACCATTAACACTGTTTTGTATTTTTGGTGTTGCTTACTATCAATCATGCAATGTTAGAAAAATAAAAGCATCTTTCTGAATATGCCAGATGGTTGTGTTGGTTTTTGTTTGGTTGTTCTTTGTGGTCTCTATGGTATCCACAATCTTTCACACATTATCTGGCTGAATCGACAGCATTACCTAATAAGTCTATTACTTTGCTCAATTGAACATTTCACACAGTTGGGACTTTTTTGCAAGTTTAATATTCCTTCTAAATCCATATGCTTTTACAGATCAATTCATTTTGCAATGCAGAAATTTGGGAATCTTTTACCAATTTATCAAATGTGATGCTTTTGAATTTTATGTTGTAGTTAAAGAGGAAAATTCCTTTCAGACACTGGTATATTTTGTTTCACTCTTCCTAATGTGAAATTTATGTATCCTTTACCTAATAGATTTTGATCTACAAATTTAGGACATATAATGTGTAAATTTAGTAATTTCCGGAGTATGTCCTTTTGACAGATAAAGGAATTGTTGAAGATCAATCCAAAGAAAAACATAAGATTTTGTGCAGAATTTGTGTTGCATCTACACTTGGACAAAATTGTTTAAATAAAGAAATTAGAACATCTTTCCATATGTTGGGTAATGGGAAAAAAGTGTGACTATATGTGCTTACATTTGAAATTTAGTAATGTGAAAAATTTGGACGCTGTTGCATATAAGCATTTTTGATAAGGATTGCCTTGTTCTTTCAAGTGTAGTAGTAGTACAAAGAACAATGTGGGATATCCTGAGCAACATTAACAAAGGCATTATTAATCAAGGAAGGGTGGCAAAGTGTTACTATCACTAGATGTCTCGCTACCCTTCAAGAACCACTACCCAGATCCAGGCATGTAACCGAATTAGCTTGTAATTGATGCAATTTTAAATTCATTAAGTCTCCTTCTGAAGATGAAACTGTAATTAACTGTCTGCTTTGCATGCCATATTCAGTCTTGCAGTGGGAGGTCCTGCTGCTAATTATGGCCACACTTTACTGAACTGACTTCTAGGTCACATTACTAACTACTGACCCCTTCAGGACAGAAAGGTTAGAAGCAAAGTCATGGTTAAAAAAATTACAGTAATTTTTTTGACATTAGGTATTAATGAATCTTTATGTACTAGAATCAGAAGCAATTGATTGCCAGTAATTTTGAACTTTCTTGGTGTGGTAAAAATGCCTTGGATTTTGATATTCAGCTCCCCACAAACACTTTCTGCACATAACGTTGTTTTGGCCACAGCTCAGGTCTACCTCATGCTGAACCCTCACTCTTGCCAACAAGGCTCATCCAGCAGTGGTTTTTGTTTCAGGTTTGTCATTCTTGCACACATCGCTGGAACAGGTGAATGCATGCCAGCGCCGACCCACCCCCACCTCGGATTTATTCCACTGCCTGGTTTTGTGATGACTGCATACGTTTGTCAAATGCAAACATTGTCGTCTCATTTTTTTTGTTCAGCAGCTAGCAACTGCCAGTTTCATGCATGCTTGAATACAAATTGTCGCCCACCCCCACCCCGTAGGAGATGTGTAAATAATGCTTCTGGTGGCTGAGAAGGTGGGTGCCATCAGTAATGGTCATTGATGCTAGACATGTAGAATAATTTATTAAATTATAACTCAAGCTGTAGAAAAGACCTTTAGCTAAATACTGGCATTTTAAAAATCATTTATAAACCAGAAAATTACTTTATTGCATGTAATTCATAAATTCATTGGAAGTTATTTTTTATAACATAGTTTTAAAATAATATTCCTATTGTAGCATATCAATTTTAAACATTTGACATAGAAAATGTTTCCTGATACTCCTTTACTTCGTGTTTAACACTATTTATTACAGTAAATTATAAATCTGCTTGTAAACCTGGCCCACCAGATGTACTTATTGTATGCCCTATATCCATCAAGCTGCCAAAGGAAAGTCGATAAGAGCTGGGAAAATGACTGAGCTCTCCAACTGGCATTCCCAGTAGTCCAGATTCCGAGGAGGAGGGGCTTAAGAAGGTTCAGTGAAGACTACCGGCAGCTGACCGATGTGATAATCAGACAGTCATATTTGTTGACCCAGATAGATATGTCACTATACCTAATCTTGATTTAGAAAGGATTTTCAGTCCTTGAAGAATGAATCCTGGCAGATGGACTTGGCACCAGATTGGGGCCCAGGACCGCCTGTTACACTGGGAGGGACTCAATAATGAGCCATACCATTTAGAGTTTGCTTAACCAATATACTCGCTTACACTCTGCCAACAGTGGCAACATGCCCACCTATGCTATTCAACTGGTAAAAGGCCTCAAATTTGAGGTCTAATCTTTTGTTGGCCAGAATCTTTAATAAGGTCGCTATTTTTGCTCTAAGGTTGATTTATTGACACCCCTGTCTTGTGGAAATGTTGATGCTCGGCATCTGTGCTCATGACTGTCATCCCGTACAGCTTGCAAACAAACAGAACTCGGATCAGGAAGGAGCCACTCATGCTACTTCCACATTAACGGGATGTCCAGGAGGAAACAGTGATGAGAGCGCATTCAATCAAATAAAAGAGCACATTTCAAGAGCCTGGAAAAAGCCACTGCAAATCACGTAGCTTTACAGACTAAGCACCACATCCTCCTGTTTAGAGATACACGTGCAGAAACTCTTTGTCACATCTAGAAGTTAAAAATAAACAATAAAAACAATTTCATTCAATTTCAATTTCACATACATAAACGTGTACGTAACCAGTGACTTGGAAAAGTCCACATTTTGTGGAGAACATGCACACACAGACAGACAGACAGACACAGTGGACTGGGAACCACATATGAACCACCAACTCCAGAGCTTATATGCTTTGACATATTTCAGAGAAAATATGTCAAATTAATACTAGTTGCAGTATAACAGAGCACTGAGGATAAAGTTCTGTGCCACAGCTAATATTTTTCCAATTACATCAATTTCCCATCTAAAGTAAATTCATTAATGATGACCCTGTGACTGTGATGTTAAGTCGAAAGCTCATTGTCAATTTTCACCTCACTCCAATAACATTTTAAACGTGATATTATGGTACTGGGGCTCCTATCATGGTTGATATCTGCTTACGTCCAACATAAATCTAAAGAAAACTAGTCACTACATGAGCTTTTAGCCATATAATCTATCCATCCGTACATGCTAATCTAGTACAGGGCTACAGTGAGCTTGTTGCCTATCCCTGGAAGCACAGGGCAGAATGGGGCACCTCGTATGGGATCCCAATGCATTGCGGGTCACAGACTCATGCACCAATAGCAATTTTGGGATTCTAATCCGCATGTTTTGACTGTAGTGGGAAAACCTGTGATTACACAGGAAATGCATGAAAAATCCACAGACAATGAGCCAGTATTTGAACTCTTAACCCATACAGATTTCAGGAGATAGTGCTACCCAGTAATTTACCTTTAACCATATGATGTAAATGAATAACTAACTCATATTAATGCCCTGTTTGTATTTAATGTCTTTGAATAGCTTTAAATGTGAAACCAGGAAACAATATCGTCACCAAGTAAATTGTAAAACTAAGACTCAAAATCTGAGAACAGCTTGAGAGGTGTTGAGATTGCCTACTTTAGCCTAAAATAAATGTGCAGTGTAACAAGGACGTTGGCTATTTAAAATGTTCGTGAAGGTAATGGCACTGAAATAACTATTTGATCTGCCTACATCGCTATAACTTTAATGAATAATGAAACGATGTCCTTCACATTCATTCAATTTCCATTCGAAGATATATTGTTCTGATGACATTTATTTAAGTTTGGGATAATGTATTAATTTCAAGGTAATAACGAAAATAGATTTTTCTCACTGTTGATATGCTTCATTGTCAAAACCAGGGCAATGGGGATGGATAAACTCTATTTGACATTGTCACATAGTGGGCTAAAAAATATTGCCATATGGGGACATAAAGATGAAAAATTGCTTTATGAAAATAGCTATCCTCAAGACCACCGTATTTAACTTTCTGCTTTTCATAGGGGAAAGAATCACTAGGTGAGTATTACGCATTTACGCTTTTTAACAAAATACTGGCAGGTTGAGATAATTTTGTTAATAGAGTTCCTGGCTTTGAAAATGCTTTCTTTTCTAGTTCACAAAATCTAATCAGTAAGCACAATTATAGATGTTACATCCAACCATCTTCCAAACACTTACCCTCTCAGGGTCATGGGGGGGCTGGAGCCTGTCCCAGACAGCTTAGGGCACAAGGCGGGGCTGCACCCTGGATGGGATGTCAGTCTATTGTGGGGTTCACACCCCCACACTCAGCATGTACTGTGCGCATTGCTTCATTTATGCCGTTCTGGGACTTCTCTGTTTATGAGTGTCTGCATTCCAGTACCGATTTACATGGATCTGCTTGTTATCTGGTTGAAAAACAAACAAAAACAATTACATTAAGTAAAAATATGTATTTTAATTTATAGACCAATTTTCATGGAATTTCTCATACTTTTTAGTTTAGATATAGTTTTAAAAATACACAGCATGTTTACAGCATTGTGTTTTGTATGTGTCCCAGGACCTGCATCCGCCTCACTCCTCCCGCTCTCACATGCCCTCCATGTTCCGGAACCTTCTGATTTACAGATGAAGCAATTGACACCCATTAGTCAAACAACAGAGAGAGGATATGCAGAGTCCACACTCATGCATTCAGAACAGAGATAGAATTTGAGCCCTAACCCTACAGATAATGGTCCTACACACTAACCCACCATGCTACCTTGCTTGATGTAACATCCCTTCCTATTAAAATGGGCAGCCTAGAGATTGTTTTGTAATATAAAAATTACTTACAATATTACAGTACAATACAGGTCAATATTATAATTACGGTTCAGAAAGATAAATAATGATTTTCATGTATTTTCTAGGCATTCATACATATCAACACACATGTACACACCTAGGAACAGTGATGGGAATTATAAACAAAGCCTGATGTTTGAGAAGACACAATAAGGTCAACAGAGCTACAGCGTGTTGTAATCTCATATTGTGTCAGCATGATGGCGGCTGGTGTTTAATACATCTGACATGGCCAATTTGGAGTGAAATCCCCTGAAATATTAAGCTATTCCTTGCAGCTGTAGCTGAAATCATGAAATATTGAGGGAACATCTGCTATAGATCGAGTGCCTCCTCACAATCACTCATGGCATTTTAGTGCATTGTGACAACCCTGAAAAATACCCAAAGTTTTCAGGAGAACATGCGCAGAATAGAATGTGGAGTTTGCTGCATGAACTTTTATACTTTTATAGGTCACTACTGCCTTGCACTTGTAAGATGGAGTTTGGTCATTCTGCTGGACAAGATGACCTTTTTGATTTCAAGTCAGATAAGTTGTCATTGCCTGTGGTTAGAAGATTGCTGATTAAAGCCCAGCCTTGGTACATCTACAGGTCCTTGAGCCAGAACCTTAACCCCCATAGTCACGGGTGCCACAGCAGATGGCTACCCTTCATGGCTAGCTTGTTCTCACCTACAGAGAGCAAGCTGGGGGAGGCATAAAGAGAATTTCCCCACGGGGATCAATGAAGTATCAATTATTCCTCTTAAATGTAACCTAGTAGGTGTTGCAACAACAACAAAATGGCACATCACAGGTCAGATCCTAACATTTCAATGTATATGAGCTGTATAATAAAGAAGAAGGAATACTCAGAAGGAAACAGGCAGAATAGATAATACAGTGTATTGCAAACAAGTACCGTGTGAATTAATGGTAGAATTAAACTATTACACCCTGAGCTAAAAATGACCTGAAATTTCTAATATTTCAGAAATAAACTTTCAAAGGTTTAAAACCATACTTTCTGTATTTAAAGCCTTCGTAATCCAAAAAGAGCCTTAACCTTGCTACTGTGTTCGGGTCGCCACCAACCCATAGGTAGGTTTCCAATGCATTCAAGCACCATATATATTTGTGTACTGCAACAAGGCTTTTTGACTTTGTCAGGAACCTCTATTTAAACAAAACAAATTAAAACAAAATCAAGGCAAGGCATCCCCATACATGTAAGGCAAGATAAGACCAATTCAGTTTATTTACATAATTCTCTTGAGTTTTATTTTACCATTATTTTTCAATTGAAAACAAGGGGATTGCTGTCAAAAGAAAGGTCCAGAAAGCCACACCAAAAATAATCAAACCAATCTTTTCATGAATAAGGAAGCTTAACAAGGTAACCAAGAGGTAAGAAACAAATTTAATGATAAATAATTGTTTTGAGGGTATTTTATGGCTGATTTAAGACACGGGTCAGCACCGACTATATTAACATAAGAGATAGCGACAGAAAGCTAACATGAGACTTAAGGAGACCGTGTGTGACAAGGACAGGAAAGAATGTATGCCTCTAAACTATATTACACTAATACCAGTAAGTTAAGCACATAGTGAAAACTTCATAAGAGAGAAGTCAAGTGCAGTGAAATTAGCATTTTTCATCAGAATTCAATTAAAGGCAGGTTGGTCTTTGCTGTATTTATGTCTGTTATTTGACCTCATCCTTTCACTGCCATAAAATGTATTTGTAGTAATATTAGTATTAGCTAACACTTGTGAAAACAATAATGATAAAACATATTAACTGTGTCTAGGAAGTAGTATACGGAGAAAGGTTTTCTAATTGATTTAGTCACTATTTACCTGTCTAATAAATCGGGGCATAATATTTATGAATACTGTACACAGAAATCCAGGTAAAAAGCATGGTTGTATTGATAATTAATGGCTTTATTTTTCACACATTACATAACTTGTTTGCTATAGCAATGTCAGCTTTGTGAATAAACAGCTTTATATTTTTATCTTTATATCACTGCTAAACACAGATTCACAAAACACAAGCACCTTACTTATTACTCATGGCCGGAAATTCAAAGTCAAATTTCCACTATATAGTGTAGCTCATTAACTCATTGTTTACTGTATATATGACAAAAAAACATTGAATATTGGCATGCTTTTGATATATTTTGTAGTGTAGTATGTTTTGTCATATACTATTAGCAGTCACTTATGGTTAGTTATTTAATTTCCTGGATACAATTTGGTTTGCATTTTATAACAGATTTTCATGTTGGATGAACTTATCACATTAATTAAAGCCTAATATGAGTGAAAACCAACTGCTACACACTGTAAATGGTCTGGACCTGCTGAAAAACATGTTCATACTGAAGTATGCATAATGTCATTATACAGACACATTGTAGCAGTATGTGGTGCCTTTCGTAGGTTGTGTGGGTTGAACCCCCTGTGTGTTTAGTTTGTATGTTCTTTTCCCCTTCAAGCCGGTTTCCTCCAATATTCCAGAGACATGCTGCTTATATTAATTGACGTCTCTAAATCGCCTGCTTTGTGTGATTGGAGCAGCCCATATGACAGACTGGCATCCTATCAGGGGTGGTACCCTGCCTCATTCCCTGTGGTTCCTGGCATAGAATCCAGGAACACCAAGACACACTACACTAGGAACATGCTTATGAAAGATGGATAGATTGGTATGATACAAAGCATACCCTTATACGAGCCTTCAGCATAATGACATTTATGGACTGGAGTATCAATTGAAATGCTTTTAATTTATTGATGAATCTGTGGTCAGTCATATTCAATAACCAGATCTTTCTAAGATTTTTTATGTTTTCTTTAATTTGAAAACATTCTTGGCAACCCTGAAGTTAATGCTTCATTATTACATTTTCATTGCTAGTTAATAAACACACAATGGGTATTAGATAAACATACACAACAGACTTTATATCATATAAATTATTTTTACCCTCTTACATAATAAGGTAACATTTTTATTTCAGTTTGCAATGGAATGCATTTTTAAAGAACATTCTCATGTTGTAATATTTATATGAGCAAGATGGCTCTCATAAGCTTGTTTTTAATTCTCGGTGTCCCCTAAATCTTTAGTGCTATGAATGGGTAAGGACTAACTTTGAACCAAAACTGTATGGATGTCAAGTTATTCACTGGGAATTGTATGTAGCTACTTCCAGTTGGCCTTCAATGATGCGGCAAGCATAATAGAACAAGAATATATGAACGGGAGCAGCCTGTGAAATTCCAAATTTGAGGTGAAATTCCCCTTTAAACTAACTTGTGCTGTGTATGCAGTATCAGCAAATCAAGACCAGTGCCCTCTAATAAAGATGTAAAGATGAGTACATTGCTACACACAATTTGGCTATCCATGAAATTAATTTGCTTTTATGGCACCAATGAAAATGTTCTCTCTATGTGTCTATCCCTATAATATTACAATACTGCCACAACCCTTGGTCCAGATAAAATTTTACTTAATGTTCAAAGATGATCTTAAACACCATGAATTTAATGGCTGCTGCTTTGTCCTAATGAAGGAGATAAAATTGAATTATTTCTGTTTCTGAGAAAGTACATGGCGACTATAAAGAATGGTCCCATTTGCATGTGCTACCAAGCGTGAGCTTAAGGAGAACCATTTATATGCCTTGTTAACAAAATTTGGAATTTAAATGTGTGAAAATTGTTAATTAACTTTTTTTGAGAAAGGGAAAACATTAGCCAAATAAAATTTTGATTGCAACCTCAATAGTATTGTTTTCAATAGAACGTTGTCTAAAAACAAATTAAGAAGGGCAACCATGTGTGAAATAATAAATACTTTCTCTGCCTTGCATAGGATGCAACTTCTGTACAATCGTTCATTTCATAGTGGGTGGAGTATGGCTCAGCGGGCTCCGCCTCTGTGCCTGTGATCAGAAGGTAGCTGCTTCACTCCCTACCTCTGCAGAATAGTCACATGTCCATGGACCCTTGAGCAAGGCCCTCAACCCACAGTTTCATCACGGCTGCCTTTCACTGTTATGCCCAAGCCTGCTCTCATCTGTGTGTGTCTCATAGAGAGCAGGATGGGGGAGGAAAACCCAGAATTTCCCCACAAGGATCAATGAAGTACTATTATACGTATTCTAGATTTGCATTAATAGGTAATTATGAAGTGATACTGCATGTTTTGAGATTTAACATCTTCAACCATGTTAAAACTGACATTCATTTTTGATTTAAGAAAGACAAAAAAATCTACATGTTTCTGCAGTCAAAAATTCAATAGTGTTTTGCAAATTATTTTTTATGGAACTACCTGTTTCAATTTATATGATATGGAAACACAATTGCAATTATAATAAGTCCCTTATTCCACAAAATACAGGATTACAACTAATTGCATTTGCCATGATGGATTTACTGAAATTATGTACTGAAATTATGCATTCAGTGTACACACAAATGTTAGGTTTTAAGTACTGTATGGCACATGTACAGATATAAAGAGAACATAAAAAAATTAATGAAATATTTTCTTGAAATATTTTTTATTCAATCGTTGATGGAGCATCCTGCTTCTTATTATATATTAATATGTTAAATCAGTAACCTCCTACGACATTTCACTCAGAAAACCCATTTATTTAAGGTTAACAACATGACCCTCTTACTATAGTTATAATGAAGAAAGGAATTCAATCCATTACTATATTGTCAACAGCTCTTCTGTAAGGTGTCAAGCTCTTATATGAAATGTAAAAATATTAGGATATGCAGAAGTCAGTTAAAAAAAATCCTCCTTTGTCATCTTAGACTAAAAGTATTTTTTTGGCATTCTAATCATAGCCTGAAATCTGAAACTATAATTATTATTTAATATTATATAACATAGATCTTATACCATTTTTATAATGTATATATAACCTTGTTATGGAGTTTATTATTTTATTGTCCAAATGGATTGTGTGACTGATATTACTGTTTATAATATCTTGGGCCAATACAAATGAGGATTTAACTGAAAAGATCTTTCTGTGCTGTTCCCTGCTAGCTGCTGTGAATGTAACAGGCATCATACAGTGCAATGAACAGTCACCCAAAATATATCTTTTTTTGTCTCATTCATCAATCTGCATCTGCCCCTTTTACAGCCTTTTTGCTGATTCTGATACTCCAGTTGTTCTTTTTTATCATACTATTTTTACGGCGCATATGATTATATTTTTACGTAGGCCGACTTGCCATAAAAATGTCCTTCATTAAAAAAGTGCTAAATTAATTCAAGATCATACCTTTCAGAAGCATGTTATCTTTCTTGTCACGGGAAAGGCTGCCAGATTTGGCTTCCACACTTAGACTTAGCTCAACTGTGCTGTTACCTTGATTCATGGGGCTGTAATGCCACCTGCTAAGGCATTTTAAAAGAGAGTGGTGAATACATGAGATATAAAGCGTGTAGTGAAGGAAACAATATTTCAATAGAGTAGAGTGGACTGACACTGAATGATTTAACATGTAGTTCAAAGGAGACCTAAAACTACTTCAAAATAACATAACATATATATGTTCTGTGCAATACACGTTCAGGGTTGTAGGAGGTTCGAGTTACACCTTTGTCTCTGCGTTTTGGAGTCTGCATATTTGGCTCATCTTTATGTTGGTTTTCTCTGTGTACTCTAGTAGTTTTGCATAGTCCAGCGCTATGCTGTTAGGTGAGCCTAGCTGGCCTGTGGTGTGTGTGTGTTCCTTATGATGGCCTGGCATCCAGCCCAGGGTCTCCCCTGACTTGTGCCCTGTGCTTCTTGAGAGAAGCTCCAGGCTGACTCTGAACTAGACAAGCAGTATAAGCAGTTATGGAAGATGGATTGGTGCTCTGCACAGAAAACATTTTTAGTTATGCTCTTTTCTGTACTGTTGTTTTTTTGTTGTGTAGTGTAAACACAAATTTGCAATTTTGGTACAAAAAAAATCCTTCATAAAGTTTGGTGTTGCAAAACTAGGTGTTTCTGTAAAGAAATTATGCATTGGTGTTTTTACATCAACAGGAACAAAACAATAAAGCAAGCAATAAAGTGTAACTGTTTCCTTGATCCCTTTATAGACTGGGCCTGATATTTTGACTATCCTGACAACAGATTCTTGTGGCTTTTTAGCAATATTGAAGAACATCAGAGGTTACAAATGTATTCAATTGCTTCAATTCCTTCATTTATTAAACAAATACAGCACAATAATTCCTTTGGCAAAGACTAAATAATGAAGAAGTGCTTATAGTTAAGAAGTGCTTATCTTATATAACTGATTTTATGCATGTTAACAGAATATGCATATTGGGAATTGTCAATTGGTTTATGCAAAAATAAACATTTTGTGTGCTGTTTTATCTATTACATTTTAAAACAAATGCATTTTAATGTTAGTTGCATTTATGAGTATTAGTTGTAACTTGTTAAAAATGGAGAGTATATAAGATGAGAACAGGGCAGCTGAAAGAATAGGCAATAGCAAAGTTACTCTGTCTAGGTTACCTAAGTTCTAGGATCCCATTATTTGCCTGCTGTCCTGTAAGTAATAAAAAAGTTTTTAATTACATTCAAGAGCATCACTAATGATTTATGAAGTGTGTGTGTGTGTGGAGGGGGATGGGTAAGCAGGCTAAACTCCCTTAAAGCAGCCCTTACAACACCCCTGATTACATATATACTATACAAGCTGAAGATATGTATAACATATGTTGGCCAGCTATTAGAACTCGATTGTTAAAAAAGTTTGCTGTTACACTGTTGACACGCTAAGTAGTGTTTATTAAAGAGAATAGTTGAGAAGAAAGCAGATTCCTTCTGCATACTTCCGCTACAAGGCATGTGAGTCACAGCTGTGTTCAGTTTCCATTCTCCTCCCCTGACTTCACAAAGCAGGTCTCCCATGTGAATGGGAAGTGGTTGAGAATCTCCGTCATATGCTGCCTGGCTTCCAGAACCCCACTCTCGGAGAGCAGAAGAAGGTCACAACTGAAAAAAAGGATGAAAAAAGAACGGGCTGCCTTAATCTGATTTCACCGGAGCAGAGTTCCATCCTGGGTTCTCCGCCATGGTGGATTCCAGAGACTGCTCGCCACCAACTTCCCATTCCAAAAGGGAGGACACCCAAGTTACCAGCAAGGCTCAGCAAAAGCAGAGCAAACACAGCTTGGATACAGACGTTACACCCACATAAAAAAAGCCTTGTTTACAAATGGCAGTGCTGCTTGAACCTGGGTAGCCAGCCCACATCTTTGCATAATACTTTGAGACTGTGTCCAAAATGAAACATTTGGTTCCAGCATTGACTTTGGCAACGTTATCATCTTCTAGAAGAAATCTCTGGTCGTGAAGCCAACGATAATATGTGGGCTGCCAAAACGTGGTACACTTTTTGGCAGGAGTCAGTTAAATGTTACTCTGACCCTTCTATGTACTCCTGACTGTCAAGTATTTCCCGTCATGTCATTCCCAGGCGAAGACCTTCTTATGAGACCACATGGGTTCCACAGATGGGAATATTTTCCCAGTAGTTGGAGTACATTAGACACTGTAACCTTGAATCTGTCAGTCTAAAATTCCTAAAATGATGGACAGACTGATTCGCGTCCCTGCCATTTTGTGGCATATAAGTATAGAGGTGCGCAGACAAACATAGGCCAGTGAACACGTAAAGACCAGAGACTTCTTTGAACATGAGTCAGAGGTACTCCAGGTTGTTATTGGGGTGCCATTGTCCTTGCCCTAGCTGAAAAAGAAGCCAGTGTTGCTGCAGTATACAATGCACATGCCATCTCACTGCATCTGACCTTGGTTGCCCTGACTGGGGGTGGTGCTTCCACGGCTGCCAGTGCCTACTGGTCCAAGGTCCTCCATGGAGCCTGAGTTTGGTACATGTGGAGCATCCTGGAAAACTTTGAAAATGTGGCACATTTTCCTAAATACATCCATCCATCCATACATACATACATACATACATACATACATCCATACATACATACATACATACACCCATCCATACATACGTACATACATACATACACCCATCCATACATACATACATACATGCATCCATCCATACATACATACATACATACACCCATCCATACATACATACATACATCCATCCAAACATACATACATACATACACCCATCCATACATACATACATACATACATACATACACCCATCCATACATACATACATACATACATCCATCCATCCATACATACATACATCCATCCATCCATACATACATCCATCCATCCATACATACATACATACATTTTCTGAAACTCATGTTTTTTTAATGTGCACAAACAAAAACCAGTGGATGAGCCTACCCCCCAAATCACAAACAATGCCCTTGGAAATATGATACACTTCATGGTGGATTGTTGCATTGCACACAGTTCACTCAACTGATTCTCTTACCATTACACTCATTCATTATATTTACAAATATCATTATAATATAGTAACAGACAAGAAAAGCAAACGTGAAGTTTATTTATTTCCAATGAGAATTGACAATGACAGGTGAAACTTGTTAATGTAAACTTGTATAACTTTGAGGAAAACGTGTTTTATTGATGTGCAACATTCAACACAGGCTGATATATTTTATGTTTTCAGTTAAGCATTTATTAACTTAGTTGCATGATTAAATAAACAGTAAGGTCACAGAAGTTATTTTTATTCTTCCATAGTCATTTATGCTGTCCTCTGGGCGAGCAGTTAATACTCATGACAAAACACTGTAACGCTCTCAATAGGCTGTTGAGAGGCATTCACTTATCTTTGGAAATCTCCATAATTTCTAACAAAATATAAATAACAACAGTGATTGAGTTAGAGAATTTAATCTAATGTACTGTTCTGACTTTGGGATGAACAAGATGTTTCTACTAAGTAGCGAACTTACTAATGCAGATCACCATTGCCTTAATTCCAGAAATGGGTCTTAAATTTGCCATTGAATTGACTAAGGTCAAAGGTAGAAAACATATCTAGATAACAACATCAATTCCTGTTCTTTCTGTACCAGACACTACTTTTGTCCTGGTGGGTAACTAATCCATCATTAACATTACCAGGGAGAGGATATATTCATGAAAGAGTTAATTACAGAAAACACAGATAATTGCCTATACATTCCACGCTAGACAAAGTATAAAAGTTGCCATAAATTATTTTATTTATTTAGCAGAAGCTTTTATTGAAAGCAAAGCATGATTAAGAAAACAGAATCAGACAGTCACTTGAGCAACTGGGGGTTAAGGGCCTCACTCAGGGGCCCAGCAGTGAAGTCACTATGCCAAATGGGATTCGAACCAGCAACCATCCAATCACAGGCTTGGCCTCCAAAATAATCGTGTAGATTAAAATGTCAAAAAGCATGCACTTTTTAACCCTGTGCTGTAAACTATAGCATTTGGACCTTTACTTTTAACATGCAATATATTAATAAGGAAGTCTTTTCAGCTGTTGATGAGCATGAGGTCTTTTGAAGTCAGCTGCTCATAAAGCAGATGAGATCGGTATCTATGTGGGAGTAGCAGCGACCCCACACTCCTAAAGCCTCTGATTAAGAATAGGCTTGGCCAGCTACACATATAAGCCTATCAACACTTGACATGTGGGGCAGGGATGAACTGTTAGTCTGCATAATGGCACAGCATCATAATGGGGATAGGAGCGGCAAGGAATCTTAAGGATGAAGCTCTCTATGGCAGTTTTTATATTCAGCATAGGCTGATGCTCCATGAATTATATAGATTATGGGAGGTTTATGAGTTAAGTTAACCACCTTGATTTGTTTAATCAAGCATCAGGCTTTAGCTGAAATGGGTTTAAGTATCAGCTTGATGATCAACACAATTATTTTAAGGGGTAATTTCATTGATATACCAAAGGTTGTCATACAAAAATAAATAAATAAAAAAATCAGACAAACCTAAATGCTGTGCCACATTCTGCTTTTCTTTTTTTAAATAAATTCTTTCAGATTTTTTTTTCTTATTTCTGTTGACCAGTCCCCAATTATTTGCTACTTTATTTGACAGTCAGCATTGACCATCAATCTTATATATATATATATCCATCCATCTATCCATCCATCCATATTCCAGCCATGTACCAAGTACGAGGTCCCATTCAGGGAGTGTAGTGTACAAGCAAGATTCACCTTGGAATGCAGTATTTGGAGTTCCATAATCAATGTTTATTTGGACTATTTCTAATTCTCAGGGCAAATGAATGTGTTTTCTCAGTAGAATTGCAGAGACTGCTTATACTACTAATATTACTATTGTTATATAAAGTCATTTATTTGTGAGGAAGATAAAAAATGTTTCAAAATACTAGCAAATTGGAGATCATGACATACCTGGATAATGACTTCCAGTAGTAAATGAACCTCAATGGGATTGCACTATACATGCCATCTAAATACTAACATCTGCTGACGTTATCATTTAAATTTCCAGTCAAGGATCATATTTTAGTTGGGTAGGTGATGTTGTGGTTGAAGATATGGCTACTTAACTGTAATCATTGCCTCAGGGCAAGGGGAGAGCTTAATTTCTTACCCATGGGACACTAAATTCTGTAGATGTGTCAACTAAAATGGCTGTAAAAAATGTTCAAATTGCCAGTAAAACATTATGAAACTGAGTATTGAAAATCATTTCATATTTTGTGTTAAATATGAGTAAATAAAATCCCTAACTCCATCTTTCAAGGAGTTCCCACACAAAAAAATTTGGAATGGTGACATTTGCACGGTCGGTTTTCTATCGCTCATTTGCGCATCATATTATGTCACCATGTGGGTCAATTTACCTGGTGTGGGGGCATCTATCAAACAGCATACAGCACATTTAATGCAATTAGTAAAATCAGTCACACAATGAAAAGCTACCAAGTAACAGACATACTGTTAGTTTTTTGTGGTTTGTGCAGAATTGCTAAGAATCATAAAACGCCAGTCAGCGCATCACCAAGGTGAATTTGATTAGTTTCGACTCCTGGTGATATATTGATGCTCTAGTGCCAGATTAACACAAATGAATAAGAAAAGGTCATGGCAGGTGCCCTTATTATGAGTATAATGTAATGCATGTAATGAAATAGGCTAGTATAACACTAGTATGTTTATTGGTCTATAGGGTAATAGTATAATAATTTGATTCTTTTTTTTTATTTATATATCACAGTTTGTTTCTATTTGTCTATGCTACTTGTTTTTGACATTTATAAATCTTAATTTGTTTGTTTTTAGTTTGAAATTTGATTGTTCTTTATTTATATTATTCCAAATGAGTGCTGAATGGTGTTTCTGACCGTGGGGGTGAGAGATGGCAGCAAAATTTTTCTTGGGGGGGGGGGGGGGTGGTGGTTAAGGGTGGAAGATGGACACGGACTTTTGCTTTTGCTCCTTAATATACCTCATATGAAATCTGAACCCTTTATTATTCGATCCAGTTTAGGTTTTGCTTGTTTTGTGTTCTGGCATATACACTATCCTTCTGCTGTAAGTTAAATTGAGTCTCCATATTCAAAAATGTAGTTTCAAATTAGTGATACCGTTTTAGTTGGTTTAAATAATTCTTATTGGTTCATTTACCTATTTCCTGGACTGGATTCTTAGAAGCCTCCGTTTTGGTACTTTTATTCCATTTAATCATTTTATACCCAAGACCACTGTGGTATTTTCTGAGAGGGATTCTGTTCAATAAGAAGCTGAATAAATTAGATTAAATTATTTTAAAAAAATCATTGTTATCAAGAATGGAAATGGAAAATCTAAATCTTGTTCAAGGTTCCCTGCATGAAAAGGGGCCTGGACTATTTACCCTATGCAAACATTCTTTTAGCAGTTGAAGAGAGTATCCTATACTTTTGGTCAGCATGCAATTATGCAATTTGTCAATGTGGAAAATCAGAAGAGGCACATCACTAGATCTGAATTAGCAATTCTGCATTGTTTTCAAATTTTTACATTTGTTTAAGCAGGAGAGAGTTTTTACTGTATCCTAGGATGAATCCATAGTCTGTCATTAAGTGAACGTTGGCTGCAGAATTTCTTTAAAAAATTGTTTTAGGTTTTTATCAAATGTGACTGATTGCAGTAATCTGTACACTGAACAGTCATTACACAAATCACCTAAATTATTGCAAAAATTAGTCTCATTAACACCTGATTAGAATAAAATTACATTAATGAGTCTTTCGTTAGTGGTTCCCTCCTGTTGTTTGGACAACTTGATCAGTCATGTCAGGCTGGCACTGAGGTGGTTTGTCAGGAGATGCTGCACCAACTGACCAGTGAATCATGAACTAACGCTAAGTTTGTGGTTCGTTACACATTTAATCTAGGATTTGAGCCTAAAGCAGTTCTCCTGGATGACGTCTGTGGGACAATTTGCAAATTTTGCCATCTATATAAATCTTAAATTTCCAGTAAGACTTTAATTGGGTTACATCATCAAAAATGTTAGTGTCTACAGCTTACTTCAGTTTTTTTTTTTATAATAATTTGTCCCTTAAGGTTTACAACACATTTGACTCTTTCTCCTTTTTCTGCATTTTTCCAAATCAATGAAGATTACTGTGCCTCATGATTCTCTTCACTAATTCCAGAAATATATAAGATTTAGGCTTTGTTCTTGTCATTTCTAAATGTATTTTATGCATGGTGGTTTATGTATTTTGCAAATCATTATTTCACAGGTAAGCTTAAAATATAACATAATAATTGCTGTAATGTGTGATTAACCTTGAAATCAGAAGTTTTAAAATACACTCAAAGTTATTGTCTTGCTACCTTCTGAAATGCACTTCTTGATAAGATTCAGAATGTTGGGCCTGGATGAGTTAATTAACTTAAAAAAGTTCCTCACAGTTGAAAATAGCCAAGGGCAATAGTGGATAACTAATGTGTGGAATATTGCAATTAGCATTGGAAAGTACTTACAAGGATCAAATTAAAAAATTCATTAATGCACACACTTAATTAAGAAACACTTTTCAGTCCACATGATAAATTATGACACCTATTAAATCTTCTCGTACAAGATATAATGGCTTTTTTCCATGTCGGCATAAGTGATTCTCAAAGGACCTGCAGTGTATGTTATCATATTCTTTGAAATAATGTTTCCTTCTCGACCTTATAAAGTAAATCAGACCCATTTTTTGTTTGCATTGCTATGTAAAATTTTACCTTTTTTAACTGAAACAATACTGTAAACAAACAGGCCACACACTGAATTTCCCCATAAAGCAAGAAAAGGCACTGCGTATGTATTAAGTGGGGTAAGCCATGGGAGTTGCATTTTATCATATATTCCCAATGTGTGTTTATGCCATGCTTAACTATTTGTGATGAACGTCTGGTCCAGATAGAAAGGTGCAATTAATTTTTAACTTGTTGACAAAACTAGGAGCGCATCTCCGCAGAGCTGCTTTTGCTCGTGGCTAATTGTGCCACCGGAATATAAATGGGAAACACTAAAGTGGCAAACCACTCCATTGATATACCGCAGCTGTTCATGAGTGCAGGCGCTTCAAAGAAATATTTTCATAAATATATCAGGAAACTGACAAATCTGTACAAACATCAAAGACCCATTGGAATAACATATCTGGCACAAACCATTTGATTCTTGTTTTGTAAATGTTAAGCTCAACCTCTTCAGCCAGCTGTAACATAGCTGTCCTTGAGGAATGACTCGGAATTACAAGCATTTGTTGTGATTGTTAAGGGGTTTTTTTTTTCATGTTGAAAAAAACCCTGCTCCATTATTTCAGAGACAGAAGCTATTTCTCTCTAATTAGTGAAGTTGCTGTTTATGTATCACTGTTTTTTCACAATCACTTTTTAACCAAAAGTGGTCACAAAAAATCCAGGAAATACCAAATCCTATATTACAAATGTTTTGTTCCCTAGTACTACTTAAGTAAATTTACTGGTCTGGGTGTTCTGGCTGTACTGGGTGTTCTGGGTAATGGCTGTGACTACAGTAACTGTCCCTCCCACACTGAGGTACTGTACTATTAATGTACTTTTTAATACATCTCCTAGTACTGAAAAGCATTCAAGTATATTTGCCTACCTTCTGAACTTGGGTCTCTCCACTTTTCTCAAAATAATTGACATGCATATTGGAGGAGAGCAAATAGCTTTTACAAAATATATTGATATATGGAACAATAAATATGTGGAATATAGGTTAATGAAAGAAACAAGACCATAAAAATACTTCTTACTCTTCTTATTATCATCCGTCCATAGAGGCAGAGGTGTCAATGTGGGGGGGTATGATTCCATGGCCCCCGAGTGACATAACCACATTGCTCTGGGTTGGGGCCAATATGGTATGCTTTCATGGTGCCCAAAATCTTAGCAGTGCTGCTGCCTGAAACCCATCATAGGCAGCATCAGACACAACCCTAGGTATATGACTGTGTATGTGAGGAAGTGAGTGTGTGTGTGCCTTGTGATGGACTGGCATCCCATGCAGGGTGTATGCCAACCCTCTGCTTTGTGCTGCCTGGGATCATTTCCAGGCCCCCATAACCCTGACCAGGATAAGCAGTTAGAAGTTGAATGGATGGATTTTACACTTGTACCACTAGAAATTGTTAATGAAGCATTTTAGTGTATTTTTTCTGGGTGGAATACTCTTGGGATTTGCTCTGGCAATCTTTCAAGTATTTAAGCAATATGCTACCTTTTCTGCCAATAAATAATTAAAATTAAAATAATAATAATGAGATAAACAAAGTCACTGTTGGTTTTTGTTTGACAACAAGACCCCCCTGTTGATATGTATACCTTAAACAAGTTTCCAGAAGGATGGCATGATAGGTTAATTATTAACTCTGTTTCATAATGCTTGTGACGATATGGTAATGTGTGTTTTTTCTGCAGTGGAGAACAGATGGCTACTTTTGCATTATCTTCCACATCAACTATGATTACGTCTTGCTTCCAAAAGCCACCTGCTTTTCCTCTCTTTGTTCAAATTATTTATGCTGGTAACATGTAACAGAAGTTCTTATCAGTTGGACTACGTCTTGTTAAATTAAAGTACGGCAACTTACTGGCATCATGTTAAATGCAGAGAACCTAAGGCTGCAGAAGCATATTTAAAGATTAAATTCTTGAATCTGATTGGCTTTTGTTTCTCAACTCTTTTTTCCCCCTCATTCACTCCCTTCTACTGTGATAATGGTCAGCCATGGCTGTTTTAGAATATGAAATGAATATTAAAAACGCGTTGAAAATATTTCTGTCTGTATACTTCCATTTCAGCTAAAGTTAAAGTTTCAGAACAAGTATGGAATAGTATGAAATATCATGTAAATCATTGTGTAGAAAACTCCCAGGCCAGCAGTGAGCCCATGAAACACATATGACTGTACATATGTGAATTAGAAAGGAAGATTATTGTGGCAGCCTATTATTCCCATATAAAAGTATACATTTCAGGATAAAGCATTTCGAAGCACCATTACTACATTACTGGATCAAACAGTGGTCATCCATGAAGATTTAAACAATTTCACATACATTTTGGATGTTTTAATCTTCTTTTGAAATAAAAGCGAGGATGTCCACAAAGAATATGCTATAATTACAATTTCATACAGTCATTCTCTTTTACAATGTGACCAAAATGGTTTTGGAAATATGTCAGTTAAGATAGAAGAAACATAATAACAACATCCCTTGTGTTAAACGATAAGCTTTTTTTATCCATCCCGATTAAATACCATAAAACAGGATTACTGTGAGTGCAGTGAAACAATCCACCACTATTTCCATTACAGGACAGAACTAAGAACCTTTATCTACCAATTTAAGAATACAGACAAGAGGGGGTGGGGCCTGGGAATAAAGTGAGAAATGCTTTTATTGGCTCAGAGTATGCATTTGCCATTAATCTATCATATCCTTTAGGATTAAGCATTTTTGTAATATTTGATTACATATTGCTTCTTACAGTACAGTTCTACTAACCTAGGCAGTGCTGCATTGGGCAAACAAGCTAGAAATCAGTGCAGTTTTAATTATTACGGCTGGGTCATCCCAGCTGTTCGAAGGCATGTGGAAAAAAACACACAAATTGCTTCTGTTCTTCAGAAGCATTGCTTTTTCACATTAAAATGCATCAGTTTATTGTTTTTGTTTTGGATGTTTATTTCTTTTTAAGTGCACTTTAAAAGGACGTTTGCACGTCTCTGAAATATTGAGTGCCCTTCGTCGTGTTTGATAAACAGAGCACAAAGTGCATTTCTCCTCAAATCCCTAAACTGAAAGTAAGTCTATATATGACAGCAAGCCAGCTCTGCCTCAGCTCATGAAATGAGACTGAAATCTGGCATGGGAATTATTTAACTGAATAATATTGCCCTACGATGGCACCAAGAGCAAACAAAACAGCCCAAACTGTGAAATGACCATATTAGTCTGTTGCTTTACTTGCAAAGGAAAAGCCAAGTGTAGCTTAATATTGCGCTGCGCTGCATGTCCCCCTGGCTCTCAGGCTTAAATATTTTATAAAATGAATAACTGTGCAATATGGGTAATACGTTTTAACTATGTGCTATGTGTAATAGGGTCATGCATTCATTAGAATGTATGAGTGCTTAAATACCTGCTTAACCAGAGCTCGATCTTTCCAAATATTTAATGAAACAATATTTAATGAAAACATTTAGATTCCACTTGTATTTTCATTAACTAAAAGGGTCAGTTATTTTATTGCAAATAGGATGTTATAAAACCTGTGGATTAGAAAAGAAAAAAAACTTTATATGTAAATTTAAAGGTGCTGGATTATCACATAATTTTTGTGCAACATAAAAAGAGCAGACTGTCAATACTGTCGATGGCAAGAAAATTATAGTCTTTTTGCTTATGTTTGGAATATTCAGTTCTTTTTATAGTGGACTAAGTAGTGGTTTTATGTGTCCCATAGCTATAGTGCTTATCGGTTGAAGGATCTTGATCATTCAGCTGTTTTTGAGACAAGCAGTTAATTTTCTCACGCTGTCACTGCATATCACCTCCCTATTAGTCGGTCAGCTTCATAATTTGATGGCGACTCTCTCGTTTTCATAATGTTCTTAGCCCTTTATTTTTTAAACTATGCTGTCATCAGTTAGTCTGTGGGGGCTATTTTGTATTGATCTTTGCCTTCTTTACTTGTTTAACATCCATGTAATACCCATACTATTAAAAAAGGCAAAATCAAAGAATATCAGCCATTCTTTCCTGATATTTCTGCTCTGCCTCCTGCTCTGAGCCATCTGGTGGTGACCTCAGTTGACCACCAACAGTATCTAGACATCTGGTCTGCAACAGTATCAAGAGAGACATCAGACACTTTCGCCTGATCCAATCTTCTGATTCAGTCTTCTGCAGCCAAACCCTGGTCACTATCAGCCGCAATCAACATGATTTCATGTGCATTTTATAAATGCTGCCTGCACATCGTGCATTTATATGCGTACCCTCTTCCAGGAATCCTGTTAGGTCATCTTTGGTACAAGACATTCTATTTACATTCTATTTTATTTTTTATTGTAAAATACAATATTGTCATTGTTTCATAAAACGACGCAAGTATTAACTTTAAAAAGCAACCATAGGAAAAAAAAAAAAACTTTTTAATGGATTATTTATAATTATTGCATAATATGTGTCATTTAAGGTTAAATTGCTCAAAAATGAAAGAAGCCTATCAGCTTGGCAGTTCTGTTTGTTGATAATAGCTATGTGGGTGATCAGGGAGGTGGCTGCAGGCTTGAGTAAGGTCTGCCTACAGCTCCAGGCTGCAGAAGCTGTGGCTTTTACTGCCTTCTAAGCTGGTGCCAGGGACTGAAGTGGGATGTGGGCTGCCAGCGAAGTGAGGAGAGGATGGGAGTGCCTGTTTGGAGAAGTTAGCAGCCAACCGTCGCCTGGCAGAGGCAGAAGGTGCAGCCAGCGGCCAGCTGCAAAGCATCCAGGGTGAACAGAACAAATGCTTTCACAAGGGCCTAAGCCGCATAAGTTGTGAAGAACAGGCAGATTCTTATCATATTCTGGAGGAATAAGTAGAGGGTTTCGCTGTGAAGGGGAGCCGAGCAAGAGGCTTCCTGGCAGGCTGGTACAGGGGAGTCACAGCTGGGAGGGCAACTTGTACCTTACTGGGCCAGCAAACGGTTGCAGTGGCTTACATAAAACAGTGAATTTAAAATAGCGGTTTGTCCTCTAGGTGCCTGTTTCTGAAAGTCATTCACGGACTGTGTATGTGTTAGAGGAGGAGAAAGCAGAAAATAGCTGGAGTGGAGTCAGGAACAAAAACAATGCTAAGAAATACAAAGGGATGTGCTTGTCATGCAGTCTGGTGTAGGGAAATGAAATATTGAAATCTGAATGAACCCAGTGTATGAAGTCTGACAGATTTCATAGGAGTTCATTCCACTTTTGAAGGGTGACATTCTCAGATGTCACAATGATGATGTCCACATACCGTGCACAAAACACATTTACATATGTATTTTGTTAACAAATGAATGGTGCTGCAAGGTGATGGTGTAGTGTGTTCCTCATGAAGATTTTTTAGTGGGTACTTCACAATGATGTTGTAGTGTGTACCTCATGAAGATGGTGTAGTATGTACCTCGTGAAAATGGTGTAGTGGGTACCTCATGAAGATGGTGCAGTGTGTTCTTAATGAAGATGGTGCAATGTGTTCCTCATGAAGATGGTGCAGTGTGTTCCTCATGAAGATGGTATAGTGTGTTCTTCATGAAGATGGGGTAGTATGTACCTCATGAAGCTGGTGCAATGTGTTCCTCATGAAGATGGTATAGTGTATGCCTCATAAAGATAGCGTAGTGTGTTCTTCATGAAGACGGTGTAGTGTGTATCTCATGAAGATGGTGTAGCTTGTTTCTCATGAAGATGGTGTAGTGTGTACCTCAAGCTTCCTGAAGCAGGCTTCTGATCACAGTGATTTTGACAGAATAAATGGATAGACATTAAATATATCCAATGATGCAGAATAATGAGCCATTCTTGTTAGACTGCATTATATATTTTTAAATATATATTTTAAGCATTTCTTAGGACTTCAGCAGGAAATGCCAAGAAGAAATGTTCAATATTCTTTTATTATTGAACAGGCATTAATTTTTTGAGTGTCCGAGAGACTCTGTCAGGATTAGTGGCAGCTGAGATTAAAGTCATGGATATATTTAGAATTATTGGTGTAGGGGGGTTGATATTCTGTATGTTGCATTGTCTCACGTTTTCATATTGAGAAGTATTTCCAACTAAGGAATGGATTTTACATGGAAAAGCAGTGTGCTGGTTTGAGTTTTGCAATAGTTACATCTTAATTTGCCAGACATTTAGGAATTTCTGTCTTGTATTTAAATACATTAAGATTTAATGAGTTGAAATAAGAAGGCCGTCTTTTTTGTAATATGACACAAGCAGTAGGTCTTTAATGAATTCACAATTTTTTTAACTTTTTTAAATACATAATAATTGTCATATTTAAGGAAAATATTTTAACATAATCATTCATCAGCATAACAGGGATTAAACTGATACTGCTCTATTGATTTTCACTACATCAGTCATATTTTGTAACTATTAATATCAGATGGCCAAGAAGAATCTTTCTTTTGAAATAAAACATACTGAAATATATAAAATATTATTATATTGAAAATGCATGTTGAAGTAGAATTTAACAATAGCAACTTGAATACACATTGTTAATGCACTTATTTTTACATGCTATTAAACTCATATCAGAGTGCCACCATTTTATCATTGGATTATTCACTACATGTTACCAGCATATATAATTCATTATACATATAAAAATAACTTTTTGTTTTGCAACACTGTATTTATCTGAGTTAGCAAGATCAGAACTAATGAAATAGCATAGTATTTTAAGCAACAATGATATACAAAATATAATTGTAATTAACCTGAGCAGAACTTTCAGTGCAATTACTTACAATACAGTATAAATATTACTACAACTATCACTACCACTACAAATAATAACAGCAATCATGGCTCAATAATATAACAGTTTATAGCCAACAACACATGCTCCAGTAAAACAGGTGGTGTAATTATGGGATGTGATTGTCATTAAGTTTAGAACATAGTTAACAGTGGCCTTTTATGGCATATAATTAAACTACAATTTTTTATCTCATATATTTGTCTAATTACATATGCATATACAACATAAACAACACTCTCTGTGTTTCCTATAGTGCATATCAAGGTTGGACATCATGGTTTTATGATTTAAGAAAGTTTGGAATGTTATTTAAAGTCCTTGTTTGAAAGATGAAGGGTTGATGGGATGAATAATTCAGCAATGAAGGGTGAAAATGTCACAAAAAAGTCAACTATAAAATTCAATATTGAGTGAAATGGCTCTTTAACATGGCTAATCTATGAGGTGTATTGGTCAGGAGCCATAAGCATTCAGTACTTCTGCACCATCATAATGTGAGACTAACATGCTTTTAAATACCCAGAACACCACCTGTGTTTATTCCAAAAGACAAAGTTGAATTTCCCACTGATGAAAAACTATATACATAAAATACACTATGCTAGTTTCAGAACTCTACAGAGTGACAATGAAAGTCAATGAAAGTCAATAACAAAATTTAACTTCAATGGAAACACTTAGGTGCGACTACAGTTGTCAAATAACTGGAATTTATGTCTAAATCTATCCACTTTTCATAGAATACATTGTGGGCCTCAAATTAATTTATTGCACTTGCCTCTTGAATTGCAGTTAATTCCCAGAGCATTCCCCCAAATTCAAGCTGTTTCATTATTTGATCAATTATTTTATAACGTGAACAATTATGTTACCATTCTGCAACAACAGACATGAACAGTCTCCCAGCTCTGTTTTGCTCCTATCTGTGAAAAGCTGTGGGAAGCTTTGGCAATATGTGCGGTTACATAAGCTGGTGTTGTTTTTTCACTCTAGGCCCTCTTTTTTGCCGTGTAACCCATGCCAGATTGCTGCTGTTACTTCCTGATCGGAATGTGGTCATTGATCCACTTGTAAAGGGCCTGGGTACCATGTCCATTAGCATAAATATCTTAATTGAGTGGAATAAAGATTTCATCCCTGTGGTTGTTCAGCCTCACCTCAAGTGTGCCTGAACATTTCAATGAATAAATCCAGGTAAACAAACAGGCTTTTTTTGTTGTTGTTGGTGGTGTGGTTTTTTTCAGGAATGCCCTCCTCTGAGTACAATCAGCCTGTGACCACCCAGTTGTGTATCTTTCGTGACACAAAACTGCAGGAGAGCCGTTTGCCAACAGCTTATTCAAAAGCAGATGAGAGCAGAAAGCATACAAAGACAATAATGAATTCCAAATGGAACAAGAATATGAGTTTTTTTTTCTCTTTTTTACAAAAAAAAAACAATAGCTTTCTGCATATGAGAAGTGTTGTGCAGAATGAGAATGCAGGGAATTTCCATTTACAGTTTATAATTACTTACAGGAGTGATGCTTCTGCCAGATGAAAGAGGGAAGAAGCCTGTAACATTTTCTTTCCACTTTTTGTTGTTTTGTAAAAAAGAAGTTATGAGTCAGCACTTCTGGTTACTTGAAATAGAAATCAATGTTATTTATTGTGAATAAAATACGAACTCAAATGAGTGCTTCTCTAGAATAGTAATACTGCTTTATTTATTCATTTTTCACCCTTGGACTCAAACTGTATACATGTAAATGTTTATTTTAACCATTTTCTACCATTTGCTCCTATTAAGACAGAAATTAATGATATAGATTAATGTCATATGGAGCACAAAAGTCACAAGAGATTTTCCCACTATGAATATATGGAAAGTGAAAATGAACAATCATCATGCCCAGTGACTGACTGTATATTCTAAAGTTCCTGAATATTTTTCACTCAAAAATAAACAGTATCACAGTTTTGTTGCAAAGTAAATTGCGTTTTTTTCTTATGCCATTTTTTCTCCATTTTCAGGAATGTTTTAATTTTCATCTGGTACTACGCTGCTAACGATATTTTTCCCATAATGAAGTCCATAAACTGGAGCCATTGTAAAATATTTCCATTATGCCCAGAATGTCCTATGGCAATAAAGGCTTTATACTACTTTTTATGGTTGCCAATCTGTTGTTCTGAGTCATGTTAAAATCTTTTACGTTTCAATGAATACCTTTGCATTGCTTTCTACAAGATATGATATCTGTTTTTTTACAGGCACCCATATCAAGTACAAAATGACATTTTATTACATATATATTTTAATAAAACTCATGTATCTTTCTTTAACAGGGTAGTAAAGGTTAAACAATCATGTAACCTGTAGTTTAGACAGATTGATATTTATGTCATTACAATTACAAATGAAATGTCCCTTCTCCAGCCTCGTATAAAGAAGAAATTAACTTTGTCCGTAGTTGACATCAGTGATAAACTTTGCCATTATAAGTGAGACAATTGTGCTGAAGGATTATAAAATTTCATGTCACTCAGAGAGGAATTCTGCCTTCCTGTTTTGCACAAATTAATGCAGGGGCAATAATTAATCCTTTGTTGTGTTTCTGTTCAACCCCTCGGAGCATAATGTTTGTAATGGATGAACTTGTACATATATGACTGCAAGGGGATTTTGACGAGTGTTCTCTTACACAAACTGCACATGCCACGTGACACATGGCTTAACAAAAATGATCAGAGTTAACTAATGGCACAATGTGTATATACCTCTCAAAATTCTAAAAGTCAGTTCTGCCATATGTTGTTGCCCAAAGATGCCCCCATTCGATAAAATTCTTGAGTTACCTCATCAATAAAATCTGCATTAGTGAATTTTATTATTCCCCTTGATTAATATAGACATAAATAGTCTAACAGACCTCCCGCTCGTCTGACATGTAATCTGCTTTTTAATAATAGCTTGAGGCCGGACAGGAAAATCCCTCCATTAACAACATCTATATTTTGGTTCTTCATTTGTATTTAAAAACATTAGTGTCCTCGAACATCTGCCAGTACAAAGTATGATTTTACATATAACAAGTTCATTTTCTTAAATGTTCTGCATATGAGTCTTACAAGAGCCAAAAAAGCAAACCAGACCAGAACCCAGATTGGCTCATAATTGTTACACACTAGATTGCATGTCTTTCTCCTGAAGTCAGACTTTCAACCTTCATCACTGCATACTTCTCATTTTGACTTAGGTTCAGCAGACATATGTAGCCCCTTTGTTGTGAGGATGGGGGCAGTAACAGAGATTTCCAATTCCATCACTTAGCCAGAAAAAAGCTTGTATTTTTACTCATTGCTGTATATTTAACAGCAGCAATTCCAGACTTGGAAGGGAAATCGTTAGGTTACCAGTCCATGTCCTTAACCACCATAATACTCATAATATAGGGGAATATAGGGGTAAAGGAGATCTGTGGAATAGTCCTACAGCAAATGACTGAAAAGGCAGAGTGATCAAGAGCAGGTCAGGTAAAGTTAACACTGTGAAAGTATTATAAAAACTCACAGAACGCAAATTACTAGCTCTAAGCATTTACGTTATTAATTACTAGCTCTAAGCATTTACGTTTTTTTTTTATTTAGTCATTTCTTTATTTAATGCAGATATGCTGGCACGATCTAGGAATTAAACAGCTTGATGTTTAGTAATAAAACTGTATAGATTCCAAGGACAGCTCTGCCTCTGTATTTCCTGTGAGGGTGTTAAGGAACAATGGCATGTTACAACCAACAAGCAGACATCCATGAGGAGCTGCCATGCTGTCACTGAATCACACTTGTCTCCTTGGCATGGCCTGGTGTTCTGACCAAAATCTGTTTGGATACATTTCACTATACATTGAATTAAGAAACTGGCAGTGCCTCTCCTCTTTATTCAGATGGTATCAGGCCTTTTTTGTAATACAAAAATCTCTTATTTGATACCTGAGCATCCAACTATTAATAAAATCATATTTAAATGGTGCTTTTTGAAAAATTAATATAGTTAACTTTTTCCACTGAATAAATTACATGGATTCTGTTTTAAAGTTGATACTGGTATTTACATGTTTTACATAAATATATACCTTATGTAACATATACAAAAGATGGATTTTTGAAAATATGGGCTCCACTTATTCAAGGCTCTATGCAAAAAAAATAACACAATATATGTGAAAAAGCCTATTTTAAATATATAAGATATGAAAGGAAGCAGAGTGCATCTTCAGACACAGTCCCGTGATTTTGTAAAAGTACTATATTTTCATTCGTCTTTTCCTTCCCAGAATACTTAGCAAAATATAACGCTGTTGGGTAACTATACGACAGATAGTGTCCCTCTGAGAAATATCAGGAAAGTCCTTGTGCACAAAACACTAAGCCAGAATTATGAACAGAAGTGGAGGAGCTGACTGGGAATGAGAAAAGTCTCACGTGCGAAAAAATGTTAAAGAGGAAACAACAACATTACAGAACAGTAAATATAATTGTTAACACTCATTCAATAGAGGATTCAGTGCAACCCCCACACACCTAGTGATGGGGGTTTGAACCCTGTGCTGTATATCCTCCTGTAGTCCAATGAAAAGTAATAGACTGATTAGATGACATGGTTGCTTCAAAACTGCACTGTGTATCAAGGATGTGCCCTGGGCCCCCCAGGATAGACTCCAGTCTCTCATGTACTGTATAAGTACTTGGATGGTGGATGGGTATTCCAGTTACAAATACCTGCTGTCTGCACTTAATGCTTATTCTTAATTGTTGCTCAGGAAGAAATGGGTGAGGTTAATGTTAGATGCTTGTGTTAAGAAGGTCTACATCAGATAGATGGAAGATGAATTCAGTGAAGCAGGTGTTTACGTATCTGTCTTTGTTTTCTTCTGAACGGTTTGACCTTCCCCAATGCACTTATCCTGTTAAGTAAACTTTTAGGCACACTGTCATCAAGTGGTTTACTTACATGAAGGTTATAAACAATCAAGCCTGAAAGAATCTTGAAAATCCATCCATCATCCAATTACTTATCCAGGTTGGAAGTTTTTGTTGGATTGTGTTTTTCTGAAAGTGTAAGGCTTATGCACACTCAGCGTAATATCTGGGTCTCCATGTCATACATTGTATTGTTCTTTCTCACTTATTTTTAAAACCTTAGGTAGAACACCATACATATGTTTTTTTTTTTACTGTTCCTGAGGAGCTTTGTTTTATTATGTTATTTTCTGTTTTAGTTTCTTTATGGTCTTTTATATTATAGTCAAAGCACTGAAAGAAAAAAATGGTTCTCATTTGGAAGTTTACTGTTTTCTAGGGCACACAGAATAAACTGTAAATACATGTCCATGGATTCTTATTCAGAGCAGCATAGTACGCAGAGTGGTGGGTAACACAGTTTACATTACAGGTCAATGTGTGTAATCAGTATGATAGATTGCAGGGCAGATGTCCTGCATACTTCCTGGTATGTAACCGTCGATTCATAATCAACTGTTACATTTAAATCCAGTATTCAGAAGGAATAAAATCAAACAGATATGCTTAACCAATCTATTTATTTCTAAACTGTATTCAACGTATAATCCTAATATGTTATTAAATGGAGATCTCAATGCACATACTTAAGGAACACTGGGTCAGGAGATTACAGAAACCCGCTTGCAGGGTAGTTGCAATTTTTTTAATGACTATATGTAAATGTTTCATTATTTAAAAAGTAGCACAAACTCATCCGAGGAAATGTGCATTTTATTTTATTGCCTTTTTTGTTTCTACCAATACTGACTGATATCACGATTCTATTAGGATAGTGTAAGTAGAATACTTATAATTATTATTAGTATTCATTATTTAATAAGTTCATAATTCACATATTAATTATCAACAGACACTGTAAACAAACACATGAGGAAAAAAGAACTGCTTGATGTTTTGAATAAAATGAGCTAGATTCTAATTTTGAATCTCTTTGACAATCAAAATATTTCAGTACCTTCTTTATACACAGCTTAGACTGGACTTTATAATCATCTGTCTTAGTATGCAGTTGGTCAATGGAAACTATTCGTTAATAGTGTCTGGGCACCATTTTATATTTAGACATCTGCATACCAAAGTACAGTATGAGGCCACCTTTGAGGCCAAAGCTACAGGAGCTGCCAGAGGTAACATGTTCCAGTATCTTATCTTGCCACAGTCGCTCCAGTTACACCCGTTGCCTTGGAGCGGTTGACGATACTGACTGACACCTTAGGCACAGGGTTACCTGCTTACTTTCTTCAGCTCCGCACTTGTGATAATATAGTTGCTTGAGGGCGGAGGTGTGTTTGTGTGAGCGTATGTGTGAATGCTTAAAAGTCCCTTACATAAGACAGACCGAAAAAAGATAGGAAGGCAGACTGGACAGGGGGGTGTGTTATGCCAGCACAGTTATTCAGTGCCTTAGCAGTGGATCAGCTGCAGGAGGGGTGAGGTGTCATCAGCCAAATAAAAGGAGGGGCGGGCTGCTGTGATCATTGGTGTCCTCCATGCTGTAACAATTTATCCAGAAGGAATTTTTATCTATCTATCTATCTATCTATCTATCTATCTATCTATCTATCTATCTATCTATCTATCTATCTATCTAGCTAGCTAGCTATCATCCATCCATACATACATACATAGATACATATATACATACATTAAATCATTTACTTATTTATTTATCTACTCATTTTTAAATTGGACTTATTTTTAAATTACTGAATCAATTTGTTTATAATATATTCTTGGTGTCTATGCAGGTTGTCTGTGTGGTACAATATCTTTGAACCTGCTTTTTGGCAATAGACGCCCTCAGTGTAAACATCTGGCAACAATAAACAGATCTTTCAGTGAGCTCTGCTGAAGTGCATAAGCTCTATTCCAGTCAGTGTTTCTCAGTTGTAAGGATGAAATTTCACCAAAGAAACAGCACAGGTCTCTCATTCCTCAGATGCAGATTTTTTTCAAAAGAGATTCAGGCTGAAAGTTTAGGAAATTAAAGGCAAACATCCATCTTGTACTTTCACCAGTATCCGTGGTAAGGAGACCACTAGTTATGGCTGCCAGGTGCAGACCTCCCTCTGCTGGCTCTTTCTGTCACTGCTCAGGCAACAATACGGTCCCTATTATAGGCACATGGGATATATATATAAAAAAAAAATTCTCAGTGGGTGGGGAACGGGGTGGCATTTTAATAATAATTTATGACTCATTGTGAATATAATAAACTGACCAACATCATACATGAGTCCAGTGCTGACCTCTGTGTGTCCCAGAACAGGTTGGTAAAAACCACTTTAACAGTATCCACCACAGTTGCATGATGACTTATTTGTAGTCATGTCACAGATTTTTAATCAGCTTGACATGACATCTAACGCTACAGAGGACACTCATGTAGAGTTTTAAAGTAAAAGCACTCCTTTGAAGTGCCATAAAAAGATACCCTCCTGCACAGTCATGGCAACATTCTCCATCTACAGCTATTAATATGTACTTTGCACGTTATATTTGCAGGCTATAAAAATATTATCTGATTGCCAGACACCCCATTTCCATTTACCTCCTACGGTTCACAAAAGTGACATGCTTTACTTAGCACAGCATGATGGCCCAGCAGGTAGGATCGTCGCTTCTCCACCCTGACTCCAGGTATATTTCCAACCATGGCTTGAAAACACGGTGACTTAAAATAGTCCCTGATCTATGCTTCTTAATGTGTGTTGGTGTGTGGGTGCCCAGAAGTGGGCCAGCATCCCGTCACTGTGTTAGCGTAGCCAATGACTGGTGGTTATGCTTGAAGATGAGTGATCAATGAACTTTTTTTTTTTAAGTTCAGCATCTACCGGACAGCCGAGTACTTCAAAAATGAATCCAACTGATTATTCTGATCCACTTTTCCTTTTGTCATCCATCAGGGTATGAAATATCGCACTAATTATTGTTCAGATTCAAAGAAAAAAAGTCTTCACACCTTCTTCACCCTCAAAGATTGTAAAGACAGACTTGTTAAATTTTACTGTAGAACTGAAGAACAGAGGGAGACTAAACTAAAAATATTTTATCACATGGATGTTCCAACTGTAGTGCTAGTCTATATTATATTATCTTTCCATATATCTGCACTATGATGGCCACCAAGAATACAAAAAGATGCATGAAAACGGAAAGGAAAAGGGATCATTGGATGGGATATATATCAGTGTGTGCCCTGAGGTGGCCTGAGCTGAACTGAACTAACTGTGTGTTTTTTGAGCTGCAGGAGCAGAGCCATGCAACACACAAGGAGAAGCCCCACAGAGGGAGCCCAGGGGGCTCAGTCCCCCAACCCTGGAGGTGTGATGCTGTTACCCACTGAGCCACCCACAAAAAGCATCACGAAAACATGCTAATTAATTAAACTCAAGTGCAAAGCAAGTATCTGACCGCCGAGACAAAACTGAGTATTAAAATGAATACTATATTAATAAGTTTTGCTTTTCTCGTTGAGTACAAAGTATCTAGCCATTAAATTGATGTATGTTGGAAATCTTGAGACCTCACTGTGTGTGTAAATTATCTATAGCAAAAGTGAAACTGACAATTTAAACACTAAATGCAAAGTGTTAACCGCTAAAATTAATTGTAATAAAACAAATGTGTAAACAATGACTGCGCTCTAGCGGTGAGGCTATCCCTGCAGCACACTGACACACACAGCATGGAGCTGCATTTTGGCCTCTCCGCTTCTTGTTCTTCACAGATCAGTACCAGCCCTGGAGCCTCACTGCTGTCCTGATGATGTAATTATCTCCCCATGCACCTGGGAGCTCTGAGATTTGGAGGCATCACTCACAGCCAAGTGTGCAGATGTTTCAAATTGCTCTCCATTACCAAGAATAACAGCTGTTTATATCTATCAGCAAATAATACACAAGAGCTCCAGACTGTTAGGATGACAATCCCCAACTGGCTATTGGGTTTTTGACAGCAAAGGAGGGTTTCCCTTCAGCAGGCCGCAGAAAAGCGTCACTCTTCTCAATTTTGGTGTGCATGATCATGCTACATGAGTCCTGTTCATTGAAGGCGCTCATATTTTTGTTGGACTATGAACTGAACTAATCAGTTTGCAACTAATGAACATGAATGTGGGCGGTGTTTCCCTCTTGCAAAAGCAAGCAATGCTTACACATCGGAAGTAGCAATACCAGGGGAAAAAAAACAACTTTGATATTGTAATATGAAATTCAGCGTATTATGATGTCTTTAAATCGGGCCTTGGAAAGTTACTACCTGATGACTGCACGCCTTGTCTTGATCAGTGTCCATGCACTCCAATGCACTGGTAGTGATGCTAGTGATTTGTTTATATAAATGAAGTAAACTCCAAGTGTCATGTCCTGCCCTTTCTGATTCTTGTGTTTCCTGTATGACTCTTAACAGGCGCCACCTACGGCTCATTCCTCTTACTTCTTGTTCCACCTCTCGTTACCCTCCCTAGTGGCTCCTGCATTTAAATGCCTCCTGTCCAGTGAACCCCAGTCCTGCCACGGAGGCTGTGCGTCTCTGTTCCCCATACCTCAGCCTATCCCTTTTTTCGATCCCCCCATGATCTTGTTCTTGATCATTTCTCAGTCCTCTTTCTTTAATAAACCTTCCAGCGTTTGCCCAGATTCCCGCTTCTGAGGCCTCCATCCCTCGCCACATCAACAAATACCTGATGGTAGGTGATGTTAGTGATATTTTAATTGCTGAAAATTGTGAACTTTGAACATGACGTAGTTGACACTAGTGTGAATTTGCACAAAATTGCTCAATTCATCCATGCCGAACCACTCATCTAGGATCAATGGCTTTGCTATTAAACCCCCACCAGCATTATACTGCGTCATTGAATTGAATTATAACTTTATTGCAATATATGTGTAAAATGTGTTGAATTCAAGCAGTTCTTTCAGGCTCAGGGACAAGAATGACACAAGCTATAGGCATGCGTTAAGATTTCTCACCCTTCTTTTTAAAATATTTAGCCATGCAGTGGGGGTTATAAAACCTATAGCCACAATAGTCCATTTCTGCTGGAACCAAGGTTACCGCTTTCGTTCCTGGGGAGTATTGGCCTGCATTCTGCCCTCAGCGCATTTACACACTCGACTGGATATACCATCTCGGCTATCAAATCTTGCATTTTCTTTAAAAACTAAAGGCTGGCAGAGAACAAAATAAAAAAAAAGTTAAAAAGAGAGCTGTAAAAATGTGTAAACACAGCTGCCCTCCAAGACAAGAAACAAAGAGTGCAGTGCTAAAACAAGCCTGCAGAGCCGAATCACTTCAAAAGTATTTGTTACTGCAGCGCCAAACGATTTAAACATGTTTCTAAATATAGGAGCAAACTGACTGGAGAAGATGAGCTGCAGTTTTGCAGTCAGGACAGCAAAGGGAATTATGGGAGATGGGGATTTGGCAGCGGAGATCTTTATTTACAATAGTGCCCGTTTTCAGGTTTTTATAGACACTGAGTGGGATTGGGGCTAAGACAAAGCAAACAGAAATACGACAAGGAGTAGTGGTTTGTGAAGAACATGGCAGCAAGTTGGCATCCAGCTTCATAGGGGAGAAACAAAACAGAACACAGCATAATTTACACCCCCCACCCTGTGACTGCTACAGGCCAGGATAGCCCCCACTGCCCACAGGGGTATAATGCTGTTTTGTCCGTTTGTTTTATGAGTTTTTAAGCAAAGGTCAGCAAAGTAATTTGGGACAAATTTCACTCGGTATACAATAATGCAGCTTTAATCAATTTGGAAAATATACAACGTGTGCTTCACTATTACCCGACGTGTGAGATGTGTAGGTCCTCTCAGAGTATGATTTGAAGAATATGCATAATAAGTTCATGTAATTTCCTTAGCAAAGAGCAGTGTGTGCACACTCAAGAGAGACTTATTGTTGCCACAAACGGTTTTATTACAGCGAAAATGATTGGGTTCAGAACGTTTAAAGCGTCGGTGCCCCCCTCATCTATCTCACCCTAATTCCTCCGTGGCTGAAAGGCAGAATCTTCTAGATATTCTTTCCAACAGCTTACAGTGGAGCTCCGTCTTCTAATCTGAGATTTTAAATTCTCCTGCGGGGGAGGGG
>JAODUD010000117.1:12683877-12694246 GCA_026784285.1 Stomatorhinus walkeri
ACACACACACACACATTTCAAAGTGTAAAGATACATGTTTTGCTTGACCTTTTAGTCTGAATGTATATTTCTTTTTTGTAGCATATGGTACATGGCTATCATTAGATATTACAGCAATGCTACTTTCTAATTGCTTCTGGTTTAGCAGTAAACAAAATGAGCTATGAGCTACATTCGTTCAAGATATTTAAATGGTGCAGCCTAATGATATGAACCATTAATCATTGTAAGCGATGCAAGATAATGATTAGAAACATTAATTTAGAAATAATCCCGTTTTTGTGTTATTTCCATGAATTAGGGCATCATTACAGTTGTAATATCAATTTTTGCATTGCAGCCACCACTATTGCTCATTTTTCAAGAAGGTCATTAATGAGGAGCTGTGCTAGTAATTCATGTATCAGCATAGGAATAAAGCTCTGAGTGGATCAGCCTAGTGTACGATGCACACTGACATTTTCCCAAACCGCATACTGGCTGCACCAAGGTGAAAAAGAGCAAAATGGAGATCATTCCCAATTAACCCAGGGATCAAACAGGAAAAATCTTTGCAGGCTATTTTGCAGATGTGAACTTGAGGAAAGGTCAGGTTCCTGAAAAACAAAATGCACTCACAGGTCTCATTAGCTCTAATGAGAACTTTTGCTGCATTAGGTACATTTCTGAGGACTACCCTAACGCTAAGCATAACATATAACTCAGAGCAGACTTGTATTTACGTTAACAAATAAAGAGGGAAAAACAAGACCTGGTGCTAATGATGTACGTCAATGCAAAACCAGCAAATTTAACTCCAATGAAAGTTTTCTAGATTTTTTTTCTGGCAGAAGTTTAGATCAAAGCAGGTATTGTCATTTTTAGAGGTGTAACCCACTGGCCTAGCCCTTAAAATGAATTATTTATGAATTATATATCACATCATAATCTATTAAGACCTATATACAAATTATAAATATGTATTCACTATCAAACGTGAAATTATTTCTTCTTGATATACCTATTCACCATAACAATGGCAAATCAATCATTTTTTTTGGCTTTTACAGATATTTTGGACCAGATGTTCAGAGACTTAGCCACTTGTCCCACTCTAGGCACTGAGTGATATAAAATGAGATTGAAAGTTTCAAATCTAAGGGTATAAATATGAATAATATTAGTAGATACTTTATTGATCCCCACAGGGGATCTTTACGCCTCCCTCAACTTGCTCTTTATAGAACAAGTTGTCCGCGAAGAGCAGCCACCCAGCTGGGGGTTAAGGGCCTTGCTCAAGGAGCCGCAGGCGTACTGAGGCTGAACTGGTGACCTTCTGATTACAGGCACACAGGCTTAGCCACCTCAGCCACACACTGCCCCCTATGACAATTGAATGACAACTGATTTAAAACGGACACACTATGTATTACTCAAGCTGTGCTTTTATCTGTTTGGTTAACTTTCTAACTATTTTCAGCCTTAGATGAAGGCAACAATAATTTAATTGTTGGTCAATATGGTCTGCAACAGCAGCAAATTAACCTTAACAAATTAGGCTTCCATTCAGTTTAAGCACCACGTCCTGCACTTAGCATAGAGCATAAGGCAGGGTTACACCCTGGACATGATGCCAGTCTTTCACAGATATTGTTGCAAGAATCATTCCAAGGCAGTATAATTCAGTTCACATTTGATAGGCTACCTAACAATATGAGCTGTTGTCCATCCTTCCATCCACCCATCCTTCTTAAAATTGCTTATGCAGTGCTGGGTTGATTGGATGGCTGAACCCTAAGCTAGCTGTCAGTTATGTTATTGATTTATATTTGGATATTCTTATTTCTCGTGCAAAGATCATAATAAAAAAATAACTGCCCCATTACAGTCAGCAGAATTTGGATGACGCTCTTCTTCATTTGGCTGCCACGGTATTTGCTGTGTAAGGTGCAGCCCGATATATCCTCACACATCATCTTTTATCTGGCCTGTAAGTCCTCGTACATTTTTTTTTCGCATCATGGTGCTGAGAAGACATTATGGATGCATATGGCACCTGCCACTTTTCAGATCCTTTGTGTGTGTGTTGTAGTGTTTTGCTTGAGCATATTGATATTATTCATTGTGTTAATATTATGTTAGTTAGTGTGACATATTCTTATTATATTACTGGAATGCTGAACTGATTACGTGAAGATGGCTGAAACTGCCTTTTCTATAAAATGGGTTTGTTTTATGAATTATAAGCATATTTTCCGTTTTACAAATTTTTTGGTATATTTTAAGCAGAAGAATTATCCGTTCTTAACTGTAAATGAGCCATACAGCTTACAGCAATGCATGTGCATTTCATTAAACCTCTCCAACCAATCCTAGGTCAGAATTATTTCAGTAGTGTAGCCAGGAAGGCCAAGGTTGCAGCTTACGGAAAGGCACAGGGATGGCCTTAGAGTCAGGCAGGGTTGACAGCTCTGTGTGTCATGAGGGTGACTCGGGGGGGGGGGGGGGGCCGCGGGAGAAATGGGCACAAATAAGGAGAGGCCCTTACTGGATGGATAGAGTCCTTAAAATGGGGAAGAGGAAGTCAAGCTCAGTGAAGGTGGAGGTGAATAACATAGGGGGGCATGTCACATTCTCCCTTTTGCAAATGAGGGCGAGGCTGTTGTTTTCCATGTGTTTTCTTGCTTTTGGAAAGACAACTTTGGTCGCGGCTTTGCCCCCCCCCCAGCCGGCCCAGCCATAAGGCGGGGTGGTGCCTGAGGACAATGGCGGCAGACGGCAGAAGAAAGTGACAGCTGGCCAATGTTCGCCCCAATATGCTTTTCATGCAAAAGACAAGGATGTATCAGAAGACACGCCTGATTGAATTGTTCCATGGAAACAAGGAAATTAAAAACAAAATTTGTGTACATCATGTCAGTTTCACAGCGTAATCTATTTCAGCATTGGCACTTGATTAAGAAGGCCATTTGCATGGACAAATATACAAACGCACACACACACAGAGGTTACAAATTATATCTTTGTGGGGACCTCCATTCATTTCTATGGGGAAAACTATAATCAGAACATGATGACCTTAAACCTTACCCAGCCCTAAGCCCTAACTAAACAAAATATGAGACTTTTTGCATTTTTAGTTTTTGGATTTCATTAACACTTCTTTGTGGGGATCTGAAAAATGGTCCCCACAATGTCAAAAAACAGGTGTGTGTGTGTGTCTGTGTGTATGTGTATATGGCTGGTTAGGTGTTGTCATTGTTTAGTGTTATTCCCATATAAATAAATGAAGTCCCCACAAAGATATAATATATACAAATTACATAAATTACAATAATATATTAAGAGATAATTATAAAACCTGTGTGCATGTTTATATTATATTTATATTACATGATGGGGACCAAATGTTCCCCACAACGTAATAAAAACTGTTTGTTTTTTTTTTACGTTGTGGAGACCATTTCTCAGGTCTCCAGAAAGATCTGTGAATGCAATAAAAACACTAAAAATGAAAGCCAATAGTCTTGTATTTTGTTTGGTTAGGACTGGGTAGGGGTTAAGGTTGTTATGTTGGGATTAGGGCAGAGGTGGCGAACCGGATCCATGAAGCGCCACTGTGGGTGTGGGTCTTTGGGATGGCCTCTCAATCAGCCAATAGTAAAGCAGTGATTCTCAACTCCTTATTGGCTGATTGAGAGGCTATCTCAAAGACCCGCACCCACAACGGCTCTCCATGGATCCGGTTCGCCACCCCTGGATTAGGGTTTTCCTCATAAAAATGAATGGAGAGTCCCCACAAAGATATAATTACAAGGTTTGTGTGTATATGTGAAAATTTGACAAAATATATAGGCCACCACATTCAAAACAGCCAGTTTTGCCTTAACAGGCTTTATTTTTTACACTTTCTTCCCCACTCTCCCTGATATGATCCCAGTTTCGATTCCTGGGCCCACATTTCCGAATCTGAAATTCAGATGGATGACTGTTTACTTCTATTCACCATATCTCTAATGAGCTGGAAAATATGCACATTAATGAAAATGTTATTTAGTTCTGGGGGAGATTTAATTACCTCTAATCACTCCTTACATCCATCTGGTTACAGCAGACAACATATCTCTACATCTCGCAATCTTATTTAGATACACTGGAAATCAGCGTGAGGAAACGGCATCCTACATATTGCAGTTGAATTAGACAAATTAGGAGTCATGGTCCGTCAAAAAGCAAGAATTTTTGAATTCTTAAGAGCTGTTTTTTTTTGAGGGGGGTATATAGCTGAGTTGTCACATTTTTTGTTTGATAGCAGCAGCAAGTACGCATATTGTTATGAAGTTAAAAAACAGGCTTTCATCTAGTCTTCTATAATCTGTCATCCAATTTGATGTGAGAACAGTATTGTGTCTTCAGAAAACACTTATTTCATAGCATTTTCTTTCGATTGTGACTGTGTTTTAAATGTATAAACAATTATCACATTCACAGGTTTTGTCCCTCACGATGTTCATAGTTACACAGTGAAAGTGGCTAGACACAAATTTGACTGTCAAAAACATCAGGGAAAAAAGACACTGCGACAATGTGATTAAAAAGGCTAATTATGGAGGTGACTGCCAAAAATGTCTATAAATCATTTTCTTTATTTGTGCTAAATACGTTTATAGGCATAACTTGCATTTCATACTATCAGGATACAAGTAGGACACACTTTGGATTAGACTGTCATTAATCATAGGCTATAACTTATGCATATAATTGTAGTGGATGGGCTTTTGCTTAACATTAAAATGTTTATTATGAGTTACCAAATGCATGTTTGAGCATCTGGCTATTCAATGCAAGCTTTATTTCAAATCACAATTTTAATTATAAATCACACACACACACACATATATATATAATAATCCACACACACTCATATAAATATAATGAGGGGAAAGAGATAAAAAGACCAGCCTGTCTGAGGCTGCAGGAGGCTGATTGTTGGGGATGGATCCAGCCCTCGCTCTGAAGTGGTGTCCTTAGCACTTGCCCACCACCAGCCCCACAGTCTAGAGGTCTGATGGCAAATACGTCACTACATGCAGTTTATTCATTTTAGGAGTCATACATTTCACCATATGTAGCACATCAAAAGGATAAAGACAATAGCCTTGGTCAACTTCATAACAAACTGTACTAATAATACTATCATTAGACTCCAGAATCCAAGTTTGTGTTTTTTGTTTATGTGCTAATAATAATAATAATAATAATAATAATAATAATAATAATAATAATAATAATAATAATAATAAATAAATATAGCAACAGAAATAATAACAACAGCAACAATAATATCAGCAATAATGATTATAATAATAAATGTTCTAATACAACATGCACTTTGGATTATTTAATATAATACAATAATGCATAAAAATAAATCAGTCATTTCTCTTTTTTCATAATAACAAAATGCACAATATCATATTTGGTGGAATTCCCAAATTACGTTTTTTAATGATAAATTCCATAATTGAATAATTCATATATAGATTAATTTATAAATTTAAATATAAAATTCTTAAATAATAAAGAATAATTTTACAGAAATATGAATGTCAGAAATGTCTAACTTTGTTCTAGGGTTAACAGCAATTCATGGTAATAAATTTCAGAACCAAGTTTATGGTTTTGACACCAGACGATTTACTGGAGTAATTCACATTGAGTACACTGGTGAAGGATACTGCATTAATGCCCCCCTCCCCCGGGACTTTGAACCTATAATCCTCAGATCCCAAGTTCAGTTTTTTAACCACTTTCACTTTCCATACTGCTGCCAGATCTTGGTTCGAAATAGATTAAGATTTAAACGCAAAGCTGAAACCCTTAAATGTTCCATGGTTATACACAGAATACTGACTTGAGCTATATATCTCAGTAATGGTTATATTAGACTAGAAAACAGAGCTGAAATAAGCTGATGTTAAAGAAATAAGTCTATCCCACTTGTGCAATGACTCATTGAAATTCAAGGTGAGGACTTATATAAAGCAAGCAATTGCAGAGGGTTCTACTTTAAGGACAACGCTGATGTCCCTAGAAGCATATAAGAGTTTTGAAAGAGTACCTTCAACTATTTCCCCAAATGACATTTATGACTTATGATTCTTTAAAATATATTTATCTTCGAAATACAATTTATATATCTTTGAGTAGTTGATATTTCCAGATGTTATATACAATGTTGATCAGAGAAATAGTTATACATAGGAAGCTTTTATTATGTTAAAGCATGATCATTCATTATCTGTATAACTGAAGCGAGCCAGTATTGACATGCCTCATTTTGTCCTCTCTCATAATGGGTCTGAATGACTGGCATTGTGCCAGTGCATGCATGATAGCATGATTAGGCATAATCATTTGCTATAATTATTCTACAATACATCCAGACATCCATGAACACACATAGGGTGGAATCCCTATCCATTTTTGGGGGCAGCTAAAATTTTTATCTGGTGGTGTCATAAATGCACAGATCCCGATTTGATGCTTAATGTGAATCCATAAAGATTGTGAAGATGTTTCAGTGGTTTTGTTTCGGGACGGTTTGAGGACAATGCATATTCTTTGTTAAACTTACAACATACATACAAAATATTCAACAGGATCAAGACGGAAATTTTTTTACACTTGAATTCACTTGCTAGGGGAAGATAATTTTTTATGTTACTATGATTCATATCTGCAATGTTAACACTTTTTGACTTATTTTAATTTAGGAACATGAAGGCTATGATGCCAGAAGTGAGAAAACCACTTTTACAAAAAGTTATTTTGTCATGGCCAGAAAATATAAAAAGTCTCCACGCCACTCCTGTGGCTGCTGATTATTTGCACACTATCTTTCCAAGAACAAAATACACTTGAGAAGCAATGTTGTGTGGCTGGAAGCGAAGACCCCTGCTGATCAGACGGATGTTGGGTACATGCAGGCCATATTGATGAGAATCCCAGCGAACCAGGAGAAATAATTCTCAAAGGAGGTAACCTGCACACACATGATTACTTTGTTGGAAATTATGAGCAAAACTCAACATTTAAATTCTGGCACACTACTCTGTAATACAAATAAACACCTCAAAATTAAAAAAAAAAAAAAAAACAACATACAATTGGAATCTGGGAGAAGAAGTGAGATTCCCCAAAGACAAGAAGTGTATCTTTTTGACATATATGTCATTGGGTATAAATTGCATATATGGGGGAGCTCTCTCTGAAGTGAGGAGTGCCTTCCTAGGCCAGGACAGTTAGCCAAAAGTCAAAATGAAGTGGTCAGGAGAGAGAAGGGTGTCAGGAGGAACAGAAGGCATCAGCGCCACAGGCAGCCCACATGGTGGCGACCAGTCCAACTCAGCCCAACGCCTGAAACTCAAAGACAAGCAGACTCCGCATTTTTTTCTGTCTTTTCTCACCCAGGATCTTATCTCACAGTTCATCTGTTCCTTTCAAACCATCAGGTGCCAACAAGCCCAGTGCCCACATTTACATCGCTATGCCAAATGTTAACATGGGTGTGTGTGTGTGTGTGTGATATATATATATATATATATATATGCACACACACACACATATAGATATTTGCCTGTGTGCATAGACATACTCCATTAGGGTACATGTTACTGTAACTTCTCTCAGATACTTTCGTGGTTTGTTGTCTTTGCATATTTTTAATGTATCTCACATGTAATGTATACAGTCATCAGGCACATAAGAAGCAACTTAATAGAAAACCATTCTATTATGTTTTATGATAAATAGAAGGTGTGTGTGTGTGTGTGTGTGTATAATAGATTGTAAACAAGACCCCCGGTTTACATGTTTAAACATATATTTTTATTGCATTGTAAACATATTATTATTGCATTGTAATGCTACTTGGCAAATCCTTCATTGAAATCTACTTTCATTGTCAACTTTTTTGTTATTGTGCAGGAATATTTCAATTAGCTTCAACCAGTTTTCATACACAACTGAAGAAAATATAATAAACAATGACTTAAGTAAATATGCTACTGAAATAGTAACCTAATTATATAAAAATGGGAATAAAAGTTTTATTATCATGCATCTTAGAAACCCTTTCAATGGAATTCTAGTTGGCTACTTGGCCCATTCCTGCCTGTGCACGTGTCCTCTGGGTGACAAAGGAAAGGTTTATATATAGTGTCAGCAGCTGTGAGCAAAGGGCAATGATTTAAGCTGTATAAAAACCAATTATCAGCACAGACAACCCAGAGTTTCTGTGTAGAAATGAACTTTTTCCAAACATTAATCTGCTGCCTTTATTAGCTTTATTGGACTAGACAGTTAAGTTAAGCCTTTTCCAGCAGCTACATAGGTTCACGACAGTTAGTGTTGCGAAACGTTCTACCGCCCAGATTTGTATTTATTGTCAGTGTAAAAGCAAGGTGAGCAGATGACTGCAGATGGAGTTTCAAGGTTCTCCTGCTCTTATCGGACACATTGAAGACACATAAATTATCATTCACATATCAGAAACTCAAATGAAACACGTGTAACCGTACAAAAGAAAGCCAAATAAACAAACTTACTGTACATATTCATATGTGCAAAGAACACACTATATTGAACACAATGGTACAGACGATACCCATTGTATCAGCCACCTTAAGAAGCCAGGGCTACATGGATACAGTGTGGCATTGAGTTAACAAAGATCTGGATCTGTTTAGCAGGAACAGGAGCTGTTCTGGCTCTATTCTTCCACAAGGAATTCCTCCAATTCACGCCAATTTGATGGAGGCGGAAAATTCTGTCTTAGGCACATCTCCAGACAGTCCCACAAATGCTCTGCAGGATCGACGATTGATGATTGGGAGGGTCATATTTGCCCCAAAAATCAGCCATTAATGCATGTTCAATGTAAATTGGAGCACTGTGACAAATAATGTGACATAAATGATCTCACTCTCACTGCAGCCTTTTAACCAGTTGCTTGTATACAGGCAGTATCTCTGTGTATCTGTGAACCATAGAACTCGGCAGTGACTGCTTATAGGTTTTTTTATTTGTTGCTTTTTTTGTTTGTTTTTAAAGCTACCAGCTTATTGTGGAGTGCAATCGGCTTCAGTTGCACCCACATCAATTTCTACATTAAAATACCTACCCAATCATTTTGCTCTCTTTCTTCGGCCATCTGGTCTGGAGCTGATAAACCAGCAATGCTGCTCAGACACTGGCCTTGCGACAGCATCCAGAGTGAGCATCCAACTCCGTAGGCCGATTCCAATACTTTGCATCCAACCCACACCAATGTCCTGAACCCAGTCACTATAACGTGTGTTCAACAGACTTTGGGATGTACTTTATAAATGTGGTCTGTGATTGGTACATTTGCAGGCATGATTTTACAGGGGTATTGACTGCCTCATGGGGAGGTCTGGGACTGTTTTTCAGTTTCTCTAATGTTGGCTTTGTTTTTCGTGTTTTCTGATTCCCTTTGGAAGATAAACTGACAAATACTTCGTGGCAACTAGCTAAAAAATCTGTAATAGCAAATCATTTGATTATTTCAAGGATTTGCTGATTTTTACTCCTAAAGCCAGACTCTTAGATGTGCAGAATTGCTGGTGAAATATTATAGAATTTTAATTTTTCCAAAATATAGGAAATTTCTTATACCATTTCACATTCCTCTGTAACATTCAAATACCCAATAGGTTTTTGCAACATGCTGGATGGTTGTTCTGCTCACCGTTTAACATTGTTGAACTTAAACTATACATAACATTTGTTTATATTTGATGTATTCTGCTGTATTGCATGATTTATGGTAATTGATGTTAAAATGTATATTAAATTACTTCAAATAAGCAAACTTACAATAATACAGATATACGTGTATAAAGAAAATGCACTTCATATTATGAACTTCAGTAATGACAAAAGATTAAATAAGATTTATTGTCAGTCAAGGAAGTAGAATGGAGATTAAATCTGTCATCTTTTTCATAATTCTATTTTCAAGCACAGCATATAATTTTAGTACATGATTTTAATGAACAATTGGCAATACATATATTGTTTATTTGAATGTCAGGGTGTTTATTCATTTGTTTAGCATAATAGTACATCATTTCCCCAGCTGTGCTGATAAGAAGCATACATATTTGAATCTTTTCCCACAATAAGGCTGCATATCAGTGCCAGACTTCCATTTTTTCTGTTTTTATATTTCAGAATGAGCACTTTCAGAGATTTACGGCTCACTGGTTTATAGTATTATCAGGCTAACAGGTCAAAATTTGCTTTTCCCTTCCAAGGTTAATTAAATGATTGTGTCTTTAAATAGTGGGGGGGGGGGGTTTCCTCT
>JAODUD010000117.1:12694257-12711908 GCA_026784285.1 Stomatorhinus walkeri
CCCCCCGCCTCAAGAGGGCCTTCAGTGTCCCACATGCAACCTGCCAACTTTTTAAGAAACCCAGGCACTGAGCTCAGCCCAAACCGAGAACTTAAGTGAAGTTGTCATTCAGAGACAGCAGAGGTGCAGCATGGGACAGAGGAGATAACACTTCCTGTGCTGCTTCGAAACCAGACCATCTGTGGCCCCAGCTGGAGCGACAGTGATGGTCTGGCATTACTACCGCGCCATATTTACAGATCTAAACACAAATGGCTACTGCCTGATTGTTTCACGATTCATTAGTGAGACATGCTCCTCTCTCTCGATACCCAGCTGTTAAAGTAAACCTTTGTCAATTAATAGGGCTGATTTTGGGTTTTGTCAAAGGTGTTGATCACTGGAACCTTCTTTAAGGTTGAGATAAGAGCAGGAAGTATATCTGGTCTGAATGGTGTAGCATTGCATGTCATCCAACATAATGCGTTGTCTTTGCAGAACAATGGAAAGACAGATATGGCGATTATAAGCAAGCATACTTTTAGCATAAAGGATTATCACACGGGAGAATTCTAGGATACACCTGAGGTCACTTGTAACAAGCACTCCAACACCTGTGAATTACTCAAGAGTGGAGTGCTAATTTAGCTGAATAAATCTTGACCTCTGCAGTACAGTGCCACACTAATGGAAGCATTAATTATGCTGTCAATTACAGAAGGAATTTAAAAGCTTCTTCAGTGTTTACAACCCAACGACACCATGGAAACAAGCATTTGTTATATTTTTTTATAAGAAATTAAGAATTCCTGAATTTACAAAGCAGTGACATATGCTTCATTTTCATGTATAACTTACATAACTGAGCTTATACATAACTGTAACCTCAGAGTAGATAAAGAAGTCATATATATATCGTATCAATTTCCCATTAGTGAACAAAAACAGCTCTGCACTATGAAAATAATTCATTGATCCTGTGCAGCTGAAATACTTCTGTATTGATTTTCTGTTGTGCTCCCTCCTCTTCAACACTGTGAATAGCAACCCATTGGCATAGTGCAGATGACTTTTATTATAATATTAATATTTCCACAACAAATTTTTTTCATGGTATACCTGTACTGTATGATGCACCCACACATATGCATTATTTTTATTTGTGTTTGTTAATTCATTATATCAGATGTTTCCTTTAAAGGTTATGTAGGCAGTTAGTTTTTCAGAACACTTTTATGTGTTATTCATTCACTCACAATCTTTGAACTCAACAAGTCATTCTGTTTGATTAAGAGAGGTTCGAAAGGTGTTACACCAAAGATTCATTTCATTGTGAGATGATTTTATGTCACAGTAGAGTTCCAGGGCACTGCTCAATCAAAACACTTTTATTGTTGTAGCTCTACTGGATTATTTGCTTTCTAATGTAATGTACTGCTTAACATTAAGCAAATTTAAATTTACAGATCATGATAATGAATTTCTTGGACAATGTTCCAGGATAGTACTTAATGCAAATGATGGTACAGTTTGCTCTGGCTGTCTGCTGGTCTGGACAAGGAGCTATAGAGAATGGTCTGTTTCTTTGATGTGAGAAGTTAACATAGTGTGTACCTCTCAAATGCTTAAATGTTTACAAAAATGGACGTAAATTACACCTGAGTTCCACCTAGCAGATGAGTTTATACTTTGTTCTTTGGTGCTTCGTGTTGCTAAAAATATGGCAATATATATCATAAACAATAGGACAGAATATTGTTAGAGGAAAAACAACGATGAAACTGCTTTTCAACATCTGCACTGCAATTCTCAAGCTGTAGTTTGGCAATGATTTCAGTAATGAACTATAGATCAGACAGGGAATGATATTAACCTAGACAGCTATACCAGCTGTTTGTGGGGGCTAATATGGAATTTGAGCCCAATCGTGTAAAGAAGACGGCATTTTGAAAACTATCTTGTTGAATTAGAGTGTTTCATGGTTTCATGATTTTCTTTAATCAAGCATGCTTCAGCAGGGAGATGATATGAAAATAGTGCTGGGAGATGCAAGACAGGAAAACCTAATAGCCTGTGTAGGAAGATCTAAAAATGATTCGCTGACCCCTAACTTGAAAGCGATCAAGTATGACCCCTGGAAAATAGTATGTGCAATGGAGGCGACACGAGTTATGGCTGCGGTCCTGAGCGTTCAGTTAAATACCATTCGAAGACAGTGGCATATGGGAGATATACTGAAATGGAAAAGGAGTTAATGTCAGCCTGTGTCTGGCACCAAGGTCTTGAATTTCTAAAATTGAAAATGAGTTGGTGAGTCAGTGATTGCATTTTTTATAACCAGGGATGTGGGAGGCTTTGATGATGAATGGTTTACATGCAGAAGTCCAGATGAGACTGGAGGGAAGTTTTATAATGAGGTGAACCAGAACGTTCCTTGTTACTGAGATGGATTGCAGAGGTGTTGCATGATTGTATTGTATAGATGAAATTCATATTTCCCTCAAAAAGAGGACCCATAGCAACCACTCAGAACAAGGCAACAATGAAGGCCATGCAAAATTGCATTTACAATTAAGTCCTATGCCAGCGTGTCAACTGTTTAAAGCTATTTTATCTTTGCCAAGTTAAATATACATTTCAATAGTCTCATCAAGCTCTCACAGTATCAGCTGAAAATATTCAATCTAGTGTGAAATTTCCTTGTCTCTACTAAATGGCTTGCAGCCATTAAATGGGAGGGGATATTTTTCTCACTGCTAATGACCTGGCCCCAAAGCCAGCCCACTGAGGGTTATTTACTGCCCAGATGCTTGGCCTCAAAATGAGTGGTGAAACCAGTGGGAGCTGTCTCTCAGTCTTGACTCCATGATTAAATAAGACTGATCCTTTTGACATTGACACAGTGACTGCTGATGCTATTACCTCCTTTAAAAGATGATACCCTCTTCATTATTACAAAATCACAGCTGATTAGCAACAAATTACCGGCACGAGGTGAAAGAAAGGTCTGAAGGATGGGATTTTTATGCAACTATATAAAGTGCATACCTTTGCGTACAGCATGCTATATAATGCATTAGTTTGCTTGGTCTCAACGTAAATTGATTACATGGTTAGTAGCAATCAAACATCCACTGCTTTTCTAGGAAGCACAACAAACAATGTAAAACACAAATTAATATTCTGGCCACACACACACAATGCTGAAACATGCACCATTTCATAACAAATACTTTACTTTATATGAATGAGCCTCTGTGTTGTTTTATTAAATTTAAAGACATCTTTATATTTACAATTTATTTTGAATAGCCATCCAAAATAAACAAAATAAGCAGAAGTGTATAAAATGTATGAAGGAAGACGGGGAGTATAACTGTGAAATGCATATTTTTAAATTATAAATGTAAAGACTTAAATCCTTCAAAAATGCTAACCCACAAGCAGAGAAACTTACGTAAATGGCAGTGTCCTTGAGAAGCTTTGAGAAGAAAGATAAATACTGTACTTCTAGTCTAGTTACAACTGCAACTTATTAATTTCACCATTAAGCATTTAAATAGCATGTGTCATTATACTTTTTAATAACTGTTTGCTTATCTTACATGGTCTCCCTACTGTAAGCCTTGTTTGCTTTGAAAAGCCCTTTTATCATTTGGATACTGTTTCAATTTAAGGGGCAATGTAACCAGTCTTCTTGATCCAGAGAACTCCACACCCCTCCTCCTTGGAAGATTAATCCTGAATGCATTATGTCCAGACTGACAAGTCAAGTGCAAGATTAACCTCACCCTCAATTTTTTGTCCCCTGCTTCCTGATAATGCTCATTTACATAAACAGATGATCCCAGATAAAAATTTCCATTAGAGAGAGGTGAAATGGATCAATTTTCTCTGCCAAGATAAATCTTACATTGTAAACCGACAGGGTCATCACACAAGCCACATTTCAGAAATAATGTATTTAAAATTCAGCCGATAGCGGTCATTTTCAGCTTTCCAATTACCTTTAAGACAAACTTATTCTGCAGACAATACAACACATTACTGCACAATATGATAGAGTCTATAAAGATCACAGCACTTGATGAGAGGTTAGACATAGCTCAGTCTATTCAGAAGAATGTCAACACCTTGTGGCTAACAGTAAGTGTGACATGCAAATGTGCTATTACTCACAGTCAAAATATATTAAGACTCTCTTAAAAAAATATAGATTTTTTTCTGATTGGCAGGACAGCAATCTGATTTTTTCTATATAGAATACAGTAAATCAGTTTTTAACCACAATTATAGAGTACCTGAGACCTTGAAACTTCCATAAGTTAATAAAACTAAAAGAGGTTGAACATTTCTAACGTTGAACAGATCTGAATGTCCGGGTATGGCTTCTTTTAAGTCCAAACTGACAGAGAATTACGATAATTTATAATTACACATGATTTAAGCATAGTGGAAACAATATCACAGATCAATTCCAAGTCAATAATATGCACCCCCTTCTGTCATTTGTGAAACATTCCCAAAAGCCATGAGTGCCCATAACAGAACCCAGAGGATAGATAATTGATATGGTAAAAAGGCCCAAAAATGGGGAATGCCATAAGAGATCACACAAGCTGATGCAGAGTCACTCTGTGTCTACTGATAAATGGCAAACTACACTTTGTTACTTTTTGCAAGCATTAAGCTTTTTTATGTCAAAACCCATCAAATTCATAGAGGAAGTATAATTTTTGTTTGCTTCCTTTCTGACATTGTTACATTTAAAATCCATAGTTTTACATCTAGTATGAAATTTGTGGCAGTTTTTTGCCCTTTCTATGCTATGTTCTGCACCACTCCCTCAAGATACCAATAATTTAGGACTTTGGGACTAATTTAGGGCTAGGGATAAGGCACTTCTATTCATAGTTCTGTAATGAATAACATAAATCAAAATGTTTATCCATAAAATCTCAATAACTTCTTATTTAATTAGATTTCTGATGATTTGCAGGTCCCCAGGAATATAAGGACACAAAGGGTACACCTTGGACAAAATGCCAAACCCTCTAGGATAACATGAAAAATACCTTAATAAATAATAGTTTAAGGACGGACTAAAACCGAGCAAATACCGTCTTCAACAGTTTAGTGACAAAATACGTAATCACACACAGAGATGCAGTGACACCTGCAGGAGAAGCGTGCGCCTACTCATATCAAGCAGTAGGCTATATGATATGGAGAGTGAATTGTCAGTTAAACAGAAATTGAAAGACCTTGAAAAAAAAACACATTTCACAGGATTAACTTAAATATTTAGTGAGTAGAATTATAATTACGTGGGCCTTACATATACAAGAAGTGCGGTTTTGCTCATCCCTTTTGCTTACTTGGAGTATAACTTACATTTCAATAAATATCATTGAAAAATCTTATTGTGCAAATAACTGCATGTTGAAAAATAAATGGACTATTTCACAAAAGTTTCTGTGTGCGTTGAATTTTTATAAGGTGGATTTCTTGTGCATATTATTCAAAACACAACTCTGACTAAAGTGCTTAGTTATCTTATTACAACAGTGACAGAACAAAAGAGTTATTGATGAATAATAATTTTAAAAACATTAACATTAATAATTATATTACAAGGAAACGATTACTTTACGAGTCCTCAGAAATGCAGAGCTGACCTGCTTATAATGGTTAAACAATACCTTTATTTTATTTAAATTCCAAACCGTACTTTTGCTCGAGTTGTTTTATTCACTACAAAATAAAAACGCAATATGAGACAAACACCAGTGCGTGGAAATGGGACATCCCCCAAGCACACCTGAAATGGTCAAGAATGATGTCCAATTTTATCTGACAACCATAGACATTGGAACTTAAATAAATGTCACGCCGTCAACGTAAACTTCCCGCTTACCAATAATTTTCCATTGACACAGTTTTAGAAGTGTAAAGTAAGAACACTGAGTATCGTGTTGTTTAAAACTGAATGAAATGCGTACATGTTACTGCTGAAAGTGAGAAAAATTGTCTATTTGTTTTCACTCATACTTCTAAAAATGCAGCATGAAATATTATTTCTGGTCATGCAGTATCGCGGGCACCACGGGGTCCTGACGCGAGCACGTCGCTGATCGTCTGGACGAATCCGGTGGCCGACGATGACGCTTAGGTATTTTGAAGTTGTTGATTTGGATCATCTTATTGTTCATAATTTTATATAGTCACAAATTGAAATGACACAATAAAAGAATTATTTTGGAACTAAGGTGATTTTCATTTTCAAAGGTATAAGATTATTTTTTGTATGCTAAGTAAAATATATGACAACGTTAGTGGTAACTATTGTTCGAATGGTAGCTAAATATGCAATCGCCTGATAAAACGACGGAAATATCGTAGCAGCAATAAAGAATGTAAAATTTTTGTTTAATGATATATTTCCAAAAATGGAACCGTTTTCTGTAGTTAGCCTACTAGCCGGATAGCTGAGCCGACTATGTTTTTGCTACACGTGCTAAAATGACACGCTCTTAAATCATGGTTACTTATAAATTGCAAGCTTTTTATTCTGATTTTAGGAACTTATTACAATTCAATTCGTTCATAAAGCCAGACTTCCGCATTATTAATTGCACAATGTGTACTTATCCTACGGATATAAAACGGATTATGGAACTGGCTTTTTAATTTAATGAAGTTGTTGTACTTCCAGTTTATTCGTTTGACGCAGTGACAACAGATGACTCCACCATGCCTCAAAAGGTTTTAAAAAGTGCCCATTACATAGAGTTAGGAAGCTACCAGTACTGGCCAGTTCTTGTACCAAGAGGGATCCGGTTGTACACATACGAACAGATTCCAGTCTTCCTAAAAGAAAATCCATACATCACCGATGGGTACAGAGCTCACTTACCCTCCAGTCTGTGCATTAGAAGGTGAGCTTTGATAATCCTGTTTCTGTACATAAGGCCTTTTAGTCAAAATGCTATTACTTATGTTGATAAAATGTACGCAGATATTCATTATGTAAATATATCCGCGTGATGCTGTTACCTTTTTATCTAAACTTCGATGCCAATAATTGCTATTTTATAAAGTATAACGAATTATGTACATTGTCCATGATGAAGTTGCAGATAATGTTTTGTGCAAGTGTTTTTAAATGAATGTAGACTATGATGTGTCATTTGCTAGATAGAGCTAATTGTGAAATTTTGCTCTCAGTCTTTTCATTCTGTCCAACGAGACGGTGAATATTTGGAGCCACCTGCTGGGATTCCTCCTGTTTTTCTTGTTGGGTGTCTATGACATGTCAGCAGTGCTGCCGGCTGCAGGGGCATCCAGAGAAGATTATGTCATCTACTCCATAGGGCTTTTTTGTTTTCAGGTGTGTAGCACTCTTATTTTGTAAAGCTTTGCTCGCTTTCTCAACAGTAACACTTTCAGTTTGTAACGTGAACATTTGGTTCAACTGTTTCCTATTATGGTTCTCACAAGTAGCTCAAACACAGTGTAATCTGTGTTACTTTTTAAGGAAAGTTAAGCTCTGAATGTCTGGGCTGGGGAAGTGCACATAAGAAGGAAAAACTCTGCAGTTGCTTTGCATTTTATATTTATCATGTCTTTTTGTTTGATTATTAAAAATATAAAAATACTGTGCAGAACCAGGGGTTTCAGTTACTTTAATGACCTTGACTCTAGAGTCAGACGCTCCTGGATTTTACCTGGATTTTGCTGATCTCGTGGTGCCTCTGGTTGTGTGCTCAGGCTCACAAAGCCTTTGTATCATTGTACTCAGGTATGCATGTTGTGCTCAGTGGGCTATCACTTGTTCTGCTGCCATCGCTCAGAGAAAACCAGTCGACGTTGGATGGCTCTTGACTACGCGGGAATCTCCATTGGGATTCTTGGCTGCTATGTTCCGGGGGTCTTCTACGCTTTTTACTGCAATGATGTACGTTAATCTTTTAATGTTAGTGTAAATACAAAGATGTCATTATCACTTGTTGAAGATGAATAGGTGGAAGTCATAAGTATATAATACTAGCTGGTATGAGGGCTGATCTTCAGAAAAGTTTTTTTACATACATCTCTCAGTGGAGGGGCTGTCAGTCTTCTTGAGCCACAGTGATCCTGCTATTCAGTGTTTTTATTTAGGTTGGTAATAAACTGTGGATTTACTTTACATGCTCTGGAGTGAATGCTGCACATTCATCTTTCTCAAGCTTATAAATAAATGGCATGTCTGCCCACCCTCAGTACTGGCGGCAGGTCTACCTGGTGACCGTGCTAGCCATGATCCTGGCGGTGTTCTTCGCCCAGATCCACCCACACTACCTGTCCCAGGAGTGGCACCGGCTGCGCTCCATCATGTTTTGCTCCGTAGCCGGGTATGGTGTGGTCCCCGCCACCCACTGGGTGTGGATGAACGGGGGCTTCAGTGCCGTCATTGTACAAGTAAGGCCACGGTTCATCATGTGCTTCTCCGGAGCTTACAGGTAATAGACGCTGTTTGCAGGAGCCTTACCACTGCTGTTCTTGCCAGGTGTTTGTGCCCCGTGTTCTGGTGATGTACCTGATAGCCGCAGCAGCCTTTCTCTTTTACATCACGAAAGTCCCTGAACGCTACTTCCCAGGTAGGCACACCATCCGTCAATCCTTACTTCTGTCATCCATCGATCCATCCATTAATCCATCCCTTCCTTCTTTCCTTCCTTCCTTCCTTCATCTCTTTCTTTCTTTTCCTTCCTTCCTTCCTTCCTTTATCTCTTTCTTTTCCTTCCTTCCTTCCTTCCTTCCTTCCTTCATCTCTTTCTTTCTTTCTTTCTTTCTTTTCCTTCCTTCTCCCCTGCCGGGGTGATTTAGAATGCATCCAGTAATGTTTGTGTTATGAAATTATTACTTTCAAATATTTTTTCACAAATACTGTATGTAATCTCAGTAATGGGATCTTTTTTTGAATATCTAACATCCATAACTGCTTGTCCAGTGTTTTTCTAATAATGAAATTATTGCATAAGGGATTTTTTTTCCAGTATTAAGGCAGCACTCAGTTGCCATAGCAGCTGCGCTGTTAAGTACAAACTATGGTGCTGTCTATGCATGCAGGGCAGCTGAACTACCTGGGTGCCAGCCATCAAGTGTGGCACGTCTTGGTGGTGTTGATGTTCTACTGGTGGCACCAGACCGCCGTGTACATAATGCACTACCGGCACAGTGAGCCCTGTCCAGACTACCCAGTGCAAGGGTAGAGCCACAGAAGCTGCCTGTCACTCGACCGACATCTACCACTTATGACCCGTCGCGGTCGCAGGGGCTTGTACAATCAGATCCCTCATCACCCCAAGTCTTCTGGGTAGATTCTCCTGTTTTACAACCAGAATAATTCTGGTCATTTGGCTTAAAGCCAGGTTAAAGTAAAAAATAAACCTATTTCTGAAAGATTTATCAGACCAGGTAATAATCAGAGGGCATATGGGTGCTTACTCCTTAATTACTCACTAGACAGCATAAAATGTCAGTGCAGTATTGGCATCACTTCTGAAGTCAAGCATCCGGATGTGTGTCTTAAAGATTCTGTGTGGTTTTCCTGCTGTTTCCTTCAGGAATAATTCTATAGATGAAGTTTAGTGGCCTAGATTAGAAAACATAAATAGGGCATGTGGATTTTTTTGTTTGTTTTAGTTGAATTTGTGTATCTCTGCATGAGCACTCTTGTGCTCACCTTGTGTGACTCCTAGTCATGTGCTATATTTAAATGACTCCTGTAATTTAAAGATATGTAGCAATCAGGCATTATGGCAGACTTTCTTACAGATTTTTATTGATATACAAGGACTTTGAAGGGTTTTCCTGTTTGTTGAAATATCTTTCCTACTGATATAAAATTGCATAATGCAAAAATTGAATGTGTCTGTATGCACTGCACTCATTCTGTATGTGCTTGTTAGTAAGTACTACAGACTTTGGACAAGCAACACAAACTTGAAAATATTTATGTCCTGTTTTTTGTGGTACATTAATATTGAGCCTGAAGCTCTGTTTTAAATGTTGCTACACTCTGCCTTATTCTCCATATGGTTAGCTAAAAATAACACTGTACATATACGCAGTAATGTTTTGTTTACATTTTGTTCTTATTACATTGACATCCTGGAAACTACATTTTAGAGCATTCTAGAAGGCTGCCTATCTATTTGAACATATGAAGGGTTTTGTGCAATTTTATATACAACATCATGTTCATTTTTTCTGATATGGTCTTGACAGACTGCTGTATTTTTTTTTCCCCCTAACATTATATTGTGATCATGCATTTGTTTAAATTTTGAGTTTGTCATTCTGTTATCTGTCAATCGCCTTTTATTCTAGGTGGTCATGGAATAAGGCTTGTAAAGGTTCATTCTATGTTTAAGATTGACGGTGACTCCAGCTTATGGGAAAATGTTAGTATCAACATATTAGGTCAACTATGAATGGTTTTGCAGTGGACCTGTTTTAAGATGTCATTATTGCCTACTTTTTGTGACATGTTAAGATGTGTGAATTTTTGTCTTTTGGATGGTTTTGGGATATTTTGCTTAAATTATTCTCATTTGCTGATATGAACTTGATATGTGTAAGTGCGGAAGGTGCTTTGGTAAATGTATTCACTTGTGTCAGAAGCATTGATGAAAGAAATGTTCAGCTGCTAGGCTTGCCTTTGACTGCAGTCATTACATGTTTTACTCTTTTATAATCTATCCTGAAATACTATCCTCTATTACATCAGTTCAAAACATGAACAAGCATGTACATAAGTAGCTGCTTTTTCCCTTATGGATAATGATGTAAAATTTCTATTTGAATTTTCATGGTTTTCTATCAGAGAACCATTTGAGACTTGTTGAAGATAATTTACCCTAAATTCTTGTTTTCTTTAGTAGTTGCATATGGAAGTTTATGTGCTGAAACAACTCTGAACTTTCATTTACAGTTGTGGTTGCAGATTTATTTGGTTTATTTCCAAATTTGACACTCAATAAAATGGCCACTTTGTTCTTGTGTAATGTTTTTCTTTTTTATTAATGTAAATGACAGACATCATTTAAATTGAACAATTACAGATGAGCAGCATGGTGTAAATTAGGGTTCCCCAATATTGGTCTTTGAGGGCCAGAATCCAACCTAGATTTCCCTGTTCGAACATTCCTACTGAACCAGGTAATTAGCATGATTATACCTCCATTCTCAATTCTGCAAACTGTGTTCAGGATAAGAACCGAGGAATGTCAGCTGTTTTGTTATTGTAAAGTAGAAGCGTCGAGGAGTAACACAGGTCATCTTTGCTATTTTTGACTTCCTTTTTCCAAGCTGACGGCGAAGCTGCAGAGAGCTGAAGATTAAAAACAGCACAGAAAGCATTGTCAGTGCAAGAATGGTCCTTTAGCAGCTTTTTGGACTTCGAGTTGGAGCTTTTATGGCCAAGATGGAGTTGCTAGGTGCAATGCCTAGCATAGGTTCAGCTAGTGTAAAGCATGTTTCCATTGGACTGTGCGGCAGTGGAAACTTGTTCTCTGGAGTAATGAAAGATGCTTCACAGTTTAGTAGTCTAACAGATGAATTTAGGATTGCTGGATGCCAGGACAGTGTTACCTGCCTGAGTGCATAATGTGCTGGCCCAGTGGTGACCACATGCGGTCGGTGCAGATTCAGTGCCAGCACAGAAAATGGAAAAATTCACCACTCATGTATATCACTTCTGTACATTTCTGTGGATCATTATTCAGTGTAGCTGTTTCAGCTATATTGGGTTGTCTGTCATATTACCAATTTCATCCATTTAGATGGAAAACTTGACATCACTCATTAATTTGGCTGTTAAAATATTTGCATATATTGAAGTTTCCACAGTAGGAAGCATAGAATTGTCCAAAATGTCTTGGTATGCTGAAGCATTAAGAGTTCCCTTCACTGGAACTAAGAGGCTTAGCCCAGCCCCTTAAAAACAACCCCATGCATTTATCCTTCCTCCACCAAACTTTACAGTTGGCACAGTGCAGTCAGACAGGTAATGTTCTCTTGGCAACCACCAAACCCACATTCGTCCATCAAACACAGACAGAAGCTTGATTCGTCACTCCACAGAGCACATTTCTACTGCTTCAGAGTCCAGTGGCAGTGAGTTTTACTTCACTCCATCTGACGCTTGGCATTGAGCTTGGTGATGTGAGACTTGCATGCAGATGCTTGGCCATGGAAGCCCATTCCATGAAGCTCCTGGTACACAGTTTTTATGCTGGTGTTAATGCCAGAGGAAGTTTGGAACTCTGCAGTTATTGAGCGAACAGGGTGTTGGTGACATTTCTGCACTCTGCACCTCAGCACTCTGCAGCCCCACTAATATTTTACGTGGTCGGCCAGTTTGTGGCTGAATTTCTATTGCTCCTAAACACCTCCACACTACAATGATACCATTTACAGTTGACTGTGGAATATGTAGCAGGGAAGAAATTTCACAAACTGACTTACTGCAGACGTGGCATGCTATGACAGCATCACACTTGAATTCACTGAGTTCTTCAGAACGACCCATTCTTTCATAAATATTTGTAAACCTGACTACACCTGTGGCAATGGGTCTGAATGAAACAGCTGAATTCAGTGATGAAGTGGTGCTCTCCAATACTTTTGTCCATATAGTGTACATCTCTGTAATTTGTCTAACACCTGGCATCTAGTTCTACCTTCATTCTATAAAGAATGGGGGCGGTGAGTAGCCCAGTGAGCTAAGTCTCTGCCTGTGATCAGGAGATCACAGTTTGAGCCCTTGCCTCAGCAGGACAGTCCCATGTCTGTGGACCTTTGGGTAAGGCCCTTAACCCCCAGCTGCACATTAGCTCACCCTGCACTGTTACCCTGGAAGCTAAGGAGAGCCAGATGGGTCAGCAGAGAGAACCATCCCAATGTACCAGTGCTTTTGTTGATGACAAATAAAGCACGTTTGTTATATTTGATCCCGACTGTGAAATCGGGAGGACTGAACCATTGGGTTTATTTCAAAGGGGGACCTACATTGCAGAAACTTCCAAATCACTGCAATTTTCGCAGGGAGGTTCTGAGTTAGGTGCAAATGCTTTTTTATGGTAGTGTTAGCTGTCAAAAAATTTACTGTGCTTTTGTTTTGTATTTATTGATTGCTATAATTAATACTGTAGGAAGTCCTTTTTTCCAGTTTGTTTTTGGAGGACATATTGGTTTGAGCAGAGGGGTGGAGCTACAGCTATCAGAAGGCTATATTAGGCCACTGGCCTCAGTAGTAAAGAGGTCACTGTGGAGTAAGACTGGATATGCTGGTGTAGAGGTGGGGTCCAATCACTAGCCCTCAAGCCATTTTTATATGTATATTTTCTTCGGTTTGGATTTTATACAGCTTTTGTTTGGATTGATTTGGAGTTTTGCTTTTGTTTAGTTAAAAAGTAGATTGCACTACTTTGAGTCCTTAATGCCTCTATCTTACAGCCCTACAGTAACATTTCACAGAGGGGGCATAATGTTTTAGGGCTGCTTTTCATGGTTTAGTTTAGACCCCTTAGTTCCAGTGGAGGTGTAATCTTAGTTTGACAATATAGATAGATATTTAAGATAATTGTGTTTTCAATTTTGAAGTTTGAAAAAGGCCCGCTTGTGTTCTAACATCACTGCAAAACTCTTATCAAAGCCAGGTCTGTAAATCCCTAGTTAGGCTTGGTTGGTGTGGAAGAACATAACTGGCCTGCACAAAACCCTGACCTCAAGCCCACCAAACATCTTTGAAATGAACTGGAATGACAACTGCGAGTCAGGCCTTCTCGCCTGACATTATTTTCCTCACCCACACTCTAAAATCTATAGGGAAACCGGGAGAGGGGAATGTGTATTATGGTACTTTTCCACTGCCAAGAACCAAGACATACCTGACCTGTACCGTAAATTAGTGCTTTTCTATTGCAAAGTATGTGAGCAGTACCTGACCTGTGTTGACATGGTCCTGCTTACTAACAGGGCCAAAAGCACGGCCATACCTAGCTGGTTGCATCACCACCATCTGATGCACAGACACCGGTGTCTGCACATTGAGTATCTGAAGGATATTATTCATCATTAGTAGTATCGCACATCGCGATGCATTCCTGAAAACTCGGAACGTGAACGCTACCAACCTCCTGCTTAAGAAAGTACTATGGAACAGTTTACTAGAATGGATTAGTAATGCAAAAAGTATGCAAGTAAATGTTAATCCCTTAATTGCTTAACAGTGTTTCTCACAGACATAATAGTGGAAATGAGCACACAGTAAAAAAAAAAATAATAATAAATGCACATGATATACACCATGTGAACAGTAAATGTGTCTCTTTGATATTATGTCACTATTGCTCTCCAAACTTGCCAGCCAACCCTTCTGCAGTGGAAAACATGAGCTGGAACATGCTATACTTGTGCCATGGCTTTGGAATGGGTCAGTTCCTGTATGACTGCCAGTGGCTATGGAATGAGATGTTCAACAAGCACATACAGTATAGGTGTGGTGAAAAGGTGTCCACATACTTTTGGCCCAGTAGCTAAAATCTGACTTTTCATATATTTTATTTAGCCCTTATTTCCACCAATGTCAAATAAAGATGGCTTTTAAGTAAAGCTGCAAGAAAGTGAAATAGCTGCCATCAAAATCAAGTACTTCAACCCGGTGCCTCATAAAATCCATGACATACTTGGAAGAGATAAAATATTACCAAGATGAATCACTTTTAGGATCATTTTTAAATTGTAAAACTGGGGAACAAAGGAGAAGAAGATGAGAGCATCTGCATTCATGCACTGCTCTTTTCATAAAAGGGGAATACAGTACAACGTCATCTTTAATCATAAAAGATGTTTTTCATGACGTTTTTTTTCCAGATTAAAAAGCTGTCATTGTCCTTGATAACTGTAAATAGCATCCCTGGCGGGGGTAAAATGGCATTGGCCACATATCTGCTAGGGAGATTGGGATTCTGGGGTCGCTTCTTCCCTTTCACTGCCAACATACAAGACAAAGGAAATGAAAAGATTTATGATTAATTTCCTGACCTGATGTAAAAAGAAGACAAAACATATAGTACAACCATATTTAAGAAGAGGGTTAAGAACCTTTCACTCCTCAATCACATATGGCTTTACTGTCTGTATAATCTTTTGGGCAGCCACAGGGATTAGGGTCCCAAACTCTGGACTGCTATACAGTGCTAATGTTCCTGAGAGGTGCTCATTCGTATAAGTTACCAATTCATGATCAAAATAAAAAAATTAAACCTTTTTATTATCCCTGTGGGGAAATTCTTTTATGCCTCCCTCAACTTGCTCTTTGTAGAGCAAGCTGTCCACAAGGGGCAGCCACCTGTAGGGGCACCCAAGGAGCTGGGGGTTAAGGGCCTTGCTCAAGGTCCCACAGACAGGCTGAGGCTGGGTTTGAACCAGTGACCTTGTGATTACAAGCACACAGGGTTAGCCCACTGAGCCACATGATCAGATAAATTGGTTTCAGAAAGACTGAGGATTCCATGTTTAAATGAAGAGTTTAAATGTGCTGGATATTAGAAATGTAATAAATTAAGTGATCCTAATGATTGAATACACCTTTAAAAAAATAATTAAGTATGACATCACAGATGCACATTAAGAAGCTTCTGATGCTCATAAAGAAATAAATGTTTATTTATATTATGCTTGCTTAATGACACAGTAAACATATATTGTCCTTATTGCTGCAGTACAAAAAAAGTTTTTGGTTTGCAATGCTTACACTATAAAGCTATAGGAGTACTGATAATTTCGAAAAACAAAAAAATGTATGTGCTAGTCCCATACAAACTTAGATGCCCTAATTCAATGCTGGAGGTCTGGAAAAATAAAACAAGAAATATTTTCAACATAGTATCTGAAAATGAATTTCTTATTTCTTAAATTTCTTATTTATCAATACAAACTGCTATGACAATGAAATGAGTGATTGTTAATGCTTTTGTACAGTGTATAATCAAATTGTAAATCCTTAAAATCAAGCAATTTTAAATGGTAAGCAGCATACTAATGAAAGATTAATTGCTCATTTCTTATTCATTTCCTCTGCATTCATGCATGAAGATCAGAAAGAATCCACATCCTGTAACAGGCTTGGTTTGTTTGGAACAACAAATCATGAGATCCAGCAAAGGATTTTGATCGATGTCCAACATGCATTTGAAAACCTAAGACCAAAAAAGTGCATGAATAAACATTTTCGTCCTTCCATATTCTTAGAGATTTCTGGGATATATATTAGTGTTTTTTCACAATGTTTTAAAAAAGATTTTGAGGACTATGATTAATGATTCACCAAGGTTCATCACACCATCAAGAACAGAATACATATGCAAACATGAACAACCTCAGTGCGTAACCTGCAATATAATTCAAGAAACAAAAGACAATTTAGGTGTAATACACCTACAAGCTTACAATCACAAAAACATCTCCACTGCAATCCTGGCTGAAAAATCACCTTAGAAAAAGAAAACTACTAAATTCTAACTAAAGTATTTTCACTTGATATCCACATATTTTGCCTTAAACTTTCTAAAGGGACACTGCATGTCACCTTTACTAAGAGAAATTAGACGCCTTCTTCTCTGCTAATCCTCAATTGATGAAGTGCACGATGAAACCAGATAACTGTTAAACAGCCCCAATGAGTCTCCTAATGTCTCTCCAGCCTCCCTACTTATTGTATAGTGCCTGTTATTGCTGATGTTTCAAGTATTAATAACCATAACTTTTCTGCACTTTAGTAGGAACCAAGTATTACTTTATTCTTTGCTTCGATTTTGCAGACACTTTGTAAGAGAACCCGAAACGCTGACACTGCAGAGCCGTCCTGTAACAGCAGGTCTTAATCCTCCTTAAAACTTTCCTGGGATGTAGAGGAAAGGGGAAGGACTGAAGAGGTCCTCCAGCGAGCTTTTCTGAGATGACCGTTTTCTCTCCAGGTTGGAGCCTGGAAATCATGTTAAAAGTGTCTTTGTTAAAGTAGAACATTATTAACACAAAACAAATAAGTGAAATGATTTCCCAAGAGGGATTTCTAGTGTTACAAGCCTCTGGTACTGTGTGTTTAGGGCTGTGGGCTGAAAAGTTGGGGAACCCATGTGACAGACATACTGGAATTGCCAAGTTTGGAGAGCATATTGGAAATGCTGGAATTGTGTATTAAAAATGATATTTTAAACTACATTTAAATGTATAATGTATGTATAACTTTATACATCATTTTAAAATGGAAAAAAGTACCAGAGTAAAAAGTATTTAGCATTTTTAGTGAGATTATCAAATGCATAACATACAGTACTGTGCAAAAGTCTTAGGCAGTCAAAGAAAATGATGTTTAAATCATCTTCATTTAGTGCAAAACTATGATGTCTAGCCTAAAATCCCATCATGAAATAAAAATATATGGCAATATTTTGGAAAATAAAATTCAATATATTACTTAATACATTCCATATATGGAACACTAGTACTTCAATATACTGTAATATATGCCTGGACCATGTACGGCTATATATTGATACATATAAAAAGTATATTGCAATAAAGAAAAAAACTGCACTACATAAAATGCCATGATAGATAAA
>JAODUD010000117.1:12729088-12765083 GCA_026784285.1 Stomatorhinus walkeri
GTGTGCCCTGCGATGGGCTGGCCCCCCATCCAGGGTTGTTCCCTGCCTTGTGCCCATTGCTTCCGGGTAGGCTCCGGACCCCCCCGCGACCCAGTAGGATAAGCGAGTATAGAACATGGATGGACCTCTGCTTTTGTCATGAGCCGCCTGTGTGCCACACCCCCTCGTTACCTCGTGTCCGATCCTGATGAAAACCACCTGTTGTCTAGTCGTGCCTGATTGTGCTCACCTGTTGTTTATCAGTTCTTACCTGTCCTGTGTATTTAGTCCGTCTCCCCAGAGTAGTCATTGTAGGGTTATGCATAGTGTCATGTGCTGTGTCTTCTGGATGTCCGCAATAAACCCCTTTTTCACCCCAAATTCCTGCCTGCTCGTGGTTCTGCCTGCTTCTCGCCGTCAGCACCCGCACTGGACGTGACAGAATGACTACTCTCGACAAAAGAGCACAGGGGCAAGTCGAGGACGAAAGCCTCGGCTTGCTGCACAAGGTGCTCTATTGGAGCAAGGAACCGGAGGTCCAGGAGGATCCCCTGACTCGACTGATCGCCTGCTAAAATGCGGCCCTCCTGCTCCGCGATCCACCTTCCGGGATGACATGGCCACTCCAAGAGGTATGTGACAACCTCCCGGCGCTGCTCCAGCGGCTCGCTGCGAACCAGGCGTGGCGGACCGCGCTGGAAAAGGAAGAGGATCTGGAAACCGAGGTCATAATCTCTGTTGGGCTCGCCGACCTCAGCTCCCTGGAGTTCCCGGATAACGGAGAATCCCCGCTCCAGGGAACGTGACTTCCTCCGTCCCGAACGGCTCGGAAGAAGAAGAAGAAAAGGTGGAAGGGTGAGACGCTACCTCCCCAGTTGCCCGCCTGCGCTCAGACAGTGCCGGCTGATACGGCCGCATCGCCGTCTGCCATGGCCGCATCGCCTGCAGAGCCCACAGCCACCCCTGTCCCGGAGCCTCCTATCCCTGAGACCCTGGCCCTGATCCCTGAGGTGGTCCCGGACAGTAGCTCCTTCTTTTCCTCCTTCTTGATGGAGGAGTTTGAGAGGGACCCCTCGGGATGTCTTTGCTGGGGTCGACCAGACCGCGACCTGGACCCCGCCGTAGGCTACCTCGCCTATCCGTGTCCCGTAAGGGGAGAATGCACAGGCGTGGGGTCCGGGTACCGCCCACCCTGCCCCCTGGTTCACCCTCGCTTGCCCTGGCTGGGGCTCGGGAGTCGTCAGCGTCGCCGGGGGCTCCGGCCCCTCGGTCGCCTGTGGGTCCCCCGGCGGTGCCCCGTCACCTGTCCTCGAGTCGGCCGCCCTTGGCTCTGCGGTCGCCTGCAGGTGCACCAGGGTCAGCTACTCGGTCACCTGCGGTCCCTCCTCCTCCAGCCCGTCGGTCAGCTGCGCCTTGGCCGGCTCAGCCTGCACCATCGCCTGCCATGGCTTCCCCTCCCTCCGTCCCTTCATCAGCATCCCCTTTGGTTCCCTCTTTGCCTCCCCTGCTTCCCCCTCCGCTCCTCTGTCATTTGTCCCTCGTCCCGTCTCCGTGTCCCCCATGTGGTTCCCTCCTGCTCCTGGATATCCACAATTAACCCCGTTTTCACCCCGAATTCCTGCCTGCTCGTGGTTCTGCCTGCCTCTCGCCGTCAGCACCCACACCGGACGTGACAGCTCTCATCACTCGGTTAAGTTTGTGTATTTAAGTTCTTGCCTGTGTTCATTGTGTGACTGAGTAAGTTCTTGTGTTGGCTATGTGTCACTAGTTATTCTGTTTGTTTGTAGTGTTATTTCTGGCCCTGGACCCTTACCTGCTTTCCTGTAGAGTTATTTTGGTTAGTTCAGTGTCCTGATTAAGTTTAGTTATTACCTTAGTCTTTTTTCCTCTGGTTTATGAGCTGCCAGTGGATCATCACCTTTTTACCATCTATGCCATGCTGTAACAATGTATCAAGGTATTACATATGTGAGCTACTGATGGCACCTCCCTCAACTTGAAATTCTATAATGTGATAAAGTAATACATCCCACCAGAATATGAACTCCAGAATGTGAATACAGAAATATATTCCTACTGATTAATTGTAATAAATATGCTTATGCTGCATATAAGAGGTGACAGATTGGCCTCAACCTTGTCATCCAAATGATCGTGCTTTACTTACCAGCAGGAAACTGGCATCATAAGACACTCTACAAAAATGGAGTGATTACATTTACTGATTATAGCAGGTGATGCAAGAGTGTCATCCAGAAGCTATTCCTACTGCACCAGAAGTGATGATAAAGTGTAAGCTTTGATATTGTATGCTCCTACTTTGGGACCTGTGACTGACTGCTGGAAAATGCTATTCATCCATCCATTTAACATTTATGTAGGGCCTCAGGGAGTCTGGGGCCTTGTCCAGGAGGTACTGGGCACCTGTGCCTCCCCTGGACACACAACAGATGGCTTAGACACACCAGTTCATCTAAACTAATGTTTTTGGACTTCAGAAGAAAACTGGACAGCCCAGGCCTTCCGAGCAATAAACTTATAAATGTACACATCTTGAATACAGGGCTAAGCTTCAGCCGCTTTACTTTAGCATTAAGATTTATTTGTAGCACAGCTCTTTAATCAGTATTTATAAGAAACATGCAGTATTTTTCCTCTTTGAACAAAAAGTAAATTCAGGGCTGGCTAAAATTTCTGGAACGTTTAGCCTCCACGTGAAACAAACTACCTACCTCAAAACTCGCAGAAGTGTACCAGTGTAATAAGCTACCTTATTGTTACAGATAAGCAAAAACTTAAATATTTCTAAGAAAAGTTCAATAAGTTATTTGTTTCTAATGAAACCTTATTTTATGTGTCATAAAACACATCAGTCAAAGGTATAGCTGGTATGTGTTTCACGTAAAAAGGCAGTTTGGTCACTATCCAAAGATTTTCCTGGAAGTTTAAGACAAAGGCATAAACAGAAGATACAGAACTAACTAGTTTTTTTCTTCCTTCCAGGAACTGACTGCGTCCAGTAACTTTACATGATCTAGCTCATCCATGGAAGCATGTCATATGGAATGCAGAGAGATATTTGGTCTGATTACTGAATTAATCATTTGTTTGAGTCATTATTGTAATGACAGATGTGCTCCTCTCAGTAATTCTCAGTGATTTATTACAGTGCATTTATCTTTAATTCAACTTTTAAGAGTAATATTTCTTTTAATGAATCAACATACACAAAAGACATTTGTTGACTGAAAACACTGGATCAGCATACAGAATTTTACAAATGATTATAGACACTACATATGAACAAGACCGAGACAAACTAAAACCTCAAACCAGCGATTTGCAAACCAAATGCTGCAGATCTAGCAAGGTTTGTATAGAGTTTCATTACAAGGTGAAAGTTTTCTAGGTCAGGTGCAGACTTTCATTGATTTGTAACACAACAAAATAATCAAGATCTTGAATACATTATTTGCAGTTTTTAAATATTCTCCAAAAAAAAGAGACTTGTGAAAAAGTTCAATTTTCCCATACATGAAAAATAGAAATGTTGAGCTTTGCAACAGGCTACAGTGGACACCAACAGTAAAGCAGTTACAGCTCCTAAGAAAACACTCTGAATTATCAATTTTTTTGCTACCCAAGGTGCAGAAAAGTCACTGCATCTGAAAGTGAATATTTTTTAAAATAAACAAAACATATTTCTGAGCTCTGGAAGGTATGCATAATTCATGTTACAAACAGAAAACAAAAATGGTGACACACAAAACATTTTAATTAATATTGATTGACCCGAATGATACGATCTCCAGCACTTTCATTCCATACTATATGCATCTTCCTTGACATAGTACAAATTGTGTTCCATCAGGAAAAGCACTAAATATGCTTAAAGAAATTTGTGTAATCTTTAAAAGACAATATTATACATGACTGGACACTAAACCATACAAGGTATCTACAAAAAGAGAGCAGGGAACAAGAGCAAGAATGTATCTTAAAGGTTCAGATGATTAATGAATTTGGCATTGCAGGATTCGGGACACACTTTAAGGAATGCAATGCTTACAGATTCCAGGAGCCACCTGGAAGTTGCACATCATTTATCTTTAGCACAGGATATTTTTCTGAAGCATCATCATGGTGATAGCAGTCAAGGAATGAGTGTTATCCCTAAAAAGCCGAGCAGGTAAGCAAGAAGATGTGCTATGCCTTTTACAGACATTTTAGGAAGGATTCCCAGATTAACTAAAACTATACTCTACTTCTACATAAAATATTTTTAATGAAGGAACCCGTGAAACACAAAAATAAATTATCTATGAAAGTGTGAGGATCTGTATAAGGATAAGTTTTGCTGAGATATGTGCCATATTATTACTGTAAAAAGGCTCAACAAGCTAAAGTTTAATAATCTGTATTTTTCTTCTGCAAATCTCCCTCTCCGATAAATGAAAACTTTGGAAATCAGTAAATTTAAGTAAAACGTTTTCATAAACTACAAATAAAGGTATAATCACAGCAAAAAAAATCAGGAACGACCCAAAAAACACAATCCCTGTAGCTATACCTCCAATAAAATTGGACCAAAAATTGTTCAAATGGGTATCATTATAAAGAAAATCTCTCTTCAGGTAGCAAATAGGCTATTGTTAGTCATCAGAACAAGGGCGAGCACAAAGCCACTCGCACTAAATAGGTCAACATTTTTAGGTCATAAAAAAGGATGAGATAGAAATAACAATCCGGATCTACCTGGAATCACCCACGAGCTGAGAAGATCTGTGATATTCCAGTTATCAAATGACATTTCACCTTGCTGAAGATCAGTTAACAGAAAATTACCACAGTTCATTTTTTTTTACTGTAACGTCAAGGAGGCACAATTATATTACTATTTAAATATTGATAACATGAGTGTATTGTAATGACTATACTGGTTTTGCTTACTGATTTACGATGCATAATGCTGAAGTGTGTACAATTCAGCATTATCTTATTTTACCAGCTCAGAGTGATAGAGGAGTTGTGTAAGTGGGCCGAATTGTACTGATGCATCCCATCTGTCACATGTTTCAATCACATGCTCCTGTTTGTTTCCCACCCTCAGTAAACCTCTAATGTATCCTTCACCAGGTGACAGACTGACTCCTCACACGCTAATATTCTGCCCTCCATTATTAGCAGCCGTTTATAGAGCAACATTGATCCAGATCCTACGCTGTTAAGTAAGGCAAGGCACTTCTCGTACTGGGCACCAGTCCAAAGGGATCTTACACTATGGAGAGAGGCTCGCAAGAGTAAAATGGAGGTGTAAGGCCATAGGAACCACTCACTGAGCTACCCCAGATCCAGGGATGGCAAAGGACTCTATCAGCATTTCAACATGAGACTCGCACATCCAAAATAAACCACCCTAATTAATTATCCAAAAATTTAAGTTCACATTAAATTATATTTATTTGGCAAATGTTTTTATCCAAAGACACAAACAAGCATAAAACTGTCAAGGAGCAAAGATGTAAGTACTGTAAGTGCAGCTAGACTGAGCTTCAAGCAAATGACTAGTAGCACTGGAACAGGAGCTAAGCAAAACTTACGAACACAGCAAAAACCAATGAGATTCAAATCAAGGACAAAATGCAAAACTAAGAGCATTCAGTCTAAACATGAAAGCAGTGCAGGGATCACAGAGCAGGATATGCTACTTGTCAAGCTAACATTTTGGTCACAATGCCCAATAAATTTGCAACAGTCTTCAGGTAAATCCCTGAAAACTACTATTCTTAACATATTTATATTAAGACGGTTGAAAGATCACCTTACTTTAGAAGTACTCCAAATAATTTAGTAAACTGACAAACAACAGAGCATGCAAATTTTAGCTCATGATTGTAAACAGTAGGTTAGGAACTGACGCCATGCTGGATCATGATGGTGACAGAATTCATGGTTTTCAGAAGGCCAATTTATTGTTTTCCCAGAGCTATACAATACTTTTTCATCTCCAAACATTAAACTAGAATAAACTATAACATTATGCAATAAGAACCCCTTCAAAAGCTAATAAGATTATTATTCTCAGTTTCAGCTTTGAATGGTTTACTGTAGCATTATTATGGTAGTATTTCAAACATGTTTCCTCGCATAACTCTATTATATAACCTAGTCACAACAATACTGTTTATTGTGTAAAAAGACAATATTTCTCCTTCACAATCACAAGCCATATTTTAGAGTAGAAATAAAACACTCATTACCTCAGCACCAACAAAACAAATCCTGCTTCTATGATTCTTGGTCCAAGGAAGAGAAAGTTAAAGTTGCTGATGAGTAACAGCTAAACAAGTGAAACAAGTGTATCTGTACAGCTGCTTACTCTTACTTCCACTTTCACTTGAAAACAAAATTTTGTGTTCTGCTTAATTTTTTTTTCCGGACACCAATATGATGAAAACATCATTGCCTCATAACCATACATATAGCAAGGAGACCATTACCACGCCTGACCCTAATACATAAAACATGTCAAATGAAAACTACTGCAAAGTTAAAACATTAAATCTAGTTGTACTTCATCTGTTATTATAAAGTAGCTGTTATTATCAATTTGGCCCCTGCAAAACACTGCTTTCCTGTTCATGGCAATGATATCCTCACATACTAATAGTAGACCACTTTGTTATTGCACGGTTGATAAAATGTTATATAGACTACAGAACATTCTATGGGATTTCCCCAACCATTGAGGCATCAATCTTTCTTTGTTCTTGTTTCTTTTTTTTGCTAATACCTTGAAACACACGTGGTCTAATGTGTATGCATACTTAAATAGAAAATGCGTGTATGAAGCCAAACTATAAGAAATTATTTATACGGAGTCCCAATTCACCATATAAATATACCCCACATGGCATTTAAATTATTAACGTTAATTCGACATCAATACTATACCTTCTGCGATAAGTTTTTCCACCGTGACCTGGTATCGTCCGACAGCAAAGACTTTCCCAATATAGCTGCCCAGTCCAGAACCAAATCCCGATGTGCATCCAGCACCATGCCCATCGCTTTCCAGTTTAGGTATACGAGAAAATTTTCTCATTATTAATGGACTAATTTTAAGCGTTTCAATGTAAAGCTTGTTTTAACAGCCGCTGAGTTTCCCTATCTGTCCATACACACTTCCGTCACGTTCCAAGGTAAATTGCAGCAAAGTAATTAACTGCTGTCTCAGTGGCGTAAAGTAACAATCGCGGTGTTAAGACGTACAGGTCAATATCTAACTTGGACTACAAGCCGTTTATACCCGACGATAATCAATTTAGATCCGTGTGCAGTAACATGCTAGCAGATCATTAGGATTGCGTTTGGTTTCTCCGACCTCAGACCGAAACTACAGCTCTTTACATCACCGCCTGTTTAATTTACTGTTTTAAAAGACCGTGCATTTAATTATCGTTATATCCTACTGAAAGGGTTTTAAAAGGTCAATAGATAGCCACGTAACTGATCAGACTAACGAGCAGCTTCGACATAACAGAAACGCAATGTAACGTTTAGTTATAATGCCAGTCAACGCGTGGAGGACAATCCAGTACAACTAGAAGGTGAACCCCCTTTTTAAAACCCTTCTAGAATGAATACCGTGCCCTGTCAGCTATAGTTATTTATTACCGTTTATAATAGACTATTTATTCACTTTCACATATCATTGAGTTCGCATGTTGTGGGGCAAAGTCTCTCATGCTGAAAGTGCCACTGTTCTGGTCCCCCCTTCCACTTTCATGCAAGTCCGACATATAGATTTTCTATCTTTTCCCAGCACCACAGCTGCTGCGTTTACTGTCAAATCTTTTTTGTCGCGTTTCAAATCACGGAACCCACTGTACAAGGTTTGCCCCGAAGGCATCTATGTGGTTAAAAGATACAGATTTATCGGATAGAAAATATGAATTCATTCCAATTCCTCCACGTGTTTCGCAATTAAAGATTTCTAAATGGAGAAACCGATACAACAAGCAGAGGCATGCTGAAGTGCTTAGTAGGAGAACCATTTGCCCTTTGTTGGTTGTACACGTGCAAAGTTCACTTCATTATTTTGTTGTGTTATACTGTTTGCTGGGCATTTGCTCTGTTATCACAATTAGTAGTCATTAATAATCATTATTTAAAACATTCATTATTATTGTTGTTATTGTTCTAATAATACTAATTATTATTATTGTCTGATTATTATTATTATTGTAGTAGTTTAACCCCTAAATTATTGTAAATGACAGACTTGTCATAGATTTGCAGTAAATCATGTCAGTTTTATGTATTGATACTTTATTATTAATAATAATAACCAATCCTTTATTTATCCCCATGGGGAAATTCCTTTTTATGCCTCCCTCAACTTGCTCTTGGTAGAGCAAGCTGTCCGCAAGGGGCAGCCACCCGTAGCGGTGCCCAGGGAGCTGGGGGTCAAGGACCCACAGACAGGCAGAGGCTGAGTTTGAACCAGTAACCTTGTGATTACAAGCACACATGCTGCCCCCCATGCAAAACCATTATAAAATGCAAAACCATGTTCACAGTCATATTTCTATTTTCAGCCATACATTCAGGTAGTTCTCAGTGTAGCTGGTATGCTTGCAGAAATTATTAGCCTTTGTCTTTATTAATACATTATGGATGTATATCATCAGACTAATTAAAATCGACACTGCAAGACCTTAGACGGGCTTGCATGATTTGTCACTTCCAAAAAACCATAATTTGCTTTGATGCTTAATTTTCTTGTGACTGTATAGGGATTGATGAAGATCTGTTTAGCTTTCAGGGTGTGCTGTGTTACACTGTCAAGTTTAATTAATGTTGGGATATTCAGTTGTCCTTGCTGTTCTGAGTGATTTTGTTTCAGAGCAAGATGCACATTATTATTGTGTTATACTGTAAATGTCATACATATATTCTATTCACATCCATCTTTCATGGGGGGTTGGGGGCTGGAGTCTATCACAAGCAGCACTGGGCTCAAGGCGGGGGAACAGCACATACACAATGTCAATGTCATTGTCTTCCCATCATTGCCAGAATCAACCCAAACCCAAACCAAGAAAATCACAGCATCCTATTTTACAGTAAACATTACAACTTTTTCAGCCCAATCTTCTCCCTTTGGAAACCAGGTCTTCTTGACGTCTGTTTACTGGCCGGTATGACTGATTCGGACATTTGCATGCATCATACAGCCCCTCTGGATAATGTCTAGGAAGGTTCTGGGTTGCAGTGCGGGAAAGGGCTTATATTTGTACAGTATAAAAGTCATTCTGTGCCATTATCATGTTAACTGACACCAGCCATTTCTGTATTCCCATTACTTCTTACAAGGAATATATTTGTGTATGTTAAAAATCAATATACTGTGAGAAAAATACATTTTGTTGAATTTTGGTGCTTTTCAATGATATGAATGAAAGAGGACTGTAAGTTCACACTTCAATACAAGCACAGTAAAAAAAAAGTAAAAAAAAAAACTTTTTTGTAATCAATAATTCTAGCAGTACTTACTTGCATATTTCAGGTAAATTACCATGCCACCTTATTCTACATCATACAACATGTGTGTACAGTTTAGACATCACTTTACATACTGCTTATAAATCTAAACATAACTAACACCCGTAAGTACTTTTGACTCCAGCACCATGTTTGCAGACGATTCAGCTGCAGTAGGTCTGATCAGCATTAACAAGCGGCCCAACCTGGAGGACATTCTCAACAGCCCACTTAAACACATGTTCTTATGCAAATACTTATTTCTGACGTTTTGCAATCTCCACTTGCAGCCAGTTTTGCCCACCATAGATATTGAAATAATTATTATGCAGTGTCTAATGCTTATATATCTTTTTATGTCTTGTTTATTATGTCTCTTTTTCATTCTGGGGCTAGGCAGCCATGAATTCCACTGCACATTTAATTCAATTCAATTTTATTTATATAGCGCTTTTAACAACAGTCATTGTTACAAAGCACTTTACATATAACTGGCCCGAACCCCCACCAAGCAAGCCTGAGGTGACAGTGGCAAGGAAAAACTCCCTCTAGCAGGAAGAACGCTTGCGTGGAACCAAGACTCGGAAGGGGACCCCATCCTCCTCTGGGAGACCGGAGTGCATGAAAGTGTACAAAAATAAACATTAGTTCAAGATTAATCATTAATTAATCATTTTAAAGGAGTGAAGATATACAAATAGTCCGAAGGAGTCGTTGCTGGGGTCGCATGCTAAGATTCACTCAGCAACATTAAGCTAAACTTAGTTCAGTATTAAATTGGAATTAAGTTCAAGTCCATATACATTGTGCTCAGTATAACTGTGTATCTAACTAATAAAACAAACACATTTGAAATCTCTGAGAGTTTGTATATAGTGACGCAGAGGATACCAAGATATTGTTCAAAATCTGGGAATATGAGGAGAAATCTTTCACCGGGAGCATGGACTGGGCCTGTCTAGGTATATGCATAAATTTTTCTTATTTGCCACTCATACTATTCTTCTCACAGCTAATTTCAACAAAATTCATGTGATTTTTCACATACATTTTATTCATTCATCTTTTGTACACAGTTTAACATTCCATTATGTATAAGTAATTTTTTCATGCATATTAACACGTTAATGACAATTTTATTTTCCTAGAAATGTATTTTCATGAATTTCCTTCAATTTTATTTTTACTGCCATCTGCTGGATTAAAAAATAACAGTCATATTCCTTTACATAGCAACACATTGTGTGTTGTTCAATATGGTTATAAAATCAATTCAGTTAATAAAGAATGTCATAAATTCATAAATAATGAAATTTTCAATTTTAAAAGTTTGGTAAATATATCTAAAAATAGACACATGTATGCACACTTTTTAGTGAATAGTTAATAAAACAACAGCTGTTTAAATACTTTGTTATTGTTTCTAATGTTAAGTTAGGAGCTTGATGAAAACCGCCCATTTTCATCATGATTCACAGTTACTCTCCTCCACAGATCTTCAGCAGGGTTTTGCGATATTCCCCAGAAGTGTCAGACTGAAATTCAAGGAAAAAATGATATATCCATTCCAATTCCAAAATACCCGCACTAACATAAATTAAACAGAATAATTAAAACATGATTTTGATATTTGTGCTTATGGATTTAATTTGATAACAAGATTAGCTGTAGTCTAACTGGCAAGCCACACCAGACCATTTCCCATTCAAAAGGAAATGTTTAAGCAAATTATTTTAAATAGAGGGCTGCATAATCTGTTTCTAATCATAGTGTGGATTGTTTATTAGATTATTATATGATTTATAGCACAGCTGTGTTGTAATACTGTACTAGTCTGATATATTATACACATCAATACTACTCTGATGTTCTGGGGGAATATCCGTGACCAGAATTCAGATTGTATTAACAAGCCATGCCTTATGAAGACATACCTCTAAAGCAGAGTGCAGTGAGTAGCCATACATTTTTTTGAACTCAGCCTTGATGTCCAGCATGTCAATCTCAGAGCGACTGACCATAATTCTCCTCAAAGTAGAGTCATCTGTCCCAAGACCCTACAGAACACCAGTAAATTAATGCCAGTGCATCAGCAATCTGTATAGACAATCCCCAAGACTCCAGAAACACGTGTGACAATCATGAGACAGGATTTAGCAATAATACCTCATACAAGTCAAGAAGTTTTTGCATATAGGCTGAAAGGAGAACTGTATCATCTGTTATGTGCACTGTTAAAGGCACCCACTGGCATGGGCAAATTTAAAGGGTGATTATAGTATGCTGCACTAACCTACCCACCTTCATGCCTTTGTGGAGTCTTTCAGCCATGTAGGCTGGTACACTTTTCACACATTTCACTGCAACCAGAAAAGTTCACAATCAATCAGATATTACCCTGAACACATTACAGTGATGACATACAGTACTCTGCAAAAGTCTTGCACAATGAAAGAAAATGTTCACGGCTCTGGGTAGCATACTGTATGTATATTTGCTCAGAAAAAAAGCTAAAAGGTTACTTGTATCTTGTTGGATGGCTAGATAAACACCACTTCAGTTCTCACGCCTCTCCTCAGGGGCACCCCAGCCTTCCATGTATTTAAATTTCACCACGAACTCACTTAACTTAAATAGATAATCAACTCAATGAGGTATTAATTACCCAAATAAGGCTGGGGTAGTAGTCAAGTAAAAAAATAAGTTTTGTTTAGTACGGTGGCTGCAAATTCCAGGGTAACTTTAGGAGTGGTTTTGAAATGCTAAGCTGACACACTTTGACAGACATAAAATCATACTTTTACACCAAAATAAAGGTCATTTGGGGCAGTGTGTGGCTCAGTGGCCTAAGCCTGTGTGCTTGTAGTCGCAAGATTGCTGGTTAAAACCCAGCCTCAGCGTGTCAGTGGGTCCTTGCCCAAGGCCCTTAACCCCCAGCTCCCTGGGTGCCCCAACAGGTGGCTGCCCTTTGCAGACAGCTTGCTCTACAAAGAGCAAGTTGAGGGAGGCATAAAAGGAATTTCCCCATGAGTACAACAAAAGGATTGATTATTACTTAAAGATCATTTTCTTTGACTGCCTAAGACTTTTGCATAGTTAAATGCATGCATTATAATTTAACTATATGAAATATTTAAAGGGTACGATGATGTACATGGTTCTTCAAGTACATCCAGACAATGCTCACTACTGTACATGCATGCAAAAATATGAATTTTGTCACAATTGTTAAATAAATACCTATGGCCACAAGCAGATCCTCTAAATGCCCAGACATTTCACTTTCGATGCTCTCCTGCAGTGTCTTTCCACTGATGTTCTTATATTCAATCAAAACTAGAACGCAGGAGAGATTTTTAGAAACATCCAAAACAACAAAAAGACGAAGCCAAAACTTAAACGTGTGGTGAGGGCAGATGGCTCACTTTGCCTCAGCTGAGCTAAGCTCCGGTGGCACAAAATATCAATGAATTTGTTTTCGTCTGTTCCCCATCTCTTCTCTCCCGCCTCATACAGAACCTGTTATGTTAAAAGAAAAGAAATGCACACAGTCCTGTAATCATACCGTCTATTCATCCAAAACCCGGGTTACTAACAGGAAATTCTGGCAACCCTCTCACTCGATAAAAGTGGTATTATGAATAAATTTAATAGATTAATTAAAAATTTGATACAACGAGGAATACATATTTTAGCATGGTGTTCCCATGCCAGAAATGGTGACAATTTGCAGACTGCATATACTCAGCTCTCAATGGATCTCAAGCTAAAACTGCTATAGATCGTGTAAGCTACTGAAATGGCTTGGAAAATAAAAAGCCAGTTTTCCATTCAAGAAGTATATAACTTGGTTTCCTTTTGATATGTCAGAAAAGGTTCAGTGAATGGAAAAAAAAGATTAACGTAATTCACATCTAAAACAAGAAGGACAGTAAAAACAGGAACAAATAAAGAGGTGTAACAGGAAGTAGCAGATAATCGGCCCACCCGCTGTACCTTGGCTTCTTGTCTGGCTTTTCCCACATCTACAGTAGTGCTGTCCTCCCTCGTCGCCTATAATAATAAAAAATAATAACCTCTGCACATTACAGATCAATGGTTAAAAACATCTAAAACTGTTTCACAAAATACCACTGAAACGCACCTCAGCCAAAGTGAGAAGTGCCTTGCCGTAATCCCCTGAGACTTCCTTCTTGAGGTCAAGTGTTACTTTCTTCCCTGTTTCTGTTTAGGAACAAGAAATACAAGAGGAAATGTCTTTGACTGGTTGGTTACTGAATAACAATAAAGTTAAACTGAATGAACAAGAATGCTAACCTGTCAAATATGCATCTGAGAGGGCCTTTATTTGTTGGGTGGTTCTTGAGGCAAAGATTTCTATTAGAGTATTATCAGTTGTCCCAAGTCCCTGTTACACAGAAATAAATCAGAATGTGCATGACCACCCAGCCCAGCTCTTCTTGCTCGTACTGCCACCTAAAAATAATGGCAAGGATGACAGGAAACAAGCACTTTCCACAGCTGCTTATCTAATACAGAATTGGGGTGAGGCTCTGTCAAAGGAAACACAGGCGTGAGGCAGGGACACCTTGGACCTTGTGCATACATTATGGGCAATTCAGAGACACCAGTGCATCCACAGTGAATGCTCTTGGAGAGTGGGAGGAAAGTAGAGAACCCGGAAGAATGTACCCGATCGCCACATGCAGACCAAGGCTGCTACCCACCAGGCGGCACTCAGACTGCAGACTTTTTGACATGAATACATTTTCCCAGGATACAGAATATAAAAAATAAGCAACTTCTTACTAGAGCAATACAAACGAATGTGTGTGTATTTGTGTCTGTTTTTGCAATTATTACAATGTGGGGACCAGATTTCCCCAAAATGTGATAAAAACCTGTAACTTTTTACCTTGCAGGAACAAGTTTCTGTCCCTGCAAGGATAACCTCAATTTTATAACCTCAAGGTTAGGGCTGGGTAGGGGTTAAGGTTGTCATTATTGGGATTTGGGTTATGCCCTTAGAAATGAATAGAGAATCCCCTGAATACATGAATACATGAACTGTCTGACTGTCTGTGTTTGTTTGTTGATATACAGGTACATCCTGTGGTCGGCAGAGTGATCTGGCTTCTGAGCAATGCCCTTAACCCACACTATTCCAGCAATGGGCTGGCCCAACCTTTTCTATAGTATGTCACTTTGGATATAGGCATCTTCTAAATAAATCGATGCGTACTGTATGTATTCACTTTTGTTTCTGGATTAAAGAATACATTGATGTCAGAGAAGCGCACGTCCGATCCTGCCTCGTGTCTCCTTCCTGTTTGGCCGGCAGGTGTTGCTGGCCATTCTGTCTTCCTACCTGTCACTTGCCCTTCAGCCCCAATGTGCATAATTCCCTAGTGTGTTTGCCTTGGTCTTGGAACTGCTGTGTAGTTCAGTGGGTTGAGTGTCTGGCTCAGAGATTGTTGTTGCTCTGTTCATGGGTTTAAGGCCAACCAGAGACCCCCCTCATCTATTATTTTGTATTTATTGCATTTCTGTTTCCCTAGTGTTTTTTCCATTTGTTTCCCTGTCCTAAGTTTGCCATGCTTGTGTCCTGAGTGATATTTTTCATATGTGGATTGTTCGTTTAGCCGGATGTAATATTAACTGTTGACAATTTGGCGTGAATAAACAAGGATTAGCTCACACACTTAATCAGTGTCTGTGCATGGAAATCCATTCAGTCGTGTCCTCACCATTCATGGATGAGCGACCAATTGATAACGATGCACAAATAATAAGAAGGGAATTTCAAATTGAGAGGGTTTTGCGCGATCGGTAAGATCCTTTATTGTTGCCGAATGATATTCTTTTCGAAAGATACTGCTGCAGCCGAGATGGAATATTATATCTTAAAGATTTATTAGCTCAATATAGTAGAAGTCCAGCTAGGTGAAGTCGGGCTCTCACAGCCACACAGACAATGTGCATTGCCTTGAGATATTTTGCAAGGAGCAATTTTTTGTATACTGTAGGCGATGCAGGAAATATATCAAAGAGTACAGTTTGCCATGCAATTTGCAAAGTCTGTTTGGGCTGAAATATTTGTCTGCCTTCTTATTAGCTTCAAAAGGAATGTTTTATAAATATTAAAGATATATATTTTCGCAACATCAATTTTTTTTATCTGCGCGCTAATTCCGCCTAGTACGACTTCTGGCTGCTACTCCCGCTGTGCAGCAGCGTAACATGCGTACTACCAGCACCCCAGTTCTTTGTACTTGCGTATACCCTTAAAATGATGGTCAATAACGACTCACAAACATTTCAAGTTACGAACGGCCATTCGGCAATGTCGTTTAGCAGTTTGAAGTATATTTTTGTACTTCACTTTAATTTGTTCTCATGTCCCGCATGATTGTGCTTGTACTTGATCTGTAATTATGACAATAAAATAATAATGAAACAATGAACGTAATACTACATTCAAGTGATAAATGCAATAACTAAAAACTACTTACTAATTTAATTTGTCAGACACTTTTTGCCAACCGTCTTTTCTGGTTTGGGCTGCTTTTGATGTGTTTCCTTTAGTACATATTAAATCTTTGAATTCATCATACCCCTCTAATAGAAGGTCGGATTGCGTGAAAAATTGCACCCTGTTTTTTGACATTTTGTGGAAGCCAACAAGAGACTTGCCGATCAAGTTTTCTAGGCACATACAATCATCTCGGATGAATGGATCTAGCTAGACTAATCTACTACACAATTGCATTTGAAAAACCAACTTATCCCGGATGAGTTTCACTGGCATTAACTCATCCAAGATGAGGCATCTGATCTCGGATGATTTAAGTGACGTACAAAAAATACCCCCCTGTTCTCTTCTAGCCCTGTTTGTATTTTTGTCCCTTGTTGTTATCTTAGTATATTCCCAGTTTGTGGTTTCCAGGTTCAGTGTTTGTTAATTGTTCCATCCGTTGCTCATTGTCCTGCCCCCTGTATCCTGCATGATTGGTTGATTGTCTGATGTCCCTCACCTCGCCCCTCTCATTATCCCAGTTGCCTTTCGTATTTAGGTGCCTGCCCCTGTTCAGATCTTTACTCAGTCATTGTGTGGTTAGTTACTGTGTATTTATGTGGCTGCGTGTTAGAGATGCTATTGTTTTATAGTCCTGCTCCTTGTGTTACCCTGTTTCCTTAGAATCCCTGTAGTTAGTATTTGTTTTCCCTATCTGCTTTTTTTGACCCTTCGTCGTTCTTTTTATGCCTTTCCCAGTATGTTCTGTTTTTGGTTAAGAAACCCCTTTTGTCACAGAGCCGCCAGTGGATTGTCACTCTCATTTCCACCTACACAATGCTGCACTTTAACATTTATTTTAAAAAAAATTGTGTATCTAGAAACCCACTTACTTTCATGGCCCGGATTACCTCCTGACTATCAAACACATTTGCCGGTGTGATAAGTGCCACTAGCAGGTCTTCGAAGTCCCCATGGGTGTCTCCTTGCAGGTCCTCTTTGAGGGTCTACAGTGAATACGGCAGACGCCCGTTATTCTAACACTCTAAACTGCTTTCAGTATAATTGAAAGATTGAACAAAAATCAACTTTACCCTCCCAGTCGCTTGATGATATGCTGCACATATCAGCTGACGCTGCTTATTTGTCCTCCCTGTTAAAATAGTAATTATGGTCTTCTCATCTGTACCTGAAGTAAAAATAGAAACATGAATTGGTTTAAAAACACCTGGAGTACCGTAAGCATGAACCATACATACTCAAACCTGAACTGCTACTTTAAGTAATTTCATTTGTTTCATTGCTTCATTTTAACAGATTACTTTTACAACAGAGAATAAATTGTTGACAAGTCTGAACCCACATATTACTGTTCTGCAACATTTTTTGTACCATTATACTTCCCTAGAAATATCTAAATATTTTCCAGTACAGATTGGCCTGCAATCTGGAAATAAAAAGAACTGAGAGCTGTATCTCAGTTTAAGAAATAATTAGTCACAAAAGGCAGAAAAAGGTATTTAAATGAATATAAAATAACTCCCTGTGTCAGAAAACATCCTTACCAAGACCCTCAATAGCTTTCCTCAGAGCTGCAGCATCTTCACTTGCATTAAAGTTAGCCTTGTCTATAATAGTCCCTCGTTGTGCAGACTAGGGGGGAAAAAGTAGATAATCAACTCATCTGTGAAAATTAGGAGGCGCTCACAGGGTAACAGTCCAATGCAGGACAAAATAAAAGCATCCCTACTGTAGCTGCTGGTTTGGTAGGGGACTCAAGGAGCAGGTCCAAGTCATTCTGAAATTCAAAGGCTGTTTTCACTTAAATCTCAAAATAAAGCAAACATTTTGCATATTCCATGTATACGTTTCTCAATGTGTATGTTTCTTTCCCATCATTTTGAAATAATTGATGATAAGGAATTAAGTATACATTACCCATGTAGACGCCATTCCAAAGGATCTGAATAAAGTTTATCTAGCCTTTAAGGAAACAAGTCAAATGCACGTTTCCGTTGCGCTTTAAATATCCACCCATCCAAAAGAATACGCCAGATTAAGTTGGAGCTCCAATATAAGGTTATACAAGAAATATATTTACATCAGCGAAAACTACACACGAGATAAATCGAATAAAAGTATCCCATCTGGATCTCGAAAATGTGTTTAAAAATCACATGAATAGTAAAAAACAATCGAACTTTCCGTCAGTACCGGTAAAGTACGTTACAAAATACAAATAAGGTAGAAAATCGTTGTAATTTACTGTCAAAGCATAACACGTGACACTGCTAGGACAAAGATAAAATGTATAATGGATATAATACATAAATTTGAACACAAACTCGCACTTACTTGCGCACAAAGTACAACAGGCAGTTTGAGCCACACCTCTATGCTGAAGTCTGAGTTGCGAAAGTATTTTTCAAGGGGAAATGAGGTCGAAACTTCCTTCAGAAAAAAATTTAATAAAATAAACCTAGAAAAGGGTGCGATTAAAACATACGCCCGTCAGCAGATGGCATACGCCTGGAAACTAACGAAATAAACAGCTGAAAGTGGATTTTTCAGTATTTTTTGTGATCGTTAAGTTTCATTCGTTACGTGATCGTTGTGGGTGTGGGCATATGATATGATTCCCGGGAGTCCTGTGGGTTTTGAATTTCCTTCACCTTTAGTCTACTTCCTGATGATTGTACTAAACAAATACAAAAACATACTATGTGAACCTGCAAAGTTATAGTTACCCTGATTGATTCCCTCATGTTGATTTTCATGTTGAAAGATTCAAGATTTAAAAAAATATATATTCATATTTGCCTACACTTATGCATCACTATTAGCATTTAGCACATTAGCTATGAATACTCCTTTCATTTTCCAATCCCTTGTCCAGCACAATATTATACGCCAGATAATCTAGGGAGCCTTTTGTAGATTGCATTGGGCAGCGGAACACTCTTGATTGGATGTCCATCCATCACATGACATTTACACAATGGTCAAGTAACATATGTCAGTTTGCCAGTTCATCTGACTGTCTACTGTAGACCATAGGGGGAATGCATGTTTACATGTTGAGAACATGTAAATACCATATAGATTACCCTTGAAGTGTGAGGTAACAGTACTAGCCACAGACCCCTTGCTGCCTGCTAGATATGTTCAATTTTATAGATAGATAGATAGATAGATAGATAGATAAAACTTTACTGATCCCACAGTGGAGAAATTTACTTGTTGCCACAGCAGCAATAGAAAGAAAACAGATCAAACGTACAGTAACAATATACAATAAATAATAAAATTAGTGAACAACAATTTCACATATTGCGCAGTCCCAAAAAATACACATACTTACATATACACATATATACAGACTGCGAAAAACCAAGTGTTGTGATATAGTAGTATTGCATAATATTAGCACAGAATAGTGACATAATTTATGAGGTATTATAAAGTCTGATGGCAGATGGAATGAAGGAAGCGTTCCTTCTTGCATGTTGGATGCAGTAGTCTGTTACTGAAGGAGCTTCGTAATGTCCTCACTGTGTCATGCAGGGGGTGAGAGGGACTGACCATGATGAATGTAAATCTGGCCAGCATCCTCCTCTCAGCCACCTCCTCAGTGGAGTCCAAAGAGCAGCCCAGGACAGAGCCAGCACTGCTGACCAGCTTGTTCAGTCTCTTCCTGTCCCTTCCTGAGCTCCCACACCACCAGCAGACCACCGCGAAGAATATAGCAGATGCTACTATAGCGTTGTAAAAGGTCTGTAGTAGCGTCCTGCACAGACCAAAGGACCTCAGCCTCCTCAGCAGGTGCAGACGGCTTTGCCCCTTCTTATACAGGGCGTCTGTGTTGTGTGACCAGTCCAGTTTGCTGTTTATGTGAACACCCAGATATATGTAGACAGACACAGCCTCTACCTGCATTTTATGTTGCTTTTGTCAGTTTCCAAAGTATCCATATTGATTAGACATCCTTATGAGTTTTTTTATTTATTTAATTAGGACTGGTTTCCTGCACTCCCCCGGGACATGCCCAGGGTTGGGCCTAGTGCCTCCTGCCAGAACAGAAGCTCTGCATTCTTCTGGTGGGTGTATTCCATGAGATGCATTAGTCTGACAGAATTATACAAGATCATTTCAGATTAGTGTTGCAGGGGGATGAAATATATCTACTGAAGACTCAGTGCTCTTATATCAGACTAAATAATTCTATCACTGTACCCTAAATACTGTTATTCTGATATTGCATTGTTCCATGATGTGACTATTGCATGTGTGCCCATTATGATGTCACAATATGCACTATTAGCCTGTAAGCACTGTGTCATGACATAAGCTAAGTAAATATGATCCTCAGGATGGAGAAATGTATCACATTTTTATTCTGAAGTAAGTGTTTGAATACTGTACATTGACTTGGGCCAGCTGTTTTTCATTAACAGAGAAAATGTGAGCATGCAGGTTTGGGAGCCCTCAGCCATATATAAATCTCTGGGACTCCAGTGAACAGCAGTGTTTTGTAAGTAGAGTATATATGCGATTGTACTGCAGAAAGATCCTGGGATCGGATTTCCTGCATCAATCTCTAACAAAGCAAAATGGGAATTTGAAAGAAGTCCAAGAAGGAATTTGCAGTGATCTCTCACCCCAGTTAACCCCACTGTCAGGAAAAACCCAAACTAAACCAAACCAAAACAAAGGCCAGTGAAATCAGGTTCTTGGAATAATTTATCTGAGATAATGGTGAATCAGAGGGTACAAAGAAATAATACACACATTACTCTCTAATGGAATAGTTAAAGATAATGTTTCAGGATATTAAGTATTACAATATGCAGTCATGCAGAAAATGAGGAAAATATTTCTTCACAAGTCGACATATTACCTGTTTGACAGTACACTCTTTATGGAGGCCCTGCAGTATATACAGTATATATATACAGTATATATATACAGTATATATATATATATATATTAGATAGTATATTAGAGGCCTAATAATTATCACCACCACACACACACACACACACACATATATATATATATATCTGTGTGTGTGTGTGTGGTAATAAATATTAAGCCTGTAATATAATGGACATTAATCTTAATTTGTGGTCTTAATTGATGGATTACATTTGACATTACTGATCAGGACGGTGGCTCAGTGGATAGTACTGATGGCTCCTTCCTTCCTGCTTGTGCTTTATGTAAAGCAAGATGCATTTACACAGTATATACACACATGTACAGCTTGATTATTATTGTTATTGATTTTGCTGAAATTTAAACACAAGCATTATCAATCCGTTTAATGTATTTTAATTAGGACAATATGGTATTAAACTGGGATCATAATTAAAGCAATGCAATTTTTTATGGTGCATGACTAGATTTATTTGCCTTAAGTGTGTTTCTCAACCTGGCCCTTGGGGACCCCCATACGGTTCACATATTTGCTCCCTCCCAGCTTTGATAGGAGCAAAAACGTGTATTGTCTGTGGGTCCCTGAGGACTGTGTTGAGAATCACTGCTTTAGTCAGAGATGAATTGCTGAGAAAGAGAAAAATGAAGTGCTGGTTGTAGAAGGAAACTTTACTTAATTCTCTGACAGTACATTCTGAAGACTGAGATGATGTAGTTTCAGTTCCAGTACCACAATACTGCTACCACAAATTATATTGTTGTTGCTGATACACCAGTACACCACACAATACAGTACACAGTGAAAATATAATACATACATAAGACAAGAAAACAGGGGGGGGGGAGTATAGGAGGCTGTGGTTTTTGCCATCAGAAATAGATTTAGCTGATATATTTCTATTAGTGGAGATGGTATATTTGCAAAGACAATATGTAGAGTAAAACAGCAAAATGTTACTTAAGTTACACTCCATTGCATTATTTTGCATTTAATAAATGTAATTATCACAGTAAATACAGAAATTCATTACACAGTGCAGAACACAGACTTTCAGCTTTTACTTGGGCACAGTTTTATGCACTGTCTAAAAGTTACATTAATGTGTGCAGAGTGAGATAAGACAGCTATAGTGGAAAAGTTTCCATAGATTGTCCGTGTACTGTCTGATCACAGAATTATAAAAAATAAAAATAAAAAATACAAATTGTGAATGGTCAATATAAATTATACAGTAATAAGCAGTCGTGAATGCAAAATATCACTAAGGGCAGAGCTCTGTTAGGGAACATCAGTGGTAGGTATGAGGTAGTTCATTTGCTCAATTGACCAGAACTGCATGGAAGCTCGAGCACCTTTTAAGAAAAGAAGAACAGGACATGTTTACAAAGAGCAGAGGCCACTGATATCCTATTTGGTTTGCTTATTATCTAGTGAGCAATGTGTTGGCAAGATTTCTCTAAATGCTGTCTTGAATAGAGAAACTGCATCTTCTAAATTGATGAAAATGTTTTTTATAATAATAACCCACACTTGTTTTCTTATCTTCAAAACATATTCCAATCCAAACAGCTAGGTTCCATCAGTGACCTTGCTCTCTTGAAATACAATTAAAATTAGTCCTCTGGGTTGAGTTTATCTCTGCCTCTAAGGGTTTTGTATGATTGGGTTCATTTTCATCCTCCATTTCTCAAGAATTAAAAATGTAGCCGTCCAAGGTATATCAACTGTTGGAGAGCAGGACTGTGGCTTTTACAATATGATTTAAATGCAGAAATATCCTTTTAGAAGAGTGGATAACATTATGCATAAAGGTATGAATAATCCATTCTTCTAGCTGAACACGAGCTCCCTTGACAGTATTTTATATGCACGATATAATTGGAATTTTATTTGATTTTTTACTTCATTATCTCAATGTAAATTATCAAATCCTGCTGAACAAAGTTGGAGTTTTATTCAAAGTACCTGAAGTATGGATTCCTTTTTAGTTATTTTGCATTTATACTTGCGTGTTATTTGTTCAGTTGTTTTATTTCAGCTGTAAATTGAACATTGACTAGACAACCTGACTTCATGTCTGTGAATTTCACCAATTTATTCATTAGAGTCACTCAGCACTTTGAATCGGCAAAAAAGCCTGTTAGTTTTATTACTTAAATAATATTATTTCATATTCAAATAAAGTCTGCAGCCTTGTGTTTAAGCTACCTTGGATTCTGACAGAGTAGGAATGTGCCTCAGTGTCTCCATCTTTCCTTTCCATTTTTAAAATCATATAAAAATACCCAATCTTGTTATTTAAAAATAATAGAAAAATTCCCTCATCTGTAGTCAAACTTCAGTTCCATCATCCAGGTTGCCATGAAGCTTGACCTCCAGGTTGACCTGTTTGACTTTGAGGTTAGAAGCTTCCTGTGTCACACTGACTACATTGACCTTTCTGACAGTGCAATGCATGCTGTGGAAAGTCTTTTCTAGGCACACCTCTACCTTGGTATTGAGAGGATACTCCTCTGATACATATCTAGTCGACTTCTCACTGCTCCACCGGTGCTTCTTGAATAATATGCAAACCGTTAGCAGAACCAGGGCTACCAGTATTATGGCCATGACCCCACCACCGATAGAGGCCCCAATTTGTGGATAGAAAGTGGGTACTTCTTGGTCCAGTCTCAATGCTTTCATGTTTGTCCCATTCTTGATGTGGTCGCCTTCATTGTCGTAGATGAGGGATTCATCCATGGTGAAACGATGGATTGTCTCATCCACCAGGTCACTAGGGAGCTGCTTCAGGTGTTTTGTGAGAGAACGCTGGATCCTTGGACCAGAAACAGCCTGCGGCCTGATTACATAAATCACTTGCAGGTACCACTGATGCCCTGTCTCCACCTTTAAAAGTCACAACAGCCAGAGATTTACTCCACTTCGCAACAGAAATAGGTAGATAGAGGTATGATGTGTGAGCTTACCTTGTAAAGGGCATCGACCTTCATTGTGAATCCATCCACTCCAGGCACTATTGTCATGGGCTGCAAATCAGCTGATTCAGATGCAAACTTGGCATTGAAGGGCACATCATGAAAGTACCTGTCACACACTTCTGGCTGTTTTCGGTCCTTACATAACATAGAAAGAATATAGAATAAAGAAGTTTTTTCATCTTACTTTAGGGACTAATAATTATGCAAATATTAGTATGCCGATTTCAGAAGCGCACTATGCTGCATCTGAGCAACTTCCTCTGTTGTTTCATCCGTCCAATATTTTGTTGTCTGTCTCCCAGGAAGCACAAACAGCAGATCTAAGGTCCACCCAAAGTAAGATATACAGTAGGATGACACAATACCATTTATATCGATATGCTTCAAGTGTCCGTTAAAATTAGAGCTTTATTAAAATGAGGGTCTTTTCACTTATTAATGTATGACTGTCAGGCTTCTGATTTCAGAACCATTTGCCATATATTCTTTAGATTTAGTTTTTGTTTGTCACCTTCTGCTTTACGAGAAATAGAATGAACAGAAAAATGTGCTGGTGGACATAGTGGAAGGAAATCTTGTTTGAGTTATGTTCAAAAGAAATGAAAGTGTTTGGCAGTGTAACTAAATTAAATTACGTTTATATTAATAAACAGCAATTTTTGTCATCATTCCAGAATGCCTGCAAGAGAAACAGTATCATAACCTGAGCAGGGGGGGCAAAAGCATGTTTTCCTAGGCACAGGGGATCCTTGAATAAAAACAGGTTGAACACCGCTGGTGTATTGTACCTACCAAGAGCAAGAACCTATACTTGAGGTGCTTGTTGGGCTGGATGCAGCCATACTGGGGACCTTCATTGTACAGAGTTCCTGTGGGGTCGAAGAAGGGCACATAGCCATTCCTCCCAGTACAGAGGTACACCTTCTCCAGTTGCAGTTTGTAGGCCGTGTTTAAGCTCTGCTCTGGCTTCCACAGCACACGGCCGTATAGCGTCTGGCCTGTAGTGAGGTATGGTATGCATGATGACTCAAAAGTCATTTAAATAATACATATTAAATGAAGCAGATTATTCTTGTAAACTTACTCCTGTCTATGAAATGTCCATGAAAGAGCAAATAAAATGTAAAAAACATATTATTATTATTGCTAATGCAATATTCATAGGCAAAAATTTAAGTACACTACCATATGTAGTATATAACAGTGCATGTCTAACATCCTATTAACTGGTTGTGTGATAATGAGTCAAACTCTAGGCCGTCCTTTAACTTTAAATGCACTAGGTAAGTGTTCCATCCCATGAAACAAAGCAGTATTTAATGTTCCTTGTAGAAAGAATGCATCAAATGTTCTTTGCTGTTGTAACTGCTAGAGGAGGATACTTTGATGAATGACATTTTCTTGCTAATAAAGGTACTCAAATGGTGAACACACTGTAAATGTATTTGGTAACAAAGAATACTGAGTGTACTTTTAGTAAATGTTAAGTGAATAACGTAAATAAATAAAATGCAAGAACTTTTAACTGTTAGAGTATGTCTTGTATACATTGCAATGCCAAATTACATATTCATAAAAGTTAGTAGCAGGAGAAAAGTTAAACGCCATAAAAAGGCAAGGTACCTATGGAGTAGGTTCCTTTGTAATCCATCTCAGCCACAGACATGTCTGCCGCAGTAGGGTCCATCATGAACACCTTCTCAGTGTTGCAGAGATGGAATTCTGTGTTTAAGGAGTAGGCGATGGGAACTGGACGATTTGTTTGCTGGAACGCAATGGGAACCAGGAACCTAATATAGAAGAATAAGTAGTATACAATTATTTGCATTCATGAGTTAGGGTACTGAACAAATTTTTAGGTAGTTACTGAGGATTTTAGTTTTTCTTGCTCTGAATGAGTGAAGCGTATAAAATGCTATGTGGTGGGTAGGATACTTCTCAGGGGCTTGTGCAGTGCAGGATAGGGGTTTGTCTCCAGGGTCAGTCCAGGACTGGGTAAGCTTCACGGTGCATGGTATTAGAAATATTGTATATTCTCCAGAGTAATCCTTCCTGAAATGCACAACAGGGACACTCAGGGAACTGTGGATGGACTGGATGCACTGCATTCGAAGTCCTTCAGGACACCAAAAGCTACTGGCTAACCTGCTGTAGGAGCTGGTAGCCCTCCAGAGCTGGTGTGCAGAGTCAAAGGACTGGGAACTCCACAGGAGCTGCAAGTCAAAGTCCACTCCTCCCAGGTGGTCCGGAGCCATCACATGTGACATTTGACCTTTGAGTGTGTGGTGCTCTAGGACAAACTGACCTTAAGGACACAGAAAATGTACCGTTATTTTACATCAGTTTAGAGCAGTGTTTCCCAATCTGGTCCTCTGGGACTCAAGAACATTCACATTTTTGTTCCCTCCTACGGGAGCTGGAAGGGAGCAAAAACATGTACTGCTGTGGGTCTCCGAGGACCGGACTGGGAAACACTGCTCTAGAGTGTCAGGCCAGTGCAGTACAAACACACTGCATTAAAGTTTAATGTAGAACATACCTCTGAATTTTGTTTGTGTTTTAAATTCAATCACAAGCCGTCCGACGTCTATAATATATATTTTGCTGATATGCAGTTTAGCTGAGAGTACACTGTCAGTCTGTATACCTAATATATGGAAAAAAGACATATATGATTTAAAGGGTAAGACACATCTATGAAACAGTTAATAAATGTTTAAATAGCAAGCAAGAACTGTGAGCTTGGGCAGCTTCCCATAGTCCTATATCTTCTTTTTCTTTTCCTACTTGAATCAAACAGGTTTTACTGATTATAATGTTGACAGGTCAAGCTATTTAAAGACTGCACAGAGATGAGAAGTGAAACGATAGGAGCAAAAAAAGAAATGCGGTTGAATTTCTCTGGGGTTTTCGTGTGACCTAATAAGGTATCTTTGGTTTAAAAATGGATATAAAGCAGCAAAGTACCCAGCAAATGGGTACTTCCGCATCTGATCACTTTCAAATTAGACGCATTCTTCCTTGTTGTGTTGTCTTAGGTCTGTTGTGCTACACACTCCATAGGAATTACTTAGAAGCATCACTTGATGCCAAATTATTTCTGCCAGAAGACATGATGATATGTCACTCTGTCTAGTCATTAACGGGGTCGTGTACCTGTTCTCCAGAGCATGGTGTCATAAAAGAAGGAAGACTGCATCTCTTTCTGGTGCTCCAGAGACGCCCAGCCACGAGGTGTCATCACATAGATATAGGACAGATAGAGTGGCAATCGAACAGTGAGGAATGACTGTGTTGAATCCCTCACCTGTCACAGACAACGCAGTGGTAAATATCATAGCCTGTAAATTTGCAGGTGCAGGACTTGTATACAAATTCAATGTTTGGCTGACTTTGCATGTGAGAGCAACAGTTAAGCCATTATAGTCACCTTGGTAATAGTCAAAGCAAATGCAAATCACAGTGCAGCACTTGGGTAAATTTCTTTTTATGGTACATATTATATTTTATGTAGTGCACAATAACCTTGGAGTTTAATACTTTGTTTAGCAATAGCTGTGTGAATGTAGTAATAATTCTAAAGCATTGCTCAGCAGATTTCACCAAGAGAGGTCAATTTACAGAAACGTTTTTTATTAGTAAAACAATATATATAGTTTTGCCGAAGATACTGAATATAAAAAACTGATGTATGGCTTCATTTAATTGTATTTAGCTTTTTTCACAGTACATTAGAGATCAAAAAAGAAACTTGAGCTTAAGTAGTAGTATAGTATAGTCCAGTGTATGTTTAGGTTTAACAAACCATGTATGAATAAAAAAGTAAAATAAATGGTAAATGTACTGCATTTATATAGTGCTTTCATCCAAAGCACTTTACATTATGCCTCTCATTCACCCATTCACCCATTCACACACACTGGTAGTGGAGGCTGCCATGCAAGGCACCAGCCTGCATACTGGGAGCAATTGGGGGTTCAGTGTCTTGCTCAAGGACACTTTGATGGGGTCAGAAGGAACCAGGGCTCGAACCTACAACCCTACAGCTGCCGAACGATACTGCTACCTCCTGCGCCACCATCTTCCCCCCAAAATAAGAATTAAGGCGGCCAGAAAAATGTTTAAATTATGTTGATAGTTGTGTAAAACTATGGTTTTATGTCAAAGTTTGGTAGCGGAACCATGTCAAAACCTGTTATTTATACACAGCAATTTCAGTTTACAGTTGCCCCAAGGTGCATTACACGGGTGTGTATACTCATGTATTTGCTGAAACAGTGAACCTTGTTAGGCTAATTCGTAGTTTATGAAGTTAATTAATTGATTAAGTCAATGAAGTGAGCTGATGGTGAAATGTAACAAGCACATGGAATTGCTGGGGTGCCCCTGAGGAGGGGTTTGGGAACTGAAGCTATGTGCTCCCAGCCATCCAAGATATTGGTGTCTTCTGGTACCTGGAAGTCAGCCGTGACAGAGCCCCCACACACGTCGATGAGCTCTGTCATGTCATAATAAGCTTCAAAGGTCCAAATGCAGGTCTTCAGGTTGAGGTGCTTGTAAAGCTGGATTGTTCTTGCCTCCCTCACGCTGGAATTGAATTGATAAGGCCGGTCATAGCCAGCACTCAGGGACAGAGTGTCGAAGGCCACATTGTCCAAGAAACTCAACTCTGAAAGAGAAGTAGATAAATATGGTTGTTGCCAGTTGGTTCATTTCTTCTACTTCTTTTTTTTTAGATAGAATGCAGTTATATAATATTATTAAAAGAAAGACAATTTAATGCGATTCTTAGTTATTATTTAATATTGGTTCTTATTTGGAAGATTTTTTGGAAAGTATTAGCATCCCTATCCAGGGCGTACTCTCACCGTGTGCCCTGTGCTGCCCCCTACAGGCTCTGGAGTTCCCTATGGGACCTTGTATTGGAAAATAAGTTGTAATGCTTCTTTTTGAAGTTTAGATGGATGAATGGATGGTGCCCTACTCACCTGTAATGCCATGCAGATCTTTGATGGTAACAAGATTGGAACAGATATGATGCTGGCGATACGTGGACTCAGACAGCAGCAAGTGTAGGTTGTTCAGGGGCATCGTGGACACTAAGGGGAGCAAGCCATCCTGGTGTGGGATTTGCACAGAGATATGGATCCTGAAACCCAAATGCCAGTCATTACTCTTTCATGACATTTTCCTTTGTATTCTGGTCATAAATACTAGAGCCCATCTGACATAAAAATTAGAAACTCACAGTCTCTTAAAATATTATAAAACAAGCCACCTTGTAAGTTGAACTCAAAACAAAAAAATAAACTTTCACAAGGGTGAGAAATGCAAAGGAAATGCAAAGTGCATTGTCTGCTCTATATAACAAAAGCACCTTACAGATGGACTGTCCTCACAGATTAAAACAGAGTGCGGGGATAGCTAAGGGCTTGGTGTAGCATATTGTACTCCACCCCCCTTTGTGCTTAGCTCAATTCAGAAATGGTAAAGACTTCTTACATTTAGGTAAGTGGGGTCCAACACTCATGACATTAATTTAGTAAATAATCTCTCATTACATTTATTTAGCAGACAGTTTATTCAAAGAGACATATTGTTTGTTAAAAAACTCCCTGGAGCAAATTAAGGGCTTTGCTCCAGGGACATTTGCTCCAAATTACAGACCCAGTGGTGATATCACTCTGCCAACCCTGGGATTTGAACCGACAACCTTCATATTAGAGGCACAGTATTTGAATCTGCTGAGCCACTAACCATGGCTAACAGCTCCAAAAAAAAAAAAAAAAAAAAAAAACTCAGCAAAAACAATTTCCACTGATCTTCCATAATGGAATGCATGCAATCTGTTACGGCTCCACCCTAGACTGAATTACCCATAATGCACAGGGTAAGAGTGCTAATTACGGGCAGAAAACCCAGGGCCCCGGCTGGTCTCAGTCAAATGTCCACTCCAAACCATTTATATAACATTTTGTGTTAAAATATTACATTCTATGTCTTAAATTTGGCCAATCGGTCTGCAAGTGTGACACCGCCACCCCCCCAACTGCAAATTTTACTGATTGCATTCCTGCCGCCAACCGGATCAGCAGGTTTTACCGCAGGCACCCAGCACTTTGATTAGCATATTATTGATGTTCCATCATTTTTCATCATGTTTGTCTTTCAGCTTGATTGCACACCTTAGGGGCCCCCTACCCATGTCAGCCTTGGGCCCCCAGAATAGTTAATCCACCCCTGGAGCTAAGTTATAATGCAGGAAGCATATCTACTCAGAATTTTCCCTAACCAGAAGGCACACTTTCTCATCATCAATGTGTAATTAGACACTATCAGTAGCTTCTCCGTGTTTCCAGATGATGCCAATAAATTTGTGGAGCCTTGATGTCGACCGATTTTAACGGCCAGCTGATATGGAATGGGCGAACCATCATAAATATTAATTTATTTAGTATTTTTATTCATGAGAGAAAATACCTCTAAATACACAATTAGTGTTAGCTTAAAATTTCATCCAACAGCTTTGTAATGGTTTTCCCATCTTGCAATGGGAAAACGCAGCTGACCTGTTGGGATGTTCTTTGTGCTTGACGTCCAGGTACTTGAGTGTGGCGATGAAGGACTGGGCTTGGAAGCCCCTGGCGCCTCCCGCAGGGACTGGGGTTGGGCATATGGCCCCCTCGCTGCTGATGATGACAGTGTAGCTCCTCCGTGGGGGGCCCAGTGGGCTGGCCCCATCCAGCGTTTGGGCCACACAGCGCACACGGAAGCGCCGACTGAAGTAAATACTGTCCAGCACCTGTCCGAGAGATAAGATACATTTGCAAACCATACGCTGGATAGGAAACACTGGCAAAGTAACTGTTATATCCATCAAGCTGCAATCAAGCATCATAGTAAGCAATTCAAATACTTTTGAAAATAGGTTGAATGCTTAGGTACAATAAATGAAGATTAGCTCAAATAGAGGGAAACCTGTTTAATTAGTGATCCTAGAAGATTCACTTAGAAGCCTTGTCCTGTTTGTTGTAGAGTTGCATTTGGATTCGGAGATGAGCATGAGTCTCTCCTTGGACTCTGGGGCCATTTCAACCAACTTTAACGCTACAAAACACAGTTTCTCGCATGTGTAGGGGTGCCGATGTTTCCCAGAATTAGTCACATTTTTTTTGGCTTCTGATAAAATGTTCATTTCTAATAAAATGTTCTTAAAATTATTTAATTTGAAGAACAACATAATAGGAAAATGTGGAAAAGATGTCGAATATTATAAATGCATTGGTATTAAGAAATACAGATAATAAAAGACAAACTCAAACAATTAGGCCAGAGGTTGGGATGGAATTTGAAAAAAGCAGATGTGCAAGCGACCAGAAATTGAATATGCTGAGCCTACTTATTATTTCATTAGACAAGTGGTTCTCAACCCTGGTTCTGACAGGTCACAACATGTGCCAGCTTTCAGCCTACCAAAGCAATTATGTGCTCCATGAAAGTAATTATTATGCTAATTAAACCTATTTAGTCCTCTCCCTCTTTAATAAGGTTATTAGTGTAAGCCAATAATAACCTTTTTAAAAAGAAGGAAAAGCTTAGACATCGGCACAATGTTGCCTAGAAGCAGGGTTGGGAACCCACTGTGCAGGATATCAATTCAATCATTCATTCATTTATTAATTCATCTTCTTTAACTGCTTGTCCTATTCTGGGTCGACGGGGTCTGGAACCTATCTTGGAAGCTACAGGCACAAGGCAGGGAACAGCCCAGGATGGGGCGTCAAGCTATTCGCAGGGCACAGTCACTATTCACACACACACATAAATAAAAACAATCATTTGAGTTAAAATGTAAATATTCATTTGACATTTATGTATCACGTGGTCTATAATTATACAAGTGTTTGAATAGTAAACTTAAATACTACATTTAGCAACAATGTACTTTTGCTGACCTCACAAAGCTTGCGAATGTGCCATGCATGTATGACATCACTGACATCCAATCATCACCCATCCATCATCACTGATATCCAATCACCTGCCATCCATCATCACTGACATCAAATCTCCACCCATTCATTGTTACTGATATCATGCAGAAATTTCAGAACACATGGGTGTATGCTTGCACAGTCATTTGATCAAAACTTTAAAACTACTTTATAGCAGCTAAGACCATTTTTGGAAAACTTTCCACACAGTAGATAGTAAAACAGAGATGCATTTAATATGACCCGTGACTTACCATGTGATTGGCACTAGAGTAAGGAGTGCTGTCTGTTATTGTCTCAAATGGGGACCTGGTTCCACTAGTATCTGTAGGGGCTGCCACCTCCCAGCCAAAGTGGATGGAGTTGCGGTTGATCCCTTCCTCCCTGCAGCTTTCCTTCATTGCAGAGTACTTGGGATGGTGGGGATCACATGGGATCACACATACTAGGGGGTATCCTGATGAGGGAGATTTTGAAGGGCCTTCTTTTGGCATCTCTCGGATATGGTCGTAATCCGACAGGGAGACCACCTACAAAACGTACCAAACAAGGCGGCTCAGTTCTTGTTTCTGCAAGATTTGCTTACACAATTAAATAGACATTTGTTTCCGTCAACAGAAATATAAAAACTAAAACAGACAATTCTGATCATATGAGAAAAACAGAAGATTTTTTACAAGCTTTTTTTTTTTAAAAAAAACATTCCAGCTTGCTTTAGTTAAGTAAAAAATATGTAGATAGTGGAAATGTTTATACTGCAATTGTAGCAAAGAACTGCTATGATTGACATTTTGAACAGTTAGCATAAGCTGTGGCCTGTGGGTAAAAAAATCAGTAGCTTTAGCATGAACAAGATAAGTTTAACTTCATCTTATCCTATTAGTAAAATATTCCCTTTATAGGTTCTATAATACAAGTATTATTTTATGTACTAAGTGATAATTAACCCATACAATGGGAGGGGCAGAAAGAATGAGATTTCTTGAAGACTGTTGATGAAGTATGGTCACTGTTGCCATAGTGATCTCTCCAAGTACCGCCTTCAGAGGTTCATCAGGACCTAAGATAACTGAGAATAACTTGTGCCACTCTCGGTCCTCACTGGACAAAATCTCAATGTTGAAGACAATATGGTCCATTCCTTCAGAAAAAAAGACAAATTCTATCATACAATATACTTTTTATAAGCAAAAACTCTACATATTAATTACACTAATAAATATATTTGCTTTCCTGCAAAGCTTAATTTGCTTATGTAATTTATCTTATATCTCCAAATGTAACTAGGTATAACTACAATAACAGTGAACAAATTGGCAATGAAATGAATATCCCAGGTTATTAGCTTACGAAAGACTGACCAGGGTTGAACTGGAGAACCATGCTTTTGGGACTGTAGTCCACACCAGACAGGGCTGAGCCATCCCTGGTGCTGCAACGCACCGCAGAAGTCTGATTCTGATCACCTCTTCGGATCACTTTTATGCCCAGAACCTGTGTGTCCTCAGAACCTTCAGGGTCTCGTACTTGATACTCATACTTTGCATCTTCAAATTCAATTGAGGGAACTGTAGAAGACAGCAGACCTTTAGGAAAACAACCCAAGTGAAAATCCCATAGCCATAGTGTTCTTCATTTAATTGATTTCAGAATTTAATTACACTGTGAGTGATCTTGTACAAGCTCTTGCATCAGCAGATGTACATGCTTATAAAACAGATCTGCAGCATCCCGGTGTCCCATTAATTTACTTTCTGTGCCTAAATATTGCAGGTGATTTTATTACCTTTTTCTGTCATGTTGTCAGTCTACACCAGTGTTTCCCAGTTCTGGTTCTGGAAGGCCAGTCTGCATTACAGTGTACACCTTATTCAGTGTGGTGTGTTTGAGAAGGGAAATCTGTGAACTGTGTTGCAGCCTGGCTCTCCAGGACCGGAATCTGCACAACCCCGGTCTGCACAAACTCCTTTACTTACCATCCTCATCATTGGTAATGGTAACCGTAACAACACGATTCATGCCCACCAGGGCCCCAGTGGATCTGCCGCCTTCTGGATCCCCCAAGTGTACCCGAAATGTCTCATGGGGTTCAAATACTGAGTCATCGTGGATCCAGATGGTGCAGTTTTTCACCTTAAAGAAAACCATGCTTTTAAAATTCATACTGAAATAACAGAACCAGAATGACCATTTCAATGGCTTCAAAGGTGTACTGAATTTTTTTGCTTTGCAATCACTTGTGACCAAGGTAAATTTGCAATAAAGCTTCCTGCTATTCAGTATATCCATTGTGGGTACAACAGTGGTAGATCTGTGGGGTGGCATCTGCAACTCAACACAATTAATAATTATTTTTTAGAAGGGTTCTCCTGTCTTAATGCACATTAAATATAATCTCCCAGGCTCAGAGTACCATGTAGGCTAACCCTCCAGAAAATGATGGTTTGTTCCACTTCAGCCCCATCTCCCTTTCATTTCCCCTTGGCTAGTGTTGGGAATAACAGCTCTTTGAAGGGGGCTGGATCTTATGGCTCTGTTCCTTTCCTCCTTATGGCTCTGTTCCTTTCCTTTTTTTTGTATTTTTTTTTCCGAGAGTTACTAGGTTCATCTGTGAAATAATTACTAAGATAATGGTAGGGTAAGACTTGAATCAGATTCAGACTTAGACATCCCACCAATATGATTTCATTTTGTATATGTGAACTAGGTATAGCAGCAGTTCTGGGTACATCCATTATAACCCATGTTAACGTGCACTGATATCTTCACATACCAAATGAGGAGTTAAAAAATAATAGCAAAGTGTGTGTTTTTCTGTTAGCTTGCACACCCTCTAAGGCAACCCTCTAGGGCAGTACGTCTGCTATTTTTCAGATTTTCCATACAGTAATGCGATTCTGGCTAAAAATGACTTAATTATAGCAATATAAATTTCATAACAATTCAATATGGCTGCCAGTCAAATTGTGCCCTTCCTATATGTTTACATAAATAATATAGCACTCAGTCACTGCACAAAGTATGCTGACCTCTGTAAGGGTCCAATGATCAATATCCGTCATAGTCCTTTAGTCTAAACACAAGCTAAAATGGCCAAATACAGCAAAACTACTGCTGTTCATATTGAATCTGTCACATCATCTGCATCTCTTCATGGATTTCAGCACATACATTGCTTTCATGAAATAGCATTCATTTTCATTTAGCCACCTCATAACATGGGGACTACAGACCCTCCTTTTTGAAGGACCCCTTGGCCACCTAATATTGTACACTTCCTCAAAACAGAAAGAAATAAATAGCCAGTAAAAAAGATGAGTTTAACGGCATATCACAAGCCGCACCTTATTTTAAAGCTACGCTGTACAACAGCTTCATAGTGGTCACAGTCATTGTAGCCATAGCTGGCCACTCTGTAGGGGGGCATACCAGGAATACTTTTACAAAGTAGGATATAAAGTCAGGAATGAAATTAAGCAGAACAACTATAATTAGACACAAGGAAGGCATTTACAATTTCAAGATGAGGTAAATTAGACATAGTGTGGAAAAAGCTGACCAAACGCCACTGTTGCTGAATGAATTGAGACAAGATTTATAGCAATTGTTCCCAAGGGTCAGAACTTTCAAAATTAAAATTTTTTTTTTTTACAGTAGCAGGGGTCTTCAAAATTCTTATCTTTCCAAGAGAATTCCACAATATTTAAGGCATTTCTGTGAGTGTGAGTTTGTTTACAATTTGAGTTTGTTTATCCAAGTAAGTAAAACTTTTGGAAATCGATTTGCATTTGGTTAGTATCTCATGACTGTCAGGATGCAAACCTGAGCATGCTTGCGCACGTTGTGCATGTTGTTCAGGTTTTTTAAGTGTTGTGTGTCTTGCAGCCCCTACTTATCTTCTATTTTTCAAATAGCAGGTGCAACTGCATCTAAAACATTAGCTAGAATGCTGAACTGCAGTTGTGCATTGGGAGTGGGAGAAAGGTAAATAACAAATTATTGTTATTATATTCAATAAAATTCCAGTATAAATTCTATTAAAAAT
>JAODUD010000117.1:12765183-12781468 GCA_026784285.1 Stomatorhinus walkeri
ATATACCTTTGCATCTGAAAGAATGTTTTTGCCTTGCAACCTCTAAAAATATACATGCCACCCTCTTGCCACTCTGTGCAAAGTTTCCTAGATCCGTCTCTGGAGTACATTATGTCTACTGAATTAGTGTAGCTTAAGAGCCTCTCAATGGTACAATAGAACTAATCTTGATCATTGAACCAGGAGACTAATAGTCACAAATGATTGGAATTCTTTTGAAAGTCTACAAAAGCACTACCTTCTCTCCCACCAGGAAGGTAATGCGTGACTCATCACCGTTTCTTCTTTCCTCGAAGTCTTCCGCTGCTGAGGCTGACAGGTTCTCGGTGTAACATCTGACGGAGGAGGTGAAAGTCAAGTCTCCAGAGCGGACTACGGGGAGGTGCAGGAGGTGGGCTGTTTCCGTCACAAAATAGACGGCCTCCTCAAACTGCATACTGGGAACTAAAAATATAAATGCAACGGACAAAAATTGCTTCACCATAAATATATCAAAAAGGCATTACCCATTCCTGTGACGTTAAGGATACATACTGTCCTGAAAGATGTCTACAATGATTACTGTTGCCTCAAATGGTTCAGTGAGCATCGCCCCCTCTGGTGAGCTGAGGAATACCACAAAGGATTCCATCCCCTCAATGACTGGCCGGTGCACATCATCCTTTATTGCCAAACTACAGGTCTGTAAATAAAAAGGCATGTGAAATTCTCTTAGATACAACATGGCAACCTGTGTTTAAATTTAGACTTAATATAGCCGTGCGACATCACAATGAAGCTGGCAGGTAGTGTGGACCCCAGTTTGTCTCATGAGGGAGGATCTGGTGACCAAATTTATCCATATTGATTTGTTCCAATCTGCTTTATTCTCCTTCATTTGCATTTATTGAGAAACCCAGTTGTTCTCTCACCCCAGTAACCCCGACCTTGGTACACCACAAATCACAGGATTTGTAATCTGTGCAATGGAATCTTTTGACCTGCAAACTTCACTCTGAAGTTAATTGATTGATCAGTGCCTGGTCTCCTTCCCCCAGTGCCATGTGGTAAAGTCTTTGTTTAAACATTTCCATATTATCTTTCAATACGGCGAATACCATCCACCAAACCTGCTCTTTCTCCCCAGGCTTGAACTCCACCTTCTTGGAGCTGGGGATGTAATCTACACCAGGTGTGGCAGACATGGGATCTGAGGGCCTTGTGACACACCACACAGATGCCATCGAAGAGAGTTTGTTGCCTCGCCTCAAGACTGGAATCTCTATGGTGCCTGAGTGAACAAATGTTCCATTACAGAGTGAGAAATAAACTCCTCTGAAACTCTTTATTGATTCATTTTCATTCTTGGTTAGGTTTAAGGATGAAAAACATTACATCACCTGCATCCTCCGCGTATGTAAAAGACTCGTTTCCCAGAAATACAGTAGGCACCTCATTCTGTCCATTGATTACCACTTTGGCAGTGGTTATCTGCCCCAGATGGGCATTGTCTGAGGCTTCGGACAGAACCAGCTGAAACTCCTTGAATGTTTCATACTCTGCATTGAGCTTCACATCACAGGTGGACTCACTCACACCAACCGCAAAAATTATCCTATTTGTAATGGGCATCCCACTGCCGCTGAAATTAGCACCAGGCTCCATAGCATGTGTCCGGCTTTCCTGGGAGGACCCTGACAGAGTGTGGCAGAGTGCGGACACAATGCTGCCAGTGTCACCTAAACAAGACAAGACATATTTCATACATCAGAATCATAAGAAACCAACTGAAGAGAACTATCCCATCAGGTGCAATACGAGCTATAGTCCTGTGCAAAGGTCTAAATAAATGCAGTCAAAGAAAATGTTGGAAGTATTTACCTGGGCACTAAGTATATATTTACTCCGAAAAAAATACAATTTAACAGCAGAATGTATGCAAATAAATAACAGTGAAAAACTACAAGAATTTCTTCTGTTCTCCAAATAGTTACTGATATCTAGAAGAACACCACATTAGTTTCCAAACCTCTCCTCATGGGCACACCAGCTATTCCATGTATTCATTAAATTTCACCACTGATTCAATTAACTTAATTAGTTAAATAACTTTAGGTACTGAGTAGTCAAACAGAGCATGCTAGTGGCTGAGTCAACAAATACAGTACATGTGTATATTGGATGGGTACTGCACTTACTGGAATGACTTTGAAATGGCTATAGTAATACATTTTTAAAAACATAAAATAATACATTTACACCAACATGAAGATCATTTAAACACATTTCTTTTTTATTAATGAAAACTATTACCTTATACTGTAGATCATATATATTGCAAATGAGGTACACTGTCAGAAAAAAGTACCAATTTGTACCTTTGGGGGTTCAATTACTTTTCACCAGGGCTGTACTCTCAAGGATCTGCCTTAGTTGTAAGTAAATGTATGTTTTAGTCCAATATAAGGTACAGAAATGGACATTAATGAACACTTTTGCACCATTGGGAGTACATTAATGTGAGTACAAAACTGTACCAGGACTGTACCTTTTCTGACAGTAGACCTATAGAACCTTAAACTTTTGGCCAATGTAAACAGAGAAGGACCTAAACTTGAATATTTCTCCTTATAGACATACTAACCCATTCTCTCAACAGGAGCAGAAAGAAAACCAGCACCCTCACTGATGTGGTAAACAGACATTTGGAATTGCACCATGGGCTTGTCCTCCATGTCAACAATGTGGACCACAGCTTGAAATGTTTCACCCAGCAGGACACAAACTGGCCTGCTCAGCTCCACGTAGAAGCTCTCAATATTCTCAAACACCTGGTCGTCCTTGATAACAATGGTGCATACTGCGGTGTCTTCTCCATGATTAAAGGTAATCTGTGGTAGAGGTGCAGATAAAATGTTCAGCAAGTCATGTGACAGATACTTCCATCAATATACCAATAACACCCAAAGCACCTTTTTATCAGATGTTTCATTCAAAATGACTGGCATATGAGAAGCCAGGGTTAGCCAGGGTTAGCCAGTGTTTGGAGCAATTGAGGTCAACAGCCTTACTAAAGAATACTAAGCTGATACCATTCTTCCAACCACAGGATTTGAACTAGCAACCTTCAGATCATGCCCGTGGAGCCCTAATCCACAGAGTCACACATCACCTGACAGCAGGTCTGTGACACATCTCTCAAAGGATTTCCTTCCTTATTTTATCCATAAAAGAATAAGCATCTAATGACAATATAACTTGTATTTCAGACAGTGATAGACTAGATGATACATGGGTACTGGGTTTCCAAATTAATGGAATGGGCTCATATTTTTGCTTGAAATTTATGTGGGTGAAATTTGGTCAATATGCTGTAAACAGCAAGGAGTGCATGGTAGGCAATAAATTAAAAAAAATGGGATACAACAATCAATATGACGAACTACATGAAAACAAATAAAATGTAGTAGAGAGACTAGGAAATATACTATTCAATGTCACAGTCTCTAGGGACCAGCCTTTTGGAGTGAATATTGCCTTACTATCATAAAACTCTATCAAACTGTTTGGAAACTTTTGAAAGTTTTGTAATGTTTTCTTATTTCCTTTACAGAGCAGGCAGTTTAGTGCAAAGCTGAAACCTCGACTTGTTACTTTAAGAAATGTCATTTAGCAATAGGCATAAATTTGTTAATGTAAAACAGCCATTTTCATTTGTGTGTAATGCCACATAGCTGAAATTTGTGATTGCAGGTAATACTACCACACTGGAATTAAAACAAGTGTCTGTATAAGGAGCTATATTGTAATGGGAGACTAAGTAGCTACATTGAAGTAATGCAGGCCGAGTCCCTATCCATCTTATAAACACTTTTCCCCTGTCAGGGTCACAAGGGAACGTGGTGATAATTTAAAAACAGCAAAGAGCCCACCTGCATGTCCTTAGACTTCAAGGGGATGCTGGCGAAGTGTTTATCAATCTGGCCAGACAGTCCATAATTTTTGGCCCCTCCCAGCTCCCTATGAGGAGCTGGAAGACTGCAAAAACATGGACTGTCTGGGGCTCCCAGAGTCCTGGTTGAGAAACACTGTGGTATTGAACCTGGAGGAAACCTGGCCGATATGGGGAAAAAGCTTCACACCCACAGAGTGGAGACAAAATTTGAACCCCATAAGCATAGAGGAGATAGGAAACAGTGCTTCTCCTTTGGCCTGAAAATGCATCCATTCCCTGTACCTGCTTGTCCTAAGGAAGGTCATGGGGGTCTGGAGCCTTTTCTGGAAGCTATGAGCAAAAGGCAGGGAACAACCCAGGATGGGGCATCAACTTATCAGAGGGCAAACGCACACATACACACCTACAGGCAACTTGGCAACTTGGTAATTAACCTTGGCATGTTTTTGGACTGTGGGTGGAAACCACAGTACTTGGAAGAAACCCCACGATGATGTGGAGACAACATGGAGATTCGAACCTTGGTCCCAGAGGTATGAGGCTACAGTGCTTCCCAGACATGAAAATTATCATGATATTACCAATGAAATACATTAGTCATGCCTGTGAGTCACAATAGCAGCTGGTGTTGCTACTCCTCCAAGGTCAATCCATTTAAAACAAAAGAAGTGTATCTCCGTGCAAGTGTCTTCATTGATCTGCAAAGCAGCATCCCGTTGTTCTCCTTGAATCTCACAGCTCCCAGAAGATGCATCATACCTGCTCAGCAAACTCCACATAATCCTGCAGCCCTGGGCTGGAGGTCACACCAATGGTAGCTGTGTCCTGTCCGGTCTTGCACGTTACAGATGCTCGCTGCTTAAGGTTCCCTCTCCTGCTCACTTTCACTGCCACGGAGCCAGCATCCTCGCTCACATTGTAACTATGCATAATTACATGACAGTAACGTTAAACACTGTAATAACTACATCTGATTGATCTAAAGGCACATGAATGTGGTCAGAGGCCCAGGGGCTATTTGCGTAGTCATCAAGTCACCCCTGGATAGAGCTGACCTTCAAACACAAGTTAAAATACATACGGCAGACATGCACTCACCTTGTACGTTCAAAGGCGACGATGGACCACTCAATACGGAACTCACTGCCATTAATCACATTCCCTTTGTTGTCATTCACTGAGAAACTAAAGCTATCCAAGGTTTCCTGGGCACTCTCCACGTTGAGGACATAATAAATCAGCCCCAGGTTAATGTCAGCTGAAGGGGTAAGATCATAAACATACATTTATACAAATAAATACGAATACAAATAAAACCACTCCTCGATACGATTCAATGAAGAATGTGTCATTACTTAAAATAGTGTGGCCTTTTAGGTTCACATTACTTTTCTGAAGCTTTTAATATTTGCAGCTAATTTTTCATGCACTGCAGTTTATGTTGCAAAAACAAACATTCAATTATTGTTAAAAACAACATCCGAACAATAAATTGGGGCAGAATGTGCAGCAAAGGATGACACAGATACCTTGCGTGAAAGTGTTAATAGCCATCCCATTGTCATATTTTATCAAAACTCCATGTTTAGGCTTGATCAGGACATTGTATGTCACCTGTCTCTCATCCACCTCTGGGTTTACTGAGAGGAGCTCCTCCTTGGAGATAATACGGGCCACCTGAACTCAGAACATGTGCCATTTCTGTTAAAACACTGACCACAGAACAAGTAAAATGCTATTTAAAAACTACACAATCCAGCAGGGGGAGTAAGTGAGATACTTGATGGTTTTCATTGAATTTATTGTTCCATAATATGATTGATCTGTCTGTCTATCTGTCACTACCATTTAATAAACAACTTGTCATACATTCACATTAAGGACACTACCTTAAGATAAAGAATACTAAAAGAGCTCTGAGCTATGACAATGTGTTTACCTTATTTTCCATGTAATCTAGCCACTGCAAACCTAGGTTAGTGACAAGCCTCAGCACACCATCCTTCACCAGAGCAATAACAGCATTCCTCTTGGAAACTGCAGCAACAATCTGAAACAGATCCAAGAAAGCTGTGAGGTAAACAATGTGACCCATCCATCTTCCAGGTGCCTCTCCTGGCCAGGGTCACAGGGTAGGCTGGAGCATATCCCAGGCAACACAGGGTACAAAGTGAAGGTACACCCTAGGTGGGATGCAGGTCCATCACAGCACATATACCCATCAGAGGAAACTTGTACAGCACACGAAGAACATGCAAGATCCACAAACACTAGAAGTGTAAGACAACAGTACGGTCCACTGAGGTGCCATGAGGCTCCCATCAGGCAGCAAATTTACACATTTATACATATGAGAGCTTGTGATTTGATGCATGAAACTCTATGCCTGCAAGATCAAGTGCTTCAGCTTCATAGATGTTAAGGCCTACCAGCCCAGAAACATGGAGAGCATTCAAAGGTTTTAGGTTGATGCTCTTAAAAATATGTATGGCCAGCAGTTGGTTCTGTATTGCTCACCCCCCCCCCACCCCCACCTGAGATTTGTCAGTGAAGAAAAGGATGCTGCCATTGTTTAAAGGATTATTGGGAGGAGCTCAGCAGATTCTAATGATTATGTCCCTACAAAATGCCTTCAGTCAGGACTAAAGAGGAAAGGAGGAAAACACAGGGTTCATCAACAATATTTGTGTGAGGAAGGACATCCTGTTAATATTCTGAGAGACCTCATATAACAGCACATGGCAGTTTGATGATAATGGGGCAGGCACCCCTGTAGCATACCAAGAAGAAGAGAATGGAAAACCACCCCAGTTCCTTTAGTAGATCATTTCAATCAGGGACAGCAGGTTAACGTGTGGTTTACATGGATTTTTAACCTGAAAAACGCTCTTTTCTATTCCAGTACCTAAACTGGATATTTCCAGGAAACTGTGAGTTGTTTATATTTAGGAAATTTTAAATGACTTCAGATTATGGTGTCAACTAAGCAAAATAACAACAAACATGTAGTCAAATATGTAGGTATAGAATGTATCACTGTTTAATCTATTTTTAGATAGTTGCTAATAATATCTGCTGAGGATGATTTATGTGTATGATGTAACATAGTCAGACTGGGTGTTTATGCAGTACAAAGGATCCTTATTCTACTTACTTCACTCCCTTGATCTGGCACTCGGTGGACGCCATCACCACAATCGACGTTGCCGCGGTTACGCCTGGTGACTCTGCCGACTCGTTGGTGGCGACGAGGGACCAATGCAAGCTTCAAGGCAACAGAATCCACCTAGGAGCATTTAATAAAGGAAACTGAACTGTGGTCAAGCTAAAAGCTAAGAAAGAGGATTGGGGCATGTTTTGCAGATAATGCACTGCGACACACTTGCGTTCTCTTCGAGGCATTAATGAACTCCGGCAGGATGGTGTCCTTCGTGTGTAAATGTTTCTCCTCTCTTTCTCTTTTTGTAAGAGCCTCCCTTCCTTTATCTAAAGGCGAATGGGTAACAGGCAGTGTCTCAGTGATCTACGGAAAACAAACAGAATTGAGGCTTTGAAGACACTATTCTCAAACAAAACCAGCAACGTGACATTTTGAGATCTGTGAAAAGATTGCAAGAAGTCATTAAGAGAAAATTTCCTACTGCAACTGGTTTACAAAAAATGGTGCCCAAATGAGTGAAAAGCATGGCTAAGCCATTTACCCAGGCACATTTTATTTCATCATGTCACTGTGTCCAAAAAAGAACCACGTATTCTTTACCAGCCGCACCTCATTAAAGCTGTCTGAAAAGGTGAAGGTGGAATCATCCGCGTGCTCTTTCTCTTCGCTGTTGTGTGTATACTGTGTCAGACTGCCTGGAGAAAAGGTATTAATTTGTGTTCCTGAAACATAATCATGCAAAAACGTATGAATCTATGCAAAGGAAACATCTGTCCACCTGCTGATTTCCCTTTGTGGCCTATCCACTGTAATTTTCTAACCTTGTTGTCAAGACAGGCATAGACCACCCATAGCTAAACACGTTGTATGGTGTTTACTGAAGTTACTGATTTGTTGCATATTTAAGTGACCTTGGGAGTGATGGGAGAAAGACAGCTTATCATTAGTTCAGACATACACCATTAGTGGGTAACTGACAGGCATCTCTTTATGTTCAAGCAGATTTCCCCATACATGGTTTACACGGCTCACTGTAGATATGTAATATTTGCAGAGTTTTTGATGCACCCTACAACACAACTCTGGCTTCATATGGGATTACTCATGTGTACACCAATGGAAAGATGTAGCAAAACTAAATGACAAACACAGGGCTATTTGTTCAAAGGAAAAAAGGCACTGGATTAAGTTTCACTATAAAGGGTAGGGGCATTATTAGAGAGAACTGAAATATTCATAACCTTGGGCTATTATTTACATCAGTAATGATCTATCCGGAAGATGGCAGCGACATTGATAGAGAACACGCACATGCATCGACACACACTGATGCACATACGTACTCACACACTCACACACACACTGATGAACATACGCACTCTTACACACACACACACACACACACACACTGATACACATATGCACTCACACACACACACTGATGGACATACGTATTCACACACACACACTGATGAACATACGCACTCTTACACACACTGATACACATATGCACTCACACAAACACACTGATGGACATACGCACTCAGACACACACACTGATGCACATACACACTCACACACACACACTGATACACATACACACTCAAACACTGCTGAAGAGTCAAGGCATTGAGGGGAAACAAATTGAAATTCATGGAGAGTGTAAGGATTCCTGCTCCTTGTCACAGGGAAACAAGCACAGAAGCTGTTTTTTTTTTTTTTGTATTTTGGAAGGAAGCCTGATCAGCAGCGCTGACTATTTCTAGAAGATGCTAAAAGTGATTAGTACTGCATCATTGATGGAAACTTTAATTTGGGTTGCAATAGCAATGATGCCGTGAGGAGACATCCAAGGAAAATAAAAGCCGATAGGAAAACTTCTTTTACGTTTTGCCAAGAAAAATTGTGATCAGATTTTATTATTCTTAAAGAGATATTTTGTAATCATACCAGGATTTTGTACACTGTATTTTCTGTAAACTTCTAAACTGGGCTAGAATAACAGAGAACACATTGGTGGCAAAATAAGTCCATGGAGTCTTAACATAATAGATGTGATATCCATAAAAAGATGTAAGCACCCCTCTGTCTTGGAATTTTTAACTTGTCCACTAAATAAAAGTTTGAATTGGTCTGCTTGTGCTCCATGTGCATTAAAGAAGACAAGTGAAAAGAAAATCTATGAGCTTCTTTGGACTGCTGCAAATCATTTGGAGGCGGAGGGTGATTGGTGGGTCATCAGGCTGTGACTGTCCTCCAGAGACACATCCTATCCTCTCTGAGCAACTAGGGCAGTGTGGTATTTCAAGGCTTTTCCTGTCTCTGCCTATTACCGACTCTTGTCTTTCGGTATATTCATGACTACGGGACTTGACTTTCAAAGTTTGTCTTTGTAAATCAGAGAATTTCCGTGTGTATGTTTACCCCCCTGCTGCCTTAAGTAAGTCTGACTCCCTTAGTTTGTGTATGTTTTGCTTTTAAGTCTATGTATGCATAATTTGCAGACTGCTGGTTCACATTTTTAGAAAATAAAACACCCTTTAAACACTATGCGAAAGTTTTTGTTCATGTTTTTGATTGGGTTTTGGTATTGACAGGATGGATTGTTAATTGTATTAAAGGGAGAATCCGTGAGATGTCCTCATTAGGACAAAAATGTATGTGTGAATGACAAAGAGGCAGAATTCTGCAGGTGGCCCTGCTGACTGGTGTAGAAATACAAAGTACCAGCTCTAGCGGCTCCCTGTCCTGGGGGCAGCCGTCCTTTTCACAGACTGCTCCAGCACAAGACCATTGCTAAGTACTTCAAATGGGGGCCGGCTGTCCTCTAGGGCAGTTTTCACCAATCTGGTTCTCGGAGACCCACAGACGGTTTCATGGTTTTTTGCTCCTTCTGAGCTCCATAACAGGTGAAAAGAAGCAAACATGTGGACTGTCAGGCAAGCAGCTGGGAAGGAGAAAAAACATGGACTGTCTCTGGGTCCTGGAGGACTGGATTGGGAAACACTGCTCTAAGGAACCACGGAGCACTAAATATGAATGCAGCCCCAACAAGAAAAGTTGACCTTTTCAAATCAAAACATGCCCACTGTCCTTGTTAAACCTAACATGACCTTTAGCACTTGTTTAATAAAGTAAGAACCACTGTGCTATTAGCTTTTTTTTCTAAAAAAAATGTTGCATCTGAACATAAAAAGAGAAAGTTAATATTACAGATTGCAAAAACATCTTTGTGAACATATAATTATGTCCATGCTATTGGTAATAATCAGTTGTATAATGCCATATAATAAAATAATATAATAAATTATAATAATAAATAATAAAGTTTTCAACTTTTCTATTGTAAAAAGCCTCATCTGATGTGGAGTTAGAATGACAAAGATGAAAATTGACACATACCAAGTACACTGATGAGGAAGGACTGCTCAGTCAGTTTCTTGCCTTCAGAATCCCTGAGGTCAAACTTGAAAGTGAAGTTTCCTCCTTCCTCCTCCTTTCCATGTACATATTCTACACATCCTAATTGAAAGACTGCATCCTTAGCAAATGCATCATATCTCCCATGCCTGAATCTCCAACAGTGTCAAGTAATGATCATCTTGCCATTCATTACATGCTCAAATCAAATGTTTTGGTTAAAAGGCGTGTCCATATACCTTTGTTGATATCTTCCTGCATGAAGATTTTAATTGGACCCTTTGATGATATCTCTGTAAGGTTTCCATATTTGGAAAGATGGAGCATCCCAAAGCTGGGATCCTTGGTCATAATATAAGTTAGGTTTGATCCACTGCCTCTCAGATGTTGATCTGTGATCTTAGCTTTAGATCCTGTAGAACAAGAATAGCATAAATATGTGAACTTGTAATGTGTACCAAACTTATCCTTACCATGACAACATATATTTGAGTGCTGTGTGCAATGATGCCATCATTGGACCTGTGGTAAGTTGAAGACCCCGGTTGACAATTATTGTTGGATCATTGTTCTTGGTTGCACGTATGCTGAATTCCAGCCTTGCAGTCTTGATGTACTGTCCATCACTCACAGAGAGGAACACCATGTCTGTCCCAACAGTTAGGTTATTTGGGACATATACCAGCAGCTTGTCCAAAACATCCTGATAGCTGAAGCTCGATCTCGGGAGAAGGACACTCCCATTCTCCAACGGCTGCGAGTAGAACTTCAGCCTGCAAAGTTTGCCTGTGAAAGACCACAAAGACCAAAAATTGTCCTGGTTTCAAAGTTTTGAACTTTCTGGTTGGCCGCATTTCGGTCCTCAAATTTCAAAGTTTTCAAAATGCCATCGCTCCAAATGCAGTAAACACAGAGATTTCACATGCATGGTGCAAAAGCTATTTCAAGAATCCATCTACCTTCCTACGGCTTATCCATAGCAGGCCGACACAGACATATACTATCAGCATTTTAGACAGATGAGCTGCAAAGCATATTTCTGACTGAATGGGGTTTGGAAATTTAATGAAAGTTCTTTGTCCGATTACATGAGGACTGAGTGAGCTTTGGTTTCCAGCACCATAACATATGACAAGGAAGCCTGACATTGGGGGTCTCACCTCAAAAACAATCTGCTTTTCAATTAGACATATCAGTCATTAGACTGTGAGAGTAAATGAGAGTACTTTTATGACATGGGGGAATACGAATACTCTACACGTATACATGAAAATCGGGAAACCATGATACTAAAATTATCTCAGTTCTGCATTTCAGCTTCTAATCCACAAATACAGAGGCATAGAACATAAATTAAATAGCACACTGTTGAATGACATTGAGATTGATCTGCTGCTGTGAAAGCTGGTCCTTATTATAGAAATATATGGATAAGGTGCACTGCATATGATATCATAGGGGATAGTGACATTACTAGGACAGACCGAAGGACGGCTGCTTCACGATGGTGAAGACAAGCTTGTCCGTCTGCGCTCCGAGGTCCAGCAGGGCAAGAGAGGAGCTGGTGATGATCACATGGCTTCCATCGGAGACAATGTCGACTGACTTAACTGGGTCATTGTTTTCCCACATCTTGCAGAGAAATTAGAGTGAAGGGAGAAATGACTAAAATAACAAAGGTATACAATATTCATCAGTACAGGTAAATAATCATTTCAAAAACCTTTATGATGGAATGATGGGTTTTAATATTCCCTGAATAACACTCATGTTCAGTACCAAGAATTAATCATTGGTTAAATTTTCGATTTAGTAAACCACTCGCTTTGAGATAGGAGTGGCAATGTTATATCAAATGGACCTGGGAAGTTTAATACATAACTTTCCTCAAGGCAAAAAACTGCAGTCAATATGCCTCAATTCAGCATCTTACCAGGAGTACAACAATTGCTCCCCTTACAGACTGCAGTGTAAAATCTTAGCTTCATTTTTAAGTTTCACCCCAACTATTTCTGGTAGATTACAAGCAGCAGTGAATCTTTTGTTGAAGAATGTGTCTTTAAAATACAAGAAAAATAAAGCCTTCAAAATTCCCAAAAGCTATCAAAATGATCAGATATTGCAAAATTAGCAAGCCATTTGTCTAGATTATCACTTGTAACATGAAGAGTTACATTTCTTTCTTTACAAAAGATGTAGTATTCTTATTAATATTTTTTTCAATGCATTGATAATTTATGCATTCATGTGTTCAAATTCATCAATGACATGATACACTATATAAAACTCCAGATAACTTAAACTCCAATTCCTCATGAACACAAATTACTGAAATTACAAGCTTTCATTCAGAGCGCTAATCCATGTGTTGCATTTCACAATAATATAATTTAAACTCTCCCTACTGTGGTTCCTGGGTGCTTCGGCATAGTCGTGATTGTTAAAGACCAGGTCTGGTTGTCATGGCAATTGTCATTCTCATCACAGAAAATGAAGTGGAATGTGTCAGTAACAGGATTTCTACATTCAGATGCAATAAACCTGAAACAACAAGATAAACCATTTAGAATTTTTGTAGTGTTTGAGCAGTAATATATCAATAAACACTACACATACTTATTTTTTATCAGTTACATACTAATTATAATGATTATGCCTTCAATACAAGAATCTCAACAGAGCACTAACTAAATACCTAACTTGTTTAATTTAATATTAATCTTCGCATGCACACTTACACCTGTCTCTGAAAGCCTTTCATTTACCAGAGAATCATTTACCTACCAGGACAAATACATAAAAATATGAGTTCACACTGAATAATACTGAATCTAAACAATTATACCAGCTTACTTAATAGGTATATAATAGCACTCTTTAATTGTATCTAATGGGTTTCACCTGCAGGTGAATTCCAGTATATTATAAAAATAGTTTATGAATTTTCAAATTTGCACCTGCATTGTACAATTCAGGACATTTATGCGAAAAAAAACCTGGACCCCCCCAACACTAAAATTAGAGTGTACCATATCCTCTGATGGTTGATGTCCTCTATTGTAAAGGATGAATTTTCTTTCAGTTCTTTGTGATCTGATGCTGAACTCTTCCAGGTAAGGACACCATGCTTGGGCATTGACACCATAAGAATCTTAATCTTCTTATTTGAAGAACTGCAATCCTGTGTAAATCCAACAGGCAACACTTTACCTGAGGTGACTTGAATTATTTAATAGTACATTCTTAGTTAATGCATTAATTAGCTAGTAACTAAGTCATGTACTGATCCCATGTTCATTCATCATTAATCGATAATGTCAATTCATGAATTTCATAGGGAAACCTATATTAGTTCATGCTTTGTTGAGTATTAGAGTTATATTTTGACTCCTCAAGTGAAGCCCTACCATTATTAACTAATTAATTAATTGTTAACTAAAATAGTCCCTGAATGAAATACATGAATTGTCATGACTGATTAATGATGAACAAGCATGGGATCAGTACGTAACTAACACTTAGTTACTGGTTAATTAATGCATTAAGTAAGAGTGTACTACTAAATTATTCATGTCCCCTCATGTAAAGTATGACCAGTCCAACATTTTATTTAGTATGCTGTCTTGACATACTTTCACAACAATTTGTGAAAGTTGATCTGAGAACTGTAACAGAATTATACATGAAAATCTGCATGCAAGTTTGAAGTTTCATATACCAATTCCCATTCTGAGTGAGTTATATAGAGATCCAGCAGGGAAAGGGACTCAATTTTGTCTCTCTTCCATTCTCTCATGCCTACTGAGACTCATTAAATGGGCTTTATTAATTGATTAACGTAGCATGACTGGACTAATGTCTCCGAACTCTGTGCAGTCATCTGCAGCAGAGAACAGCTGCTGTACCACGTGTCTGCCACAAAGATCTTTTAACTAAAAGAATGGCTGAAAAGCAACTAAAACATAGGTGGAGATTAATTCACATTCATACTAATATTTATCCACACTCACTGTGTAGGCCAGATGTGTGTGTCTAATTGGGGTGCTACTCTTCTCTGACACCTCCATGGATAGAACCGTGTTGCACTTCAGACTGGGCCTGTTGCCTGTTTCACCTGGCACCAGAACTTTCACTTTCACCATTGTTATCATGAGAGAGGAGCCATGGGTCACAATAAACGTCATTGCATCGTCATCAGTGCTCTTTCCCATGTGCTCATACTGAATAAGGTGCTGTTTGATGTCACTCACACTTAAGGTGTTGCCTGTCAAGCATAAGAAACAGCAGCTGAAGACAGACACCCATAGTAAAACTCATCCTTACTGCTGAAGATTTTCAAAACCATAGGAACTTAAATCAACATTTATCAAGCTTACAGCTAACATGGAATTAATCACAGACTGTTTTCAACAATATTAAAGAAACATTGTTCCTTGTAAAATTCCTTGCAATTTGCTATAGGTGCAATATAGTTTGCAGGTAATGTTGCAGTTACATACTGGCAGGTATTTCTGCCTGGCCACCACTGCTGGCTCTCAGAAGACTGCCGTGACGGGGAGGCTTCACCAGGTCGAGCTGAAAATTAGTGGCATCTGCTTCTAAATCTGCCCCACTCCACTGTTGCACACCTACACAGGGCACAACAAAGGCACCTGGGTTTGTGCCGATTAAGCGGTTATCACAGCCCATTACATCAAAATATCGATTGCTACTTTTAAAACAAGATTGAAAACATATTTTTGCTCATTAGCATTTGAAGTACCTGATGCTTAAAATTTGATTGTTGTATTCATTCTTTTTTATTGACATCTATTGATTTATTTTTTAAAATGTGTTAATTAGTATTCTGTAGAGTACTTTGGTTGACATTTGGTATCTTGAAATGTGCTTTAAAAAAGGTCATTGATTGAATGATTGATCTTTAGACAGACATATAGGTCACGGACAAAAACATGGAACATGCTGTTTATTTACAGATTAAATTTACAATGGTACATCTATCCAATACAAAGGCATGAGGGACAACTTATGGTAACACACAGGTCACAAGGGAAGGCGTTCCTTAAACAAGATACACATGCTTCCACAATAAGGGCAGTCACAAGCACTCACTCAAGAAAATACATGCCTAACTAACACCAGGAGAACACATATCAGTGCTAACCACTGAGCCACCACTATGTGCTGCATACAATTTATCATACTTATCAACAATGACTAGACAATTCAGAGTGCTACAGTTACAAAACTGACAAGTAAATGCAAGAGATAAATCCATACCTAAAGCAACTCTCCCACCCAAGAGCACCTCTAGGACTGGGTCAAGGATTTCAGGAGGCTGTTGATCACTGGGTAGTAAGTCAATAGCAAAATCCATCTCAGGTGTGCTGTGGTTCCTATTAGATACTGGAACATTCATGTAACTAATATTAGTGACCACTGATAATAGAACAGCCACAGCTAAGAGATTCCATCAGATAGAAACACACTGCTGTTGAATCCCAAATGCAAGCCCTGTCAGTTCCAAGAACTGTTTAAATTAACAGTTGAAAGACTATAATAGTTCATGTTGAAAATATACTCTGAGAAACACACAGACACACACACACACACACACACACGCATATATACATACATGTACATTCTACTTTAATTTAATTTAATATATTGTATATTCACATAATATATACCATCATATATATACAGTGATCCCTCGCTACTTCGCGGTTCACTTATCGCGGATTCACGACTTCGCGGGTTTTTAAATATAC
>JAODUD010000117.1:12801875-12820168 GCA_026784285.1 Stomatorhinus walkeri
GCGGCCCCCCCCCCCCCCCCATTTGTATTTCACAGCAGACTGTTGGTCAGGGGAAACCGAAGCATTGATGAGTCTAACATGTCATTTTATTGACAACAACAGGGAAAGGAAACAAGTCATCCTAAATGTCAAGGTCATGTCTGGCTCTCACACTGGGGAATATATCAGCAGCATGTTCCTCAACATGCAGAAGCATTGGGACATCAACCATGACAGAGTTTGTCCTCCGTGACAGTGGCGCTAATATGGTTAAAGGCCTCAAACTAGCAGAAATACCTAATCTCTGCTGCAGTGCACACACAATACAGCTTGTGGTGACCGAGGGCATCAACAGTCAGTGAGTAGTGGTGGACATTATTGCCAAGTTAAAGACCTGTGCCAAACAATTCAACCATTTTGTGCTCGCAAAACAGCATCTGAAGAGAATTCAAAAAGATCTTGGCCTCCCCCAGGCTAAACCTACTTGTTGGAACTCCACGCTACACATGTTGCAGAGGATGCTGGAGCAGAAGCATGCACTGAACATCTATGCTGGAGAACATGGAACGTTTGCAACCCCAACTGCAGATCGAAGGGACATCATTTCAAATTTGATTGAGACACTGGAACCTATTGAGGAAGTAACTCTTGAGATCAGCAAGTCACAGGCTTCCATCTCCAGTATCATCCCAAGCATTGCTGTGCTGAAGATGATGCTTCAGCGAGAGGGTCCCAACACGATGGGGATAAAACACTCTGGGAAACCATGCTGCAAAGCTTGGAGAGAAGGTTTGCTAAGATGAAGGAGACCAAATGTTTGGTGCTAGCAACATTGTGGGATCCTCGGTATAAGGGTCATGTCTTCTTTGCAGAGGACACACTGAGCAAAGCAAAACAATGGATAAAAGAAGAGCATGCCATTCTGTCTGAACAAATGAAAACAGCCACTACTGAAGACCAAGGATCAGATCCGAAACAGAGAAGGTTGGAGGAGGAAGATGAAGAATTACTTGGTCCCTCAAGTCTTCTTGAACAAATGTATGCAAACCTCTTGGGGGCTCATGGAACTCCTGAGGAGAGTGATGACAATCACCACATCTCTGAGCAGTGGGATCAGTACATCCGTGAGCCATTGATTGATAAACAGATTGGTCAGCCACTGGGACGGTGGCAACAGAACACATCCTGCCTACACCTTCTTGCATCACTGGCAAGAAAATTCCTTTGTCCACTCCCGTCCTCTGTTTGCAGTGAGAGAGTATTTAGTGAGATTGGAATTTCTCTATGACAAGAAGAGGAGTAGGCTCACAGGAGAAAATGCAGAACATTTGTGTTTCCTGCACGACAACCTGCAGCTCATAAACTGGGAATACTAACAACTTTCAGTGAGGGATGGGTGGACTGGAAGTGGGAATAAAATTGAAAATAATACAAAAAGGAATGTGCATGTTTAAAATTTTTCCTTACCTCAATAATTGCACTAAAAGATTCTGATGCTGCTGTTTTTATTGTTTACAAATTTAAGTTATTGTTTAATTGTATTGTTGTTATTGTTAAGTTGCGTTTTTGTTATTTAAGTTTATATTTATATTTAAGTCAGTATTCAATACATGGCAAGTTGAGAAATTTTGTGTATCTGTTTTTGTGTTATTATTAGCGTGATATTTTATCTCCGATAGTGGGGAAAACGTTCAATTATCGGGCAAAAAAAATTGCCAGTATATATCAGCCATCGGCCGACCCTGACTCCTAAATATCGGTATTGGCATCAGCTATTGAAAAACCCATATCGGTCAACTCCTAATGCAGGCTAGCACCTACTTCAGAGAGCGTGGTTCACTCAGTGAAGCCAATGGACTGCTGTGAAGAGGCAAGCAGATTATAATCCCCAAAAGTATGAGAGTAGACATACTTAAAAGGATTCACCAGGGCCACCAGGGCCTTACCAAGTGCAGAGAGCAATATAGAGGTGCTGTGTAGTGGCCTGGCATCGCAGGTGAAGTGAAAAAGCTTGTGTCGTCATCCACAGACTAAGCCAGAACAGAGAACTGCTGCTTATTACTCCGTTGCCTGACTTACCCTGGCAGAAGCTTGCTGCCAATCTGTGTAAGTTTAGAGGTTGTCACTACTTGATTGTGACAGACTATTTCTCCAGATAGCTTGAGATCTTGGACCTGCCGAAGACAAGCTCAGATACTGTCATACTGCGACTGAAAATCTTCACGCGCTTTGGAACTCCAGAGGAGCTAAAGACTGATAACGGCCCTCAATTTACAGCTGAACAGTTCAGATGCTTTGCAGCAAAGTACAATTTTCAGCACATTACTTCAAGTCCCCATTTCCCACAGTCCAACGGCATGGCTGAAGAAGCAGTGAAGTCTGCAAAATGGATATTGATGCAGGAAGAACACCACCTGGCTCTTCTGTGCTACCCCTCAACCCCTACAGAACCAACTAAGGAAAGTCCCGCCAGGCTGCTAATGGGCTGGGAGATCCGTACGACACATCCAGTTCCAAAAGAGAACCTGCAACCATGGTGGCCTGACCTGGAAATGATTAAAGTCGACGATGCTAAAGCAAAGCAGTGCTACGAAAAGTGCTACAAGCACAGATACTCAACCAAACCCCTTCCACCACTTACCATCGGTGACAAGGTTAGACTGAAGACTGATGGGGAAAAGGCATGGACAACCACTGCAATGGTGCAACGCCAAGAGGCTGCGCCATGGTCCTTCACGCTAGAGACTCAGGAGTACAGCATTGCAAACGTAGCCGAGCCATTATTACTAAAAACAAAGAATTAACTATCCATGACAAGAAGCATTTCTTACCTCCACACGTTTTTTCAAATTGGAAGGCGAATTCTTGAATGCCAAAAGTTTGTGGCGTTTTGGTAGACACAATTCACAACACATTCTCCAGGAGTCCAGGGATGCGGGAGGTGCTGCTGGTCTTCACTCGACTCTCCATCACCCAAGGAATCTCCACTAACACTCTCACCAGTTATATCAGTCATTTCGCTTAAGTTCGCTTCTTGGTGCCACTGTCGCGAACGATATGAATTCCCACCGAGTGGCCACCTGGTTTATTTTTTGTGATACTATGGATTCAAACCCCCAGCTCTCGAGGTGTGAGGCAACAGTGCCACCCAATCATTAATAATGTCAATAATTTCTTGTGAGGTGTTGGGAATATTCACACACATTGTGTGTGTGTGTGTGTGTGTGTGTATTATGGTTACATTACATTGTGGTGCCTTATGTTTCCTGGAATAGACTCCAAGGTCACTGTAATTCAATACTGGATAAACTGAATGGCAAATGGATGAATGGATGGATGAACAACTCAACAAATACATAACTAAACAACAACTCATTGCATTGGAATCATACTCTACTGGTAGACTGATACTTACTCTTGCAGGCTCCCAATTGGATGTAATGTGCAGGGGGGCAGTGGGTCACACAGTGGTCCCCAATTGTCAAACTCTTAGGGTCTCTGCACAGTAGACAGGCACTTCCGCCATTCCGAAGGTCCAAGACACACCTCAGGCAGTCCATTTTGCAATCTAGGGGTAACAGGAAAGGGGTGGAGTTACAGTGAGGTTTCTACATCACTCCATAGCAGGAGGCAGCTAATTCAGCACCCGGGGAAGAGTGCTTGGGGGCAGTACCTCACTCAGGGTACTTCAGTGGCACTTCGCTGGTCAGAGATTCAAACCAGCAATCTTTCAATTGCAATTGCGCTTCCCTAAGCATTAGGCCACCACTGCCTCTTATGCATTATTAATCATGTTCTGGTCCTAATAAATATTACTTAAGTAGAACAAGAAGAACATTTTTTTGTTCTTAAAACTAAGGTAAATAAAAGCAACCTGTATTGAAAACAGTTATATCTTGTTACATATTGACCCTGTGATCAGTCTGTTATATTCTTTCTCTACTGCAGAGTAAATGGAAATTATATCTGCCATGCTAGTGTTTCCCATTAAAACAGAGGTCATGAAGGATACATAGGATATAACAAGGCAGGCCTTGTTAATCAATTACTATACAATCACATACAATGTTGGCCAGAGTTGCCATAATTCTGACTAGCGAAGATGAAACCTCATAGACAGGAATGATATTTGGGAGGTGTGTGAGCCTGGAAAGATTGATCAATCTGTGGTTGTTTCAGGTGGCACTATAGCTATGGTGATGTTGGTATGCAAGTGGCAGAATGAAGGGGAGCTAAGGGGAGCTGTGGAGAAAACTTCATCCAGTGTAATGTTTGTGCAAGGTATAACAAACAAGCAAATGTCAAGGTGAGATATGGGCATGCAATCATTCAGCCAGTGGATTAACCCTTTACTAAGTTGTTGATGGACAACAAAGATATGTCTGGCCCACACCAGAAGAAGCCACAGGTTTCAGAGTTAATTTACTATAGAAAAATTTTCCGTAAGAAGCATTTTCCTGACATGGATAGGTTAACTTAACACCTTGTCATTAAATGGAAATCCATTGCATGTGAACATGTTAATCTTATGGTGAATAATTTCTGTACTGATAGAAGTAGAATCATCCATCCTGACTCCATCCACAGATCATAAATGATTGTTGAATGGTTTAAGAATAAAAAAATAATTGGCCATATTGCAGGTAATCCTTGTTCCCAGATGTCAGCTTAAACATAGATTCTGAAGTCCTGCCTAAGACTGAGATTCCTGCTGCAATTAACAAAGTAAATGAAAAAGAAAATCTCATGGCAGAATGGTATTAAATCCTGGGGAATGTATGTCATGGTGAAAGATAGCTGTTTTGTATTCTTGACAGTTTGCCATATTAGCCCAATTAATGTCAGAAATATTTTGGTACTGATTTACACATTTAACAATCAACCACAGCCTATAAAAATGGCACAAAGATATTAAGAAGCCCCCCCCGTGCCAGAGTATTGTGACTCCTTAGCAAGGAAAGTCATGGATTTGTTTTCTGGCCAGAACTTTTTAGTGGCTTTACCTGCACAGACAGTGGTCAGGGTAATGACAAGCACTCTTATTATAGCTTCCATTTGTCATGCTCTGTGTGTCTAAGTTACCACAAGGACTTATGAACCTTAGGTACTGTATACTGAAATAGGCTTTTATAGACCTGTCTGTAACTACCCAGGTACTCTTTCTTCAGTTTACCTACTGTAATTTCATCCTTATATCAGCAGATGATTATATAATAATGTCACAAATTAAATATATTGCTGCACTAACGTAAATCAAACAACTTCTTTAAAAAGCATTACCACAGGGTTCCTGTTTCAATGACCGTAACATCGTTCGAAATCTGCCTATTTTTTTCCACCATCAAAAGAAAAAATTAACTGAAATATCAGGGAAAAGACAAAACACTTGTTTAATTGCTTGGACTTCAGTTTTAATTTAGAATTTATGATTACTGTAATCCTTCTGTCAATCTGCTGATTTAAGCTTCTGTCTTGAGTATATATAAATTTGGCTTTCTCCAATCTGCTGTTGCAAATAATCCATTGTAATGTTACACAAATGTGTGTGTGCATGCACTTAGTCTAATTTTAACAGCACACACCAATATATGAACACATGCATGGTCTAGACCAGAGATGGCTATTAAAGCTGCAGTATCACTTAAATCTACTTAAGCTGGGATCAGCCTCTGTGATCTCCTGAATAACCCCCCCAAACACCAATTGTTTCCCATAAATATATATTTCATTTATTTGCACTGTGTGAGGAAGGAAGGGCTCCAGGCCCCTGCATAACCCTGACCAGGAGTTAGAAGATGGACAGACACTTTAAAAGGTTTGAGAGAGTGTATAACTGAGTAACAACTTGTTAAAATTATGGATGGATCTGCTCATTTCATACATTTTAAACTAAGGATTCCTTTTAAATAGAGCAGTAGTCAATAAGGCACATGATTTATGCAGAAGTAGATGTATGCTTTTAAAATTTTTTGTACAGGCTGTAAATTTTCCTGCATATATTAATTGACATTTTAATGCACAATGGTTTTTGGTACAAATGAGAAGGGCCAGTACCCTGATTAAAATGCTAGTCACATTTTGACCAAAATTATGTTAATTAAACACTGAAATCAGTCAAAGTCAGCCCCCGAAAGAGTTGTCCCACTGTGGCCATAAACCATGATTCACGCAAACACCAGGGGCTTCATTGTTTAGAGCAAAATCAAATCTGATTGGCTCACTGTCTTTGCATATTCCATTTTATGTTTGTTGGCACTGAGTCAATAAAAAATCTCACCGAAAATCCATCGCCTTCATTCTGAATATTAAAAATGGAGTGTTATTTAAACATTTATTAAAAGATTTAAATTGACGAATGTCAAAAATAATACATAGTATCACAAAATTGAATATAACCTTGGATAAAAGGTGTCTGCTAAAATCTGGTAGATATGAGGTTTGCCATTATTTATGTATCTATGCATTTCATTCAAACTCAGAAGTAATGCAGCCAAAGCAGTGAAACTGGGGAGTACTGAGGTTTTTTTTGAAGAATTGTCCATTTGGTGCTGAAACAGCCCAATTGAAGTTAAACACATTTTTTTAGGTCCTGTGGAATATCCCCGAAGCACTCACTGAGACTACTGCACATTTTCAGAGGAGGTCTGAAAATCCAAGGGTGCTGATGAGATTAGAAGCAGCTTCTTTACGCCATTTAAAGTTATAACAAACTGGACACCCTTGACAAATCAATTTATATTGAGATGATTAGCTGACATATTTGCTCGAGCATTGGGGATAAGCATGTCCCTCCAGATTACCATGGTATGGCCCTGTGGGGAAGGTAAACCTGCAATCTTCAAAACCTTGAAAGTCCAGGCAGGTAAGCACCAACTTCTACTTTTCCTCGGACTTCATTCTCTGCTCCTTAAACGACGCATCATTCACCCCTGTATACGTACCGATACAGTGTCCTGTGTGATTGTGGTATTGTTCCTCTGGGCACCTGGTCTTGCAGGAGCCCTTTTCCAGGATGGTGTCTGGGGAGCAGTCTGAGCAGTGTGTCTCTGATGAGCCAGAACATTCCTTACAGGTTGGATGGCAGGCTGTGCCGCATAGATTAGAGGGGAAAACGGAGAACGGGACTTAGTCTGGGAAGGGAGGGGGGTGGGGGTAGCTGGATGATAAAGTCAAATTCGAGTCCTATTAAAGAATTTAGCCTGCAAGCATTTAAAATGTAGCCTCTTGTGTAATTCATTAAAGACTATAAATGGAGATGACACTATGTCAAACGAGGATCACAGCTTAGCTGGAGCAGAATTTTAGATAATTTGAGTGTTACATTGTGACATACCCTTTCCTACATTCCTACAGGATTTTATAAATAGCTGCACCATATTTAAGTATCAAGGTGAGATATACATATACATACATATATAAATAAATAAATAAAATGTGACCCACTGAGCTACTAATAAATATTGCATTTACAGTAGCAAGGTGGAAGAGGGAGTAGCACTGTAGCTACACACCTCCTATAGCTTGTGTGTGTGTGTGTGTTTCACGGTAGGACAGTCAAAACTTTGTGTTCAGGAACCTGAGACTGTGCTAGCAAAGCGTAATTAATTAACCATTTTCAGCTTGAAGTTCAAGGGGATCCCTACTTCAATTAATGCCAACCCGGGATGGGGGTAAAAATGTTGTGAATTTCACCTGATTATCTGTAATGGAAAGAGCCGCTTGGTGAAATCTGCCCACCATTGGTAAATTCTGCAGTGGGCCCCAATGTCATGAGGAGCCATCACCCCCCCGCATCTCCTCCTCTGCTTTCACATTCAAGACTTTCTAAGTCAGTATTCCAAACATGTCACGTTGCTAAAGATTTTCAGTGTCAATCAGGGTACCCACTTTATTTTCACAAGAGGTAATGTCAAAGTGATAGATACATGAGATTTCTTTCAGATATCTCTTGACTTCTTACATAGTGTTTGAAGGAAGAAGTCACTCCTTCGTGAGTCTGAGTAAAGTCTCGTCAAAACATTGCAAATCCAAGTCGAGTCAAAGTCTTTCCATCATTTTTGCTGTCGAATCACAAGCAATCAAATTTGTGACTGAAGTGCAAGTCGAGTTGTGAGTCATGTAACTTGAATACATTCCTAGGTCAGTTTTTCTTTTCACCTTTAGTCATTAAAACTTGCTGCAGCAAAATCCCACCACAATTCATTGTTGTTAAGTCCTTCATACACAGTAATAGGTTGAAAAGACAGCATCCACTCTGTCACGCCTGTTCTCACACATGTAGGCAGGGAGTGATGCATCTTATAAAATTAATGTCATGGTATCCAGAGGGGGTCCTCAAGTGTTCTCGAGTCATAGGGTCCAAGTCGGGTCCAAGTCTCGAATCATAGAGTCCAAGTCGGGTCTAAATCTTGAGTCATAGGGTCCAAGTCAGGTGCAAGTCACTGCCCTCAAGTCCAAACTGAGTCGAGGTCATTCCATCAGTTTTAAAATTTGTCACTTGAGTCTTAGTCGAGTGCGAGTCAGTGACTCAAGTCCCCACCACTGTTATACACTGTACGTATTTTACGTTAGGAGACATTATTAGGTGGATCCTGGGAAAGGTTCTCACCCCTGCAGGCATCTCCATGACGGTGGTACCCTTGGGGACACCTGCACAGGCACTGTCCCTGGTGTAGGACACTTGGAGAAGCGCAAGCAGTGCAATTGAGTGTACTATTCCCTGCACACTGCAAACAGGAGTCATGGCAACCTGGAGATAGCGAAAGTAGCTGTTAGTGGAATCTGATTGTTTTTGCCAGGCATAAGTTAACCCCTGCATAAAAATGGTGCCATTTACATTCTGTCTTGAGGGACTTCCAGCTATAACTGACAGACATAATTGGCTTCAACACGTATGCCCTGCCCCCGCATTTTCTGTCACAAAAGCATTTAATCCATTTCTTTCACTTTACTTGACAAGTACTGATACTTCTTTCAACTGATTACTTCAAAGACCCAAACAAAATGAAAAATCAGGCACAATCTACCTCTGCAGGCTGGGGTTATGCTCTCTAATTATAATTGAGCTGAACAAGTTCAGGGTTTTCCATCAGCAATATCTTTCAAACTTTTTTCCATCTGAGCAAGGCTAATCCTAGAACACTATGGACCTCCTGATATCACGACAGGGATCAGTCACCTGAGGCAGTAGTTTTCCATTAAATCCTCGAGATCTACCTTCTGGGCATCAACCAGACTACAGCTAGCAAGGAGGTGTCAGCACAGCGACAAAGAGAAGCTGTTCATGGGAACTGCTGGAGGTGTGTCCTTGTTAATGTTGGCAGCTTAAGTTGTCTGTGAGCAGAGCAAGGAATGTATTTCAAGAATTCACTTTTATTCCCCTTTGGAGAACTGGGAGGTATATGGGGTGCCATTGATGTCTCTGCGATTTACGTTTCCTCATGTTTAATTCCCGACATCTATTTTAAACACAATGGATTCCTATACAAGTGCTTCCATTTTGTCACGAGGCAGACAAACAGTGTATTGCCAAATGCTGTGGAGTATGGAAAGCAAATATAAAGTATTACAAGGAAACTGAAAATTGGGGCAGCTTGGAGACACAGTGTCACATATAATAGCTGGTTGGTTTTTTCAGACCTTCAACTGCTATTGCACATAATGTCAACCTGCACCCCCCGGGGCGGCCTCAAGGAAAACCTGAATACTGCAAGTTTAAGTCTATTTCACTCATCAGTGCATTTCCCTGCCTCAGCATTGAGGCTCTATAACTTATTTATAAAACAATTAACCACAACACACATAAACACAGATAAACTCAAAAAAGATCATTCACTTTGTGGGGAAAAATATTTTTTCTATTATTTTATAATACTTGATCCCTAGAAGAAGAGGAGAACATTCTACAACCCCTTCCAGAGTTAATATTGAGACACTTACTTCTGCAAACACGGTCTGGGTCAGAGTAGAAATGGTCCTTGCAACTTGGCATGCATGTTCCATGTGTGGCCCCAGCATATGAAAGCTGTAGCGCCTCCTCCAGGAACAGGCAGCTCAGGCAATCTGAGGGCTCGGGTCCAATGCAGGAGAGGCAGGACATGTGGCAGCCTGAAGGAAAGTGCAGCATTTCTCTGAAAGCAGTTTTAATCAATTCTAAAGTCCAATATCAACCCTACAGATATACAGCCATCTCTGTTAAACTCTTCAACAAAACCAATGGCCATAATCTAGGAAGAACCATGACGCTGTAAGCAAACTAAAGGATACTTTACTTTCACAAATGCTGCCATGAGCGTACATTCCCTTCCCACAGGTCTGCAGGCACTGCCCATAGTACAGGACCATAGTCCCAGGACAGAGGGAGCAGTGTGACATAGAAGGCCCCCAGCAAGTCCTACACGAGCTGTGACACTCTGGGAAAAGAGAACAGAGGTAGAATGACATGAGCTAAGCATTAGGTGCCCTTCCTCCAGGTATTCCCATGTGTTTGATACAGAAAAAGCAGATACAGGTCTTATTACATGTGTTATTAGTATGACATGTCAATAAGAAGGACACTGAAATTCTGTCAGCAGAAAAAAACCCCACTGAGAAAATGAGATCATGGGAAAATACCCCAGAATTGACCACAGCTGTCCTTGTACTGCTGTTCAGGAGAATATGAAGTACATTTTCCACAATGCAGTTTCTTGGGAATATCTTGCACGGCGGCCATTTTCAGGATAGTGGGGTGAGCAGGATTTATCACAAATTTCACAGAGGAGGAAAAATTAAAGGATCTGGCACTGGCTGAAATTTACAGTTAAATCAGTGACACCTATATCAAGTACAGGTGCTTTATTTGAAGTTCTTTATTAGATTCCTTCAAGTCCAAGACACCTAATTAAAACACTTTCATACATACATATTAGAATATATATAATAATATGTATTTATAATACACATGTACATTTATATAACTGTTTTCTGAGTATTCATATTCTGATATTCATGCAGACAACTCCATATTTCTGATTTTTTTTTCACTTATTAAATATTCCAACATTAAATATTCAATGACTGCTCTGTGAATGCTGTCACGGGTGTTTTATAAGCTGATATGAGATAAACATAAATAAGGCAATAAATTTATGAGAAGACAAAAATTATTATCAACCAAATAACTATAGTCAAAACACTTCATAAGATATAATGTGATTATTATTAGCTTTGGAAACTGAAACTGGCAAAAAATATGCAGGTTCATACAAAGTAAATCAATTGAATGTGAATTATTATGGTTATGTTAGGGAATTTTCTGTTATGTATGGTAAGTATACCACAATTCTATATCCAAAATTAAATTTGATGGCACCAACACCTTTTACAGAATTTCTTTGCGAACATGATTTTTCAATACACTGTAAATCTACCATGCAATGTCTCACTAGTACAGTACTTATAGTAACAACAGTAGAAAGTATGATAACACTTTACTTGAGAGGTCACAAATAATGGCATTACACTCATTTCACTAATTAACCAGTAACTGAGAGATAGTCACATACTGATCTCATGTTCGTTCATCATTAATCAATCATTGTGGCTCATGTATTTATGCAGGAAATATATAAATGATATATTCTTGAGTAGTAATCGAGTAACTAAGTTATTTGTGGCCCTTCAAGTGTTACCAAAAATATCAACTTATACAGTGTACAATATCAATTCATCCTTATGCACTACCATCAAACTTAAATGTTTCTCATATACTCTGAAGGCACTCTCGATCTGTAATTTCACACTAATACTATTTCCCATATCCCCTTCAAAACATACATTCCCAAAAGACAAACCCATTTCTTTCCAGACCAAAATACTGGACCTACACCTTAGTCTTGGCAAAATTCTCAACTAAAATTGCCTACTGCTCGTGATTCTGTCCACACAGCTAGATTAATCAAGTGCCTGAACTGTCCTTCAGCTTTCATCGCTACATGGGGTTACCCACATCCATATCACCTGCTCACGTCCTTCTTACATAGGCCCTAGCAGGTAGAGCTGGGCAGGATGAGCAACATTTTATATCACGATATTTTTCAAAGTTATATCGGTTTCATGGTATACAACTTTTTTTAAGCATGACTGGCCTTTACCACATTTTATAGGACACATTTTTGAGTTACATTTTTGCATTGTTCCCACATTAACTATTTTATTTTATTATTAGCCATTGTGCCTATATGCTTCCTTAATGATAACATATGGCTAACGTGCTTGTTGGCTGACTGCTTATAGCTAAACGGCTAATGTTCAGGTGTGTGCTGGCTAAGTTAACATTTTTGATGTGTTTAATAGTTCAGTGTTGCTGGAATGCGAGCTTTACTGATCTTGCAAAATTTCTCATAAAGACCAGGATGTCTGTCTTTAACATGCTTCGGCAAGTTTGAGGTTCTGCTTGACTTTGTCGCCACAACTTTGTATCACTTTGCATAGAGGCTTAATTCACATCAGAATCAGCCTTTCCATGCTCTTCTGCAAAATACTTCTAAATGACACTTTTGCATTTTTTTGTTTTTTTTTTTTTACATCTGAGCGTCAAATAATAGCGATTCCACCACCATGCTAAATAACTCATAATAAATAGCTGCATCTGTCAAAATCTTTGATTTCATCTTTAATAAGAACCAGTAGTATACAATTTACAATGAATCTGGTCATACCTCAGAGATCTGTAAAGCTAGCTATGAGGCCATGATCACTGACTAAAATCCTATTCTAGATATGCTTCAAGCTTGCCAGAAAAAAACACTCATCCAGCTCATTCAGAATGCTACTGCTGTGGTCTGCCTCCCCAAACACTCCTCTCATTCCCCCTTTCCAGTCTCCCTCGATCAGTAACCAGTTTGAGCTCAAATTGCATTTGACACCTCAGTCCTGGCATGCAAGACTGCCAAGGGAACGGATCAGCAATTTCAAACACTACAGACTTAGAAGATCGTTATGTTACTGTAAATCAGGCTGCCTGTCTGTCTCAGATCTGAAGTGCCAGAAATCAAAATCCTGCTTGATTTCATCTGTAGTAACTCTGGGAAGAAATGGGCTTCAGGACTGCTGAACCTCATTAAAAAGGGACTCATATACAGTATTTTAGATCACATTTCATCTGTGAACTCCTGGCTGCATTCTGATTGCATTTAAAAGTCTGACTAGATGTGTTGTATGTTTAACTTTTGGTGTAATACATTTTAAACAATTTTGTATACAATTTTTTATTCAATATATTCTATTTCATATGTGTAGGTACGCTAAAGAAGACTCCCTACAACAGGGGTAGGCAATCCTGATCCTGCAGTACTGGTATCCAGTGGGTTTTCTATCCTGCTTCATGGGCTACTATCCGCCTGAAGTCTGGAGAGGTTCTTCAGAGGCCAGGTTGGATGAAAAACTGCTGGATTCCAGCAATCCGGGATCAGGGATGCCTAACCCTGCCCTACACTGACTGATTATAGGCTTATGTTGATACTCTACATCAGTTGCATAAAGATCTTTCTAAGAGATCTTTATTTTGTGAAAATGCATCTGTCGAGTAGATAAATGCAAGAGCGTTACCACATAGTCGGCAATGAATGAACTCCCGATTCACAGCATTGTTGGTGCGCACACAGCAAAAGGTATTTGCAGTCTTAATATAGATTTTGCGGGAAGAGCTATTTTAAAGGAGATTTAAAGGCTGACCTTGATTCCGGATTTATTTTGTGCACTGCATAAAATGATGCCACCAGGAAACAGTGTGATGCCACATTTAATACGTTCCAGTAAATAATGCATTCTCAAAAGAAACACTCAGACTTACATTTGGCACTTACAAAATTTCATTGGGTGCAGTAATTCAGTAGACTTCACATGGCTGTGCACATAACTTATATTTTTATTGGAATACTCAATACATTACAGTAGGACGCCTGGGGATAGCAAATGAATCACAAAGAATCTGCACATAACACTCATGTCTTTTTTACATTTAAAGCATGTGTTTACATAATGCAGTTCTCTGTATTGTAGCCTGGAAAGGCAAAAGTACTTTTCATGCTAAATAGAATTTACAGTACTCTACTAATGCAACACATCTTTCCATATTGCTGCATATAGGGCAGCAAGAATGGAGGGTGCAGCTTACAGCCAAATAAAGGCATTTTAAAAGCTGTAAATGTTACTGCATAGCTGGTCATTTCCTGCTTTACAGGTAAAACACATTCAAAATGTATTTGTCAAAACCTTATACTCTGGTCAGATTGTGTTATCATTTTCATACCCAAATTTTTCTTAGTTGCATGTATATATGTATGATATATACATGCATGTATATATGTATGATATGATATGCTCAAAAGATTTTCCAATGAGTCAGTCAATGGCACTAAATGTGAGTTTGAAGTGAGTTTAGTCAAATGATTTATAAAACCTGTAATTTTTAAGTAAAAACAAGAATGTGAAGGATTGTTTAAAGTGTGAAAAGGGATACTTAAGTACTCAACACATTTCCACCAATGCTGTGTTGGTGACAGTGCCGGACTATTTCCCAATCCGAAACTAGTTCCATGTGTTTCCACCGCAAAAAATTGGCCCCGGGCCCGAAAAAAACGGCTCCAGCATAGCACCACAGAAAAGCTGGTCTCAGAATTTGGCCCCACACAGTGAAAGAAAGACGTTCTAAACCTTCTGTATACCCAGAAAATTCACTTCATAAATTATATAATTTAGTCTAATAATGGTGTCGGTAGTGAAATAACTTGCCAGCTCATCAGCTGAATAATAGCATATAGTCCTTTTTTAAAAAAAATATTATTGTTGTTTTAAAAATGTAAGATTGATTCCCTGGCCAGGGGAGTAGTTAGAAAGTAGTTAAAGAAAGCCTCATGTTGTTCCATTAATGCACATCAGCTGTAACTAATCATAGAAGACAGACTTGCATAGTCTCATTTAATACGCACACCTGAGATATTTAAGAAGCCCAAATGAATGGATGAACAATAGACTGATCAAATGAGTCAGAAAGCGTGCAAAATGAGAGTGGTGTTTTTTTCCGCTGGAGAACAAATGCTGCTGATGGAGCTGTATGAAGAATACAAAGATGTAATCGCTAAAAAAGGCAATACTATGGCCATAAACACAGCCAGGGAGTTGGCTTGGCAAAGAATTGCAGACAGACTAAATGTGTAAGTTATGTAAATGTTACAAGTACCTAGTACAGTGGTTCATGATGTTGCCTTACACACTGAAAGTTCCTGGTTTGATCCCCATAGCCAACAGGGAACCTTCTAGGTTGAGTTCACATGTCATTCTTATTGTATAAAGTTATTCTTTGATCTCTGTAAAATACTTTCAGTTACATCCCTGTGAAATGTTCTGCAGAAATAACTGGATCTTGTCTTTGCTTTTTACTAACAAACTTTCAAAGTAGACTGTGGCTAAACAAAATATAAACATATCTTCCTGTTCATATTATTTTAATGGATTTTTTTTTATCATTTTCAGTCATTGCATGTTTGACCTTTGTATTATGGGTATGTGCAGTGTTAATTTTGACAGCAAATTTTTATTTAGTTTTAGTCATAATCTTTTAACTAAAATGTAGTTTCAATCATAATTTAGTCATCTAAATTATTTTAGTTTAGTGTTGACTAAATATAAGATTACAGTCGACTAAATAATTAAGATACAGTTGATTTAGTCAACTAAAATTAAGTGTAAAGTGTAATGTTTAAAGTTTTTGTCATGACCTGCTTGCTCGTTCGCTTCTCCTGTGTGCCACGCCCCCCTCGTTACCTTGTGTTAATTCCCGATTGTAATTACCTGTTATGTTCAGCCTGTCCTGTGCATTTAGTCCGCGTCTAAGTTAGTTTCCCCAGATCCGTCATTGATGTTGTGTGTCGCTGCTTACCCTGTCTCCCTGAACAGCTTCTGTCAAATCTCAAGAATGTGGCATGACACTCACGCTTTCAGACTCATGCAGGCAATCTTACGAAAATCTATATTATACCATTATAAACACAAAATTAGCTATGTCCAAAGTGTATTTACATGGTTAAATACAGAAGTAGACTACAAGGTAAGAAGTGTTTCATATGTGTGCAGACATCTCAAATTGAAATTTTTATTTATTACATGACATGAGTAGTGAGATCATGAAATTTCATCCGATGGAACGATCTTTTGGGAATCTGTTCCCACACATCGGATGTTCATTGAGACAATGGTTAACTAAGCGAGACAGTTAACCTGGTCCAGAGAAAACTTGTTCACTTCACTAAGTTGCCAAGGTAACTCAGCAGGGATTCATTTAAGACACATTAAGAGAGCAGAATTCCCACTTAAATGAGCCAGACTTATCAAAATAAGTCGGACTTTCCCTTAATCCTGCTTCGTGGAGCACCCTGCAAGTTTAATAATAAAATATAAATATAGTGCAGTTTTAGCAGACTCTTTTATTGTGTGATCCTTAAAAGGACAGCGATAAAACAGCAAGCGAGAATAAACTAAAACACACAGATGGAGGAGCCTTTACGTAGAAAAAAAGCAGATACGTGCAATAAAGAGAGTGCAATGAGTCATACTCTGAAAACATTGTTTTTGGTTTGGCAGTTTATAAAAACTTAAAATCCAAAACAGATTAAAATAAATCCAAAAGTTGAAATAATAACATAAGAAATTATTTTCTTCATCAAGCTCATTCAGGGAGAATTCAATTAATAGCTTGAGGTTCTTAAGAATTTACCTAACTCTGATTTAAAGGAACCCAGGGTTTTAGTCTGCATGACACTAACAGACTATTCCATACTATAACTACACATTGTGTAAAGATGTGCTTTCCAGTGTAAAATGTTCTACCACTAATTTCCACCTACGTCAACGAGTTCTTGTATTTGAACTAATACAGAAGTAACTATTTGATTGAACAGCATCCTGTTAGAATCTTATATGAGATTCAGCTCAGCTAACCTCTCCTCAAAAGACATTCTTCTAAGAGTAGGAATCATTCTTGTAGCTCTCTGTTGCACCTTTTCTAAGGCAGCAATATTCTTTTTAAGGTATGATGACTAAACCTGCACACAATATTCTAGGTGGGGTCTTACCAATACAGATTAACCTTTACTTTACTTTCACTTCCGCCTACTAACATTTACTGTTCTGTTCATTTTTGAAATTGGTAGAAACACGAGCAGGTTCTCAAAAGACATCAAGCAAGAACCAGTGCAGCACCGGCACCAGCACCGGCTCTGCCTTGGTGGAAAAGGGGCAAAAGTCATGTAATTTATAACATGTATTATTTTCCCCACATTTGTCATTTTCAGAAACAACATAGGTTGTAATCTCATGTCATGAGATAATCTGTCTCTAGCTTTCCTCTTCCGAGACCCCAATTAACAGGAGGAAAATCCAAACAGGTTGTCTTGTGGCAAATGGAAATCAGCCTAGGGATAAGGGAAGTGGATGAAACCTACTACTGCATTAAGAAGTAACATGAACGAAGATTTCACATTGGGAGAGCCATTGAATTCAAGTTTAACAAAGGAAACATATCTCCAAATTTCTCAAAGGCATAATATTACATCATTAACAGTAAATAGCTTTCATTGCTATATTTATAGTTTCAAAATAAGTGTCACTACAAAAATCGCTGAAATCTAATAATTCACCTGTTATATTAAACTGGATGCTAAATCAAATTCTCACCTACAAATACCAAGTGAAATTGTTTTGCTCTGGCTTTGTACTGAATACCTTTATCAGATATTACAGATAGAAGAATACCACTGTATAATACTGAGGCACATTGTAGAAGAATGAAAGCATGTAAATCTATATCACGTTTGTGATACTTTAGACACATACAAAAACATTACATATAGGTTCACAAACCCCCTAAGTATAGGTTCATATTTCAGAGCATTTTAAATAGTCTTTTCAATGGTCTTATTAACCCTGACCCTTACAAGTTTACAAGTTTAACTACAGGTCATCTTTTCATTATCAAAAGTCCATGTCTACTTTGGTTAAATGTGTCGTTTTTTGCAGTTTTCTAAAGGACAGTTATTAGACCAGACAAGGTCATACTTAGGTTTGCACGTCATCTCGTCATCTTGTCCTGGTTAAGGCACCTTTCACAGGACGGTACACATTGACAGTCACTCATCAGGATAAACCATCCACACAATGTACACTCATCCTGGCATGTGAGGCACAAGGCCTTGCAGGCATTCAAGAAAAAGGCCATCGCACACTGGCTCGTTCAGTAAGCTGCTTGAACAAGAATGCATAACTCAATACAAGGT
>JAODUD010000117.1:12823344-12842251 GCA_026784285.1 Stomatorhinus walkeri
CCCTTAGTGGCACCTTTCAGCCAGTACTGTTCTGTTTGCACTTAGCTTCCATAGGAGCATCAAAAACAAAAGTGGCCTCAGCCTTCTATCTCTGGATTCCCAGTCAAGGTCAAGAGAAGGACTCAGAAAACGTGACAACTAAAACTAAAACATTGTGGCACTGAACAGGAAATGTAATAACTAAATAGGGCTAAATTTATGCAACACCTTTTCAACAGAGTTATGCAGAGTTAGAGTTAGAGTTAGAGTTATTCAGTCTGGAAAGCGTTTAGAGAGAATATTCTGTTTGAAGCCAAAGGAATAATTGCAGTACAATAAAAGAATGCAGCGTATAAACATTAAACCATACCGACCTGATTCATTTTTTTCCTGGGCATAGAATGAAGGGGGTATGGTGGGTATGGAGGATATAGAGGCACTTCTATAAAAGGCTACATCTTCACACTCAGAAACCCAGCCTCAAGATTCATCATACAGACTGAAAGTCCATGTATACAGCATAAATGCAGCCTCAAAGCAAACAAAAAAATGAAGACATTTTAAAGGATGGGAAATACATTTGAATTTTGGATCTGAGGCATTGTTTATGGTAACTTGGTGCTGAGGGACATGAGCCAGCTCTCAGAAGTGGTTCTAGTGTTGTAGCCCTGGGCAAGTCTTTAACCTGAATCATTCAATTTAGTTATCAAACTGTAAAAAGGCACTTATAAATGATAATAAAAAAACTGCTGTGCAACAAAAAAGCACCCAATTTTTATTATTCATCCAGCAACCTTGACATGGCACCATCTACACTCAGCAGTTCAGCAGAAGCCCTCTTTTACTATGTTCCTCTGAAAATCCTGCTTATCAGCTTGTTGCCAGGCACTATGTCTCATGCATTCACCGGAACTCCAGGGAGAGCTGTTGCATTCAAAAGAGATTCTGTGCCTTTTAACTTGTCGCAAGTACTTCTAATCACTAATAAAGCTGTCAGGCAGGTAAGCCTGCGACAGAGAAACACGCCTGCTCCTCTTGGTTTGCCATTCTGTAGCATGAAAGAACAGCCAGTCGGCTTGGTGAAGAGAACAAGGATCTGGGGAGCTGGGGAAATAGGAGGAAAAAGCTGTCTGAATAAAGCAATGCAAACTGCCATTTTTAGAGGGAAGAAGAAAGGATCTTGAAGCATGGATTGCTGCATCAAGCACAAAGAGGGAATCTGGTCACAGAGTAAGTGTCAAAATAACAGCAGAACACTAATATTTGGAGACAACAGGAATGAGGATGAAATGAGGTAATGAGAACATGAATAAATGACAGAAAGAATTAACGCGAGGAACAAAGGGTCATTCCACCCCTCTGCTTTCGCAGGAGCTCAGCTGCTCTTACTGCTTTGGCACCCTGGGCAGCACCTCCCCTCCACAGGCAGGGTAAGAGTCCCCAAAGGGTGCAGGGGACACACGAGACGGTAACAGGTCACCCTGGAGTGCAGGCATTCGCACACTCGACAGGGACCTTCCTGCCACACATCCAGGTTCTGCGGAGAAGAGGCCAAACAGAGGATGCGTTCAGAGATATGAGAGGTAAAAAGAAAGGCTTAACAATGACGTTTTGGGTACTGTGCAAAGGAAATAATGTACGGCATGTGGGACAAAAGTAGGACTGCTCTTCATTAGAGGTCCATCTTCATTTGTTTAAAGTCTTACTCAACAAGTATCTGAAAATATGAAAACCTGGGTTTCCCAAAAAGCGTGATATGAGGCCGAGGAAAATTAACACAAAGAAAAACGAGAATAACGAGGTTTATTGTAAATTATGATACGATGACATTAATGGTTAAAACAACACTAGGCATACTATTCGTAAATTACAGCATCACAGAGTAAATAAAGTTTGAGCAGAAAAGCGAATCCATGAAAATGGGACCCTTTTATTGTTTTGCATTAATGTTCCCCTTGCACCAAGCAGGATACAAATTATGCATATTCAATGGATGCCTCTGTGAATATTAGCTAGCTGTGAACATTAATGGACTAGATGGTTAGGTTTAAAGTCCTCCTTTTATCAGTTGTGATCAGTTAAAAACTGAACAGATTGCTGTAATAATAATAATTAACTCAAGTAGGCATTCAAAATACATTTAAAATGTATGTCTATAACACAAACACCACAAATGCAGTTTACAATACAATGCAATACAGATGCTCCCTGGGTTATGATGGTCCGTGTTACAATAGTTTGACTTTATGGTGGATATCTGTTTCTCACTTCCAGTACCTTATTCAACAAATCATGATATGTTTACCATTTTATTATAAAATAGGCTTTTGCTCAACTGTAGAGTAATGTAAATGTTCTAAGCATGTTTAAGATACGCTAGGCTAGGCTATGTTAGGTTAGGTGTGCTGCATTACAATGCATTTTCCCCTTATGATAGATTTATTGGAATGTAACCCCGTCATAACCTGAGTAGAAGCTGTAGTCTACAATCATTAAAGAATGCATTGTATTTTTGCTAAACCAGTTAAAACAAACAATAACTCTATCTTCAAAATACAAATGAAAATGTCAACAAATCCCATGTGGAATCACAGTATTAGTCAGTTATGATTTGATAAATCTGAGGATGCCAGATCCTATTACCTTCTTTATTTCCTCTTTGTACATGCAGACCATTCCTGCAGACCTGCATTCTGGGTAGCACCTTCTTGGTGAGTGGACTACTTGCCCCTGTTGAAGATTTGCTAGGGTTAGAGTGACAGTTAGTGTTGAATAATAATACATAATAATACATAAACTTTCAGCCTAGACAACAGCACAAATATAATCAATGTTGGAAATTAGATTCCAAATTAAATGGCAGGATGATTAAGACTGAATAACTCATAGTAGCAATGTTTTTCTTCTTCGACAACAGACAGATGTTTGGGTGATATGGACCAAAAATCAAGTCTCAATATCTTTAGAGAAAATATCCATATAAGTGTCCGTGCATGTGTGGAGTCATATATACATATACAAATGAGCACACTTACATTACATATATATATGTATTGTCTGTTATGTGGGATAAATTTCTCATTTTAAGTCAAAGCCACATGTAAGATGTCACACTGTGGTCAAAACTAAATGCAAATATAGGGTTTCCTTCCCTGTTTGTAAATATGCAACTATAAACTATTCATTATATATGGTGGGTGCAAATTGGATGGTTTTCAAATCTGGATGGAGGAAGGAGGACAAGGAAACCTGCTAGTGGAATCAGGAAGTACAGGAGAGTATACAGATGAAGGGGTTGGCAAAGAAGAAGTGAGATAGCCAGAGAGTAGAAGGAAGTAGACAGGAGTACAAGGAGATGAGGAGAATGGGATAAGGAGAGGTAATGAAGGCGTATGATGAGTTGTATGAAAGGTTGGACACAAAGGAGGTAGAAAAGGACCTGCATCACATGGCTAGGCAGAGGGACCGAGCTGGGAAAGATGTGCAGCAGGTTACAGTGATCAAGAATAATGATGTAAATGTATTCAAAAGCGAGGACAGTGTGTTGAGCAAATGGAAAGAGTACTTTGAGGGGCTGATGAATGAAGAGAATGTGATGGTTGGATGAGGTGGAGAGGGAAGTGCAGAGGGTTAGCAAGGAGGAAGTAAGGACAACTATGACAACGATGAAGAATGGAAAGGTTTTTGGTCCAGATGATATGCCTGTGGAAGCATAGAGGTGTTTAGGTGAGACGGCAGTGGAGTTTTTAACCAGATTGTTTAATGCAATCATGGATAGTGAAACAGATGGCCTGAGGAGTGGAGATGAAGTGTACTGGTACTGATTTTCAAGAATAAGAGTGATGTACAGAACTGTAGTAGTTACAGAGGGAGAAAGTTGATCAGTCACAGCATGAAGTTATGGGAAAGAGTAGTGGAAGCTAGGTTAACAAGATAAGTTATTAGTGAGCAGCAGTATGGTTTCATGATGGGAAAGAGCACTACAGATGTAATATTTTCTCTGAGGGTGTTGATGGAGAAGTATAGAGAAAGTCAGAAGGAAATGCATTGTGTCTTTGTGGACTATGTGGAAAGCATATGACAGGGTGCCTAGAGAGGAGCTGTCTTGTATGAGGAAGTTGGGAGTGGGAGAAGAATATCTAAGAGTGGTACATGATATGTATGAGGAGACTGTTACAGTGGTGACGTCTGGGATAGGAGTGATGGAAATGTTCAAGGTTTAGTTGGGATTGCGTCAAGGGTCAGTTCTGAGTCCTTTCTCGTTTGCTATGGTGATGGACAAGTTGACAGATGAGATCAGACAGGAGTCCCTGTAGACTATGATGTTTGCAGCTGATATTGTGATCTGTATCACTACAGTAGGCAGCAGCTGGAGGAGACCCTGGAGAGGTAGAGATATGCTCTAGAGAGGTCAGTAGGACTAAGACAGAATACATGTCTGTGAATGAGAGGGAGGACAGCGGAATGGTGAGAATGCAGGGAGTAGAGTTTGCAAAGGTAGGGTTTAAATACTTGAGGTCAACAGTTCAGAGTAACAGGGAGTGTGGAAAAGAGGCAGAGAAGAGTGGTAGGAGTGATTTGTATCAGCAAGAATGGAAGGGAAGTTTTACAAGATGGTAGTGAGACCAGCTATGTTATTTGGGTTGGAGATGGTTGCACCGAAGAAAAGGACAGGAGGCTGAGCTAGAGGTGGCAGAGTTAAAGATATTATGATTTGCATTGGGAGTGATGAGGATGGACAGGATTAGGAACCAGTATTTTAAAGGGCCAGCTCAGGTTGGACGGTTTGGAGACAAAGCCAGAGAGGTCAGATTACGTTGATTTGGACACGTACAGAGGAACGATGCTGGGTGTGTGGGGCGAGGATGGTGAGGATAGAGCTGCCAGGCAAGAAGAAAAGAGGAAGGTCTAAGAGGAGGTTTATGGATGCAGTGAGAGAGGACATGCAGGGGGTTGGTGTGAAAGAGGAAGATGCAGAGGACAGGAAGAAATGGAAACAGATCCGATCTGACAACACCAAACAGCAGCAGCTGAAAGAAAAAGTAGAGTAAAACGCAAATAACTGAAACCACGGAATTTGGATCCCACCGTGATATTTAAAATAAATCAGTAAGTATGTATTTGCTAAGATACTTTAAATATTATTAACACACTTACATGCATTCTGGTTTAAATAGTTATATTCAGAACTGATTCCAAATACTACGAGAAAGATCTTTTTCTAATTTTTACTATAAGTTGTCATAACATATATCTGTCTATATTAAATTGAAAAGCGTATGCAACAACAATGATAAAATAATTACACTGTACTGCAGCTCATTTGAACTGAAACCCATAGTCAGCAATAATCTGAACAAAAACAACAAACTAAAGCAGATTCACAGCTGACCAAAAACTTTAATTTCAAAATATCCAGTTCCAGTTGCTTTCAGGCTGTTATTTAGTGTTTGATGAATTGAGACTTTTATCTCATCCTAAAGCATTGAGCATTTTAATAGTCCTTACTGTCTATCATATCACAATTACATTTAAGGCTGAATAAAGAAATTCATCATTGATACCAACAATATTAAGAAAAAAAAACTGTTCATGTATGTATCACATGCCAAATCTATAATAAAAATGTATTTTTAAAGGTTACAAAGTAATGAATTCTGTGAAACTGCTGTTCTACATTAATGCACAGCAATCAATTGAAGTTAACACGAGTCTGAAAGCAAATCTTTCAGAAAAAAAATCATTTAACTACACACAGCGGCACTCATCTAAATTACACATTGGCTTTACCATGACCTTTTCTCATTTTATTTTTCCATTAATTGAGAAGATGACTTTATCTAAACCGACACATTTGATAAGGCAGGGTTAGGGTGATGGAATTTGAGCCGGTGACCTTCCAATCGCAGGCACAGCATCTTAAAGTGCAGAGCCACGCACCATCATTCCGCTGTTTTTTTTTTCTTTCCACAATACAGGTTGGATGATGCAAGCGGAAAAAATGTGTTAAAGAAATGAAGATGGTTCTATCCCAGCCCTTAGTCATTTCACAGGTTAGTAGACTACCCTTGATGGATGGCTTGTCTATTAAAGCTATTAAACCACCCAGGTAAGTATTTCTGGGTCGCATCTGATTAACACATAATTAGAACTGCAAAACTGCAACTGGTCCCAAAAAAGAGCGCATCACCCATACAGTACCTGTGCACACCAGGTCCTACCCCTCTCAGTGTCCTGGCACCACACTCGACCCGCTTTGCAGGTGCAAAATTGACACCCCACCCCACTCCAGATCTTGCCATTGCAGCGTACTACAGTCCTGTGTAGACATGACCCTTCCAGGGACATGTATTCCCCACAGCTCTGGCCTACATGGAATGTTCTGTTTTGGCCCTGGAAAGACACAGGGTACATCCCAGAGGAAACAAAGGAAATATAGATCTGCATTTCTTCAGTTCCACCTTGTGTACTAGATAAAATAAGAAAACAACCAAAAGAGATACAGGTCATCGATCGATCCATCAATTTTCTATACCCACTTATCCTGCTGGGTCGTGGGGGGGTCCAGAGCCTATCCCAGAAACAATGGGCATGAGGCCGGGAACAACCCTGGACAGGGGGCCAGCCCATCGCGGGGCACACCCACACACCATTCACTCACACAGGCACACCTATGGGCAATTTAGCAACTCCAATCAGCCTCAGCATGTCTTTGGACTGTGGGGGGAAACCAGAGTACCCGGAGGAAACCCCACGACAGCACAGGGAGAACATGCAAACTCCACACACATGCAACCCAGGCAGAGACTTGAACCCAGGTCCCAGAGGTGTGAGGCAACAGTGCTAATCACTGCACCACCATGCCGCCCCGATACAGGTCATTAAGGAACAAAGAATATTGGCAAATCTGAGGTAACTGATTGTATCAAAGAAAATATTACAAACATCTCATAAGATCTCCAACAAAGGGAGAACAAGGGAACATATTTGTATATTAAGCAGTTTATCGCTTTACATTAGCTGCACCTTCATAATGCCTTTATAATGCATTCATACAACATTCATTGCACCTTCACAATACATCAAAGAATAGTACACACTAATAAGAAACATTATATGATAACAAACATCATAATCACAAAATAATGTAATGTTTGTTATTAAATATATAGCAAAACTGTTACGGTATGTTGAGATGTTGAGATATACTTACATGCTGCTTATGAAAGTTCTCTGAATGCATTTTGAAGGTGCATTAGATGTTCTATGACTTCATAATTAATGCATATTGAAGGTGCTTTTAATGTAAAGTGTTACCAAAATTTCTGTGTTGATGATATACTGTTTTTGGTACCTGAAAATGCAATTCTCCTTCTCAAATGAACAAGACAGCAAATTATATAACAAAATATCTTCCAGCATCATTTCAGAATTATAGCAATCAGTTTTCCTGTCCAACATTGTTAAATCTGAATGACATAAAGGAGTCATCCCAGAAAAAAACATACAAGGCTGTCAGACCAGTCTGATAAAAAAATTAAAATGAAATAGCCAGAAATGCGCCTTCTGTGTTTCAATACATTAAGCCAGATTTTCACAAAGAACTGAATATTTTTCAAACTGGACATCACAGACTAAAACTCAAGTGAAATCCATTAATGCGGCCAAAAGCTTCATGAAAGAACAAGCTAATTTTCTTAATTGTGTTTAAACCAATGATTTTAAGAGTGAGATCAAATGGCCAGAGTTGAGAAAAGGATGGATCTTTAAAATTAGGTTCCTCAAACCTAGATTATACCATTGATAAAAAAAGGGCCGTTGAAATACCATGATACAACAATGATAAACTCATTATTTCACAAAAGCCGAACAATCCACTGCTCCACACATGGATCTCTGTACATAAAATGCATTACCTGCCCCAAGATGAGAAAAGAACAAAGAGGCCTAAGTTATCAAACTTCAGCTTATCTTATGGACTTTCAACCACTTCAAATACATAAATGCACTACAGAAAAATACACGAGGAGCCTCCAGGGGTCATTTAAATGTGGAGTGGTGTTTCTAAAAATAAACAGATTTTAACTATGTTACATAGTTACTTACTGATCTATATGAATTTTTACTTTAATTGGAGTGATTTGCTATCTGCCCAATATTACAGAAATACTTAATACCGGGGAAAAATACAAAAATATTAAGAGAATGGCTGGAGGTACATTTGCAGTGTGACTGTATGTGTCATTTGCTAAGAACTAGCAGATTTCGACATCCACTACATTACCTGCTGGCTATGCGTAGGAAAATACTGAATGTCAGTTCAAATGCAGACCTTCCAGTGCATTAGCTAGATCCAATTTGCGGTAACTGACCTTTTTGTAGGAATGGTGGAGACAGGTCTGCTTGTGACAGTATGCCTGACCCCAGTCACAGATGCAAGAGATGCTAGTATTTAGCTGCCAACGCTCCCCGTTCTATGGAAAACAAAAAGCTCATCAACAATATACTTAAACATGTTCAGTGGTGAAACATTCTTTCATTCTAAGGCCTCCTGTGTCTGCATCCCCACAACAAACCTTAAAAAGAACAACAACATATCATTTGAAAAAGAAAATGTTCACAAAAGAGTGGGAGTTCCCACACTCTGCCATTTCTGTGGTATTAAATAAAATTATTCTGCACAGGAAGCTGTATTTGTATGTAATATTAGACTTTGATTCAGCAGGAGGGAATGTGCATTATAATACTAGTAACATTGTTATAATTATTTTAAATGATGTGACATGCAGATTCGGTGATAGAAGAATTAGCTTTTTATATTTCACTACAAGTTCTGCAGAGACGGAACTTTGCTCAGATTAAAAAGGAAAGATATCTCCAATTGGCCCTGTTTACTTTTGGTTTTAAAATGCATCTTGGGTGATCAGATCACAAGTGGATAGCACTACAAACAAGTGTAAATGACCACCAAGACATGTTGTGATCCGATAACTCAAACAGCTTGCAGAGGTGGTCTGAAATGCATTTGACCACATGTCTTTTGCAGCGTAAACGACACTGCGTCCTGATGCATCCCCAACAATGACATTACAATAACTGTGCGCAGGGCAGTAACAAAAGTAAACGCAAGTGGTCAGCTGGACACCTGGAAGACACCTGATAGACACAGGTGTAAATGACGACGTGTCTCAGTTGTCTACATGTGATTCGATCGCCAATAATAAGAAGCATTTTAAAACCACGTGAAACAAGTCCATTGTTATCAGTTGGCAGATAATGTCAATCTCAGACATTTTTATTCACGTCGTAATTTTTTATCTATTTTTCTGTGATATCTACAGGGCATTGAAAGTCTCTGTTTGCTGCATACATAAGTGTACTATTCAACAGAAGATCTTTGTTCATTGTTAAACCTGGACAATACAACTGATCAGATGCTGCTTCTTACCTTTAGCATTTTTTCAAGTTTCTATCCAAAATAGCCTGAAAGTGAGAACCTTCGATGGCCTAAGGAAGAGCTGTGGCTTCATTCTTCGCAGAAATACATTAGCGATGTCGTTTTTTCTAACCTAATCTATGGTAGGGTTACCTTGTGTTCTCTCCCCTCCACCTGACAGGTGCTTGGCACACACTGGGGGCAGCATTCTCCAGCACGCATCACCAGGTACTCACTCTGTCGAGAAACACAGAACAATCCAGGGATTCTAAAATGAACTGAGGGTAAATCCATTTTGGTTGTTTACCTGCCACTGTTTTCATCTTGTCATTTACGACCGTTGTAGGAACGGCCCTCTTTGGAAGCATTGAACTTGGCTGAAAGGCAAGGACTTTGGCTCTCTATTGCATTTTTCAGAAGGGATGGATTGTTTTTTGTTTCATTTGTTTTATTAACTGCTCTTCAATGTCATGTAATGCCTCAAGACCTATCCATTCCATGAATTCCACTAATAGCCAGTTGCTCCTTAACAATCCCTGAATGTTCTTTGTTGCACTTCTGATCCTTAACAAAGCAAGTACCTAAGACTATTTATTAATTCTTGAGTAGTTTGTGTACCAGTACTGCATACACTTGTATCTGGGTAATCGTTAGAAGCTCAGCCTAGCTACACTTATGCCCAGGTCACTCCCTGACAGCATGTATGTTTGTAATGTACTGTTTGTGCGTTACTTTGGACAAAAGTATCTGCTAATTATACAAAATGTAACTGTACTATGAAAAATAACTAAATGCAGCTTCAAGATCATTCTTATTCTTTCAGAACAGCCCAAAGTTAGCGTATGCTTAGGACCTCTCAAAATTCAGTGTTTTCAGTTCAAACAGGACATGCAAAACTGGACACTTTCTGCAAAGCACTGACCCGCTTGCATGAGACCGAGGGACACTCTGCGATGAAGCAATGGGCCACTCCAGCTTTGCAGATGCACCTGACGCAGCGAGCTGGCCGCAACTCCTCCCCATCCCAATATTTTTGATTTCCGACATAGCAGGAGGCTGTGGGGGGGGGCATGAACATGACAAGGCAATGAGGAGTTGGCTAATAGCTGTGTGTTATAGCCTGGACACATGTTACATATTCTCTTCAGTATCCCGGCATCCTTCCGGGCTGAAACGTGTCAGAATTCCACGTCCAAGCAGGGATGCAACCTAATGACAGCTGTTCATGTGTTATTAAAAGAGGAATCGGGATGTGTCATCCACAGAAAAGTGGCACCAGAGCACTGGATACCATCCGGGGCAGAATGCATGTATTATACAACTTGGAGACATGAGCAAACCCGAAAATATCTCAGTCAGAATAATGTGCAAAACATTTGTTTATTTGTGTTTATATAGTTCTAGTGAATAGCTTTAACTCAGTTGATGAATGATATGCTTTGTCAGTGTTGATTTGTTTTGACTCTTCTGCTCATTTTATTCCATACAAATTTCATAGGATTGAGGTTTGGAGACTGGACGGACTCATACTTCTTGCACAATTCAGAAGTGTGCTTCACATCATTATATTGCTAAAGGTTGAAGTACTGCTACTGAATTCTTCATGGACCGGTACACCATTGACATTTGGTTGGTTGACATTTCTGTGGATTTTGTAAGAATCACCATTTATGTCAACAACAAGTAACAGTAGTCCCCAGACACTGTTGAGAGCAGGAACTGCAAATATATGTACTAAACATGATAGTTTCGCCTAAATATTATTTATGTTCATCGATAGCATAAACGTTAAAGGAGGTATACTTACAGGTACATAATTCACACTTTTTACAGGCACTGTTAATTAAATTGCATAAACAAACACTTTAAGGTACCACTTATATTGTGTAAAAGATAAATTACTTTTAGAAAATACATAATTAGGTACTCCTGCTTCTTAGCGTAAACAGCCCGTTCCACCAAACAGTTAAGCATGTGGCTGAATACACACAGCAAGCAGTGGGTCAAGAGGTTGAATTGTAGTCGATGGTATTTCTGTGACCAAAAACACCTTGTTAATGAGAGAGGTCAGAGGAGAACAGCCAGACTTGTTAAAGCTAACCGGAAGGTCACAAGTGCATTAACTTGCTTACATCATGGTAAGCATACATTTCATTTACACTTTTACTTGAAGACATTATTTTCATGTTTATGAACCAAAAATGTTTGGTTCATAGGTACTATTTAGGGTTATCTTTCCATTAGCGGTTCTTTACCTCACCTGCATGGCTTTTTGTGCGTTAACCCTTTAGTTCATTCATCAGAGCACTCCCTCCCCAAGTAGGATCTCACCTCCACTACGAATGCATCCGGGGCAGAGGTCCATGGTACTGGTGCTTGCTTGCATCTCACCGCTTCCACATCGGCAGCGACGTTTCGTACAAGAAACATTCCCATGAGAGCACATGCAGACATTGTATCCAGAGTCAGTCCATCGGTTTCCGTGCTGTTTAAAAATATTAAAGTGTGATAGCATTTCAGCTGCCTCTGTTGGAACATCACTCCATAAATTCTGAGGAAGAGATTCACCTTGTTGTATTTCACTAGATGTGATGGGTAGCTGTTTTGTGGACTTTTGTCTTGTTCTGACATACACTATATTGTCAAACGTATGGTATGAGGATCATTGAATTCAGGTTTTTCAATTGCTTCCATCGCCACAGGTGTATAAAATCAAGCACCTAGCCATGCAGACTGCTTCTACAAGCATTTGTGAAAGAATGGGTCACTCTCAGGAGCTCGGTGAATTCAAGCATGGTACCATGATAGGATGCCACCTGTGCGATAAGTCCATTCTTGAAATTTCCTTGCTACTAAAAATTTCACGGTCAACTGTTAGTGGTATAACACAGTAGAACCACTTAGGAACAACAGCAACTCAGCCATGTAGTGGTAGGCCACATAAAATCACAGTGCAGGGACAACACATGCTGAGGCACACCAGACCTACAAACTCTGTGTGGCCTTCAGATTAGTTCAAAAACAATGCATAGAGAACTTCATGGAATGTGTTTCCATGATCAAGCAGCTACATCCAAACCTTACATCACCAAGTGTAATGCAAGGCGTCGGATTCAGTGGTGTAAAGCACGCTGCCAGTGGATTCTAGTGCAGTGAAGACATGTTCTCTAGAGTGATGAGTCACGCTTCCATGTCTGTAAATCCAATGGCTGTGTCTGGGTTTGGCAGTTGCTAGGAGAACAGCACTTGCCTAACTGCATTGTGGTAAGTGTACAGTTTGGATTATGGTGTGGGGTTGTTTTTCAGGGGTTGGGTCCTTAGTTCCAGTGAAAAGAACTCTTAATGCTGCAGCATTCTAAGCCATTTTGGACAATTTCATGCTCTCAACTTTGTGGGAACTGTTTGGGGACGGCCCCTTCCTGTTCCAACATGACTGAGCACCAGTGCGCAAAGCAAGGTCCATAAGGACATGAATGAGCGAGTCTGGTGTGGAGGAACTTGACTGGCCTGCACAGAGCCCTGACCTCAACCCGATAGAACACCTTTGGGGTGACTGCGAGCAAGGCCTTTTCATCCAGCATCAGTTCCTGACCTCACGAATGCTCTCCTCGAACAAGAATCGTCAAAATATTCCCATAAACACACTGCTAAACCTTGTGGACGGCCTTCTCAGAAGAGATGAAGCTGTTATAACTGCAAAGGGTGGGCCAACTCCATATTAAAGCCTATGTATTAAGAATGGGATGTCATTAAAGTTCATGTATGTGTAAAAGCAGGTGTCCCAATGCTTTTGGCAATATAGTGTGTGTGCATTTAATGTTTAAGCCCTCAATTTTAAAAAAGGAAGGTAACACTTTACTAGATAGAGCACAAATAGCATAGTATTATAATATCACAAGCTAAGTTTTCATTGCATACTGACCTCATATTATTTCATCATTAATGAATCGCAACAAATGTTTTACCTCAAGCAGTTACTATATTTCTTGCTATACTTGTTAATTCTATAAAACTTAGTGAACTACTGAAGGGGAAGTGAAATACTCCTCATATTTGTTCATCATTAATGAATCGTGATGTATCTCAAGTAGTGACTATATTTGTACATGATTTGTATCCCATTAAGTACAGTTTAGCAAAAGAAGGATTATTACTAACACTTTTCTTGAGAGGAAACATAAATTAGTAGTATACTCTTACTTAATGTATTAATTAACCAGAAAACTGTCGATAACATACTGATCCCATGTTCATTCATCATTAATCAGTCATGTTGGTCCATGCAGTTCTATATTACTTCATGATTTGTACTTCAGTAGTAATTACTTACTAAGCTTCTTGTGCCCCCTCTTTACACTTAAACACTTTACAGTAAGACTACCCTTATAAAGGGTTGAGGAATGGGTTTTTAATCTAGTTATTAATTAGGTTGTAACACTTAGTAAATCATTAAAAGTCCCTCTTCTCTTTTTATTAATCAGTTATTACCATTTATAAGTGGCAAATGGAAGCCTTAAGCCTGGCTTGTGAAGGATTGGGTTTTATACCTCATAAATGAATCCTTCATGTCAACAAGAAGCACGAGAACACACACACTCTGGACAACATTTGTCGGGTGCTATTCTTAACCTCTCTTCCTGCAAAATAATTAAGATTATTACTGTGATTATTCCCACATATTTACGTTTTACAGTCTTGCTTACAGTCACTCTCCAACCCGCTTTAAAAACATGCAGGGTAAAGTTACATCAGGTTTGGGCTCATTACGTTGCAGTCTCACATCAATGGAGCTGAAAATATTAAGTAGATTCACCACATTTAGTAAGAGAACAAACGCCTTTCTGCAGGTCAAAAGAACACTCCCTTTCATTAATGGTATGCATTTCAAATATACTCCTGTCTTCTTGTATTACAGAGGCAAGCCCTACATAGAACAAGAGCAAGCGAGATCAAAAATTCTGCTATCACACTCAGCCTTACTGTACCTTCAGAAAGTCACACTGGGGACTCTGGCACTGTCGCATCTCACAGATCACAACATCACTGATGCAGCTGCATTCTTGGCAGGGATCCGGCCTCCAGGATGTATTGTTCTACGCCAACCACAAAGAAGCAGGTGAGCTAGCCTGTAGTCTTATGAATAAGCCCTTTAGGGCACAGATAATTTCAAACCTAAATACACGGTCTACTTAATGGTCTTAGTCTTTATTTATCACATTAAAATGGAAAGTTTCAACATGATGGAAACATCTGCAAAAATGAATCTGAATGCTAATGACAAAGGATCAGTAATAATCCAGAACATGTTCAATACCTGGGATTTGGAACAAGACTGAATGTTTTTATTATGCTATATATTTTGGCTGAATCTTAATGATGTCCATCCGTTTCGTACTTATGATAAATACTTGTGCAAATGGAATGTGTTTCAGGGACACATTTTTTAGTGGCCAGAGCTGCTCAGAAATGGTCATTGTATGCAAAACAACACTTCATACAGAATAAGAACATACATTGTTGCAGTCTAACGGAGTCTAATTAGTATGACTTTTGATCCCCTACTATAAATAGGCATTGAGTATGTAACAATAACCTTTCAGTTTGGCTAATTATCATTTATTACTATGTATGTATGACTCTGAAATTAAATATTACTGGGTACATAAAATTGCCCATTATACATATTTAATTTATTTATTAAAAAGGCTTATACTCTCCATTATAAACCTTTTGCATATTTGCAGCCTGTATTATACTTTACAAACCAGACCGTAATTGTACATGAACACACACCCATTCCCTCCATTCCATAACCACTTATGTAGTGTGTCAGTCCTAAAAGCCGGCATACCATGATCACAAAGAGTCTGGATGTATCAAAGGAAACAAAGGCAACAAATCAAGAGTCACTGTGGGCAGTATGTCAGTCCATGGCAAATGTAGACCTATATATTATTCTTTCAGATACTATTTTTATTGCTTCAACACATTACGCGGAAAGTATGCTTGAATCTGCACTTCATCCATGACAGCTTTACTGGCCCATAATGGAATGGAGATGTTTCTGTGATAGCAAGTGTAACAGCCGACTCAGCATCTAAGCTCCTAGACGGCGTGATTTTATTTAATCAATATAACTGCACTACTACAATTTCATGCATTTCCTGTGCTTGTTAAATTAGGAAGTTCTCTCTGTGCTCTCTAATCTGTGACAGGTTCCAGCACTTCAAATGTCAAAGCAAAATCTATATTTTACAACTCTATTGCATGTATTGCAGTAGCATGATTGTAGTACTTTGCAGTAAAGCACAGAAACAATACAACAGATTATTCCATGTCAAAATATCACATTAACTGCATGAATGCAATCCTTAATATGTTTGAGAAGCTAACAAAAGCAAATGAAACATAAATATCAGAGAAATTTTCTATTGTCATACATTTTCTGATACTGTTTTAGTACAATCTCCATGATTTAATAAGGATTTAGACAAAAAAAGTATGGTGTAAGGGCTTTGGTATAAAATGGTTAGACCAAATACAGACAGCATGAATATATAGTTAAATGTCAAGGTTACTACAGACTCCATCTAATAAAAGCTGCTTGGAGATTTTCTGCTACACTCCCACACTGTAGGTATTGCTAAGATCCTACCTTTCACTACTATGTTTCCTTTCATGAGAGAAATTTCAACCCTTAAACCAGCACCTGTACACAAGAAATCTACATGATTCAGAGACTAGTCGTTTGCAGCCATTACAGTGGATTTATAACAATGAAAGCAAATTCTTCATGTACCATGTTAAGACGAAACGGTAAAAAGTCTTTAGAGGTAGACAAACACTGATTTGTAGAAAAAAAATTGCATATTATATATTTTAGCATATTATTTATTTTTTGCACATTTCAGTATTTGGAATTGCAGATGATCTATTAGCAAAACCTAAAAAGTGACTCAGAAGGCCCAACCTAGGCTCATATTGACCAGTCTGTTTTGTGAATTTTCCCAAATCAAATGTGGTCAGTCAGTCATAGGTCAGTGTATGTATCAGGCAGGTGGTGGGTAAAAGCATTGTTTTTACACATAAACCTTCCTTACAATGAAATTACCCTGCAAAATCACAATATCCATGTGACATAATTTGTGAAAAAATTCAGAAGTATACTTGCCCATATATGATTGTTTTGTTTACTGCCTGAATAAACCCTCGTTTCCCAGAATCCTGCCTGCTTGCCTGCTTTTTGTGTGTCAGAGAGTTTCACTGTGTGTGTGTGGGGCGGAGCAGGTAGCTCTCAAACACTGCAGCGTGTGTGAGAGACATTACTCTCTCCCGATTTTACACCGACAGACAGCACGATCCTCGGAGACACAGAGCTGCTAAGAACAATGCATGGCGGAGAAAACTGTTCGAAAGCGTGTTTACCATTCACCTGAGCTGATGCTGACAATGGTCCTTCTGTGCAACTTGTTTGCATTTGAGACTGGAGATTCGAACAATTTGTCAGACATCTAGATAAAAAGTGCATGACTTAATTAATTTCCTCATTAAACATGTCTATGAACCAAATGAACCAGCAGTGAGGGATGCCGTCAAGCTGAAGGAGTTTGATCGGGCCACCCCCAAGTCCCCAGACACTGCTTCCTCGGTGGGATTGGTGAGTCCACCTATCTCTGGGGCAGAGGTCACTGAGGTGGTTAAAAAGCTCCTCTGTGACCGACTCCGGGGGTGGATGAGATCCGCCCAGAGTTCCTCAAGGCTCTGGATGTTGCAGGGCTGTCTTAGTTGACACACATTTGCGGCATCTCGTGGACATCGGGGTGGTGCCTCTGGATTAGCAGACCAGGGTGGTGGTTCCCCTCTTCAAGAAGGGGGACCGGAGGGTGTATTCCAACTATAGGGGGATCACATTCCTCAGCCTCCCTGGTAAGGTCTATCCGGGGGTGCTAGAGCAGAGGGTCCATCGGTTAGTCGAACCTCAGATTCAGGAGGAGCAGTGTGGTTTTCACCCTGGCCGTGGAACAGTGGACTAGCTCTATACTTTCAGCAGGGTCCTGGGGGGTGCGTGGGAGTTTGCCCAACCAGTCTAAATGTGTTTTGTGGACTTGGAGAAGGCATTTGACCACGTCCCTCGGGGAGTGCTGTGGGGAGTGCTCCGGGAGTATGGGGTACCAGGCTGCCTTATAAGGGCTGTTCGGTCCCTGTACAACTGGTGCTAGAGCTTGGTCCGCATTGCCGGCAGTAAGTCGGACTCGTTCCCGGTGAGGGTTGGTCTCCGCCAGGGCTGCACTTTGTCACCGATTCTGTTCATAACTTTTATGGACAGAATTTCTAGGCGCAGCCAGGGCGTTGAGGGTGTCCGGGTTAGTGACCTCAGAATTAGGTCTCTGCTTTGTAAGGAGGTCCTCAGGGGAAAAGTTTGGGGGTTGGGGGCAGGATTGGCACTCCAGCCTCCGGGAGGAAAACTCACACTGGTCAATTTTGGACTAGTGTGGTACTGAGGTATCACCTGCCACACGGCTGCACTCAGGCTCTCATGTCTGAGGTGGTTTGTCTGGTGGTGGGAGCAGCAACACACTGGAATCAGTGCATGCTCCTTACCTCCTCCTCACAAGTTATTTTCTTTTATTTAACGTCCATTTACATTTCAGTTTTACTTTACAATAACACTGGTCCCAACAAATCCAACCTGCACAAACCCACATACTGGCACCGTCAAGTAATGTGGATTTTAGCCTAACCATATTCACAAACACTTATTCCATGAAGAATCTAATGTAGCAGACAGATAACTTTATGGCTTTAATAATCAGTGTATTTAGCAGCTACAGGGACTAAAGATATTAAAAAGCTCTCCGTTCTAATGCTAATTTAATAGACATGAATAGACAGCATGGTTTTGCCTGCACTGGCGGTCCATCATCCAAAATAATAATGTGGGTTTCTTCTTCAGGTGTTCGTGCATACTGTAGCACTCATGCCGCTATGGTATGCTATCACACTTTGCACAGTGTAAAACCTTGTTGTTTTGTGAAAAACTAATTGAATTACAACCATGATTACATAGTGATATTAAAGGAAAATATTTGTTGCAATGAACTGAAGCGTTTAAAAAATCATAAAGGTAATTTTAGTAAAATAATAAAAGATTAAATTAAAATTAAAATATTGACAACTGACGCATTTTCAGCATTGACGTCATCGGCTAAGTCAACTAATCACGGCAGCCCTACATCAAAACCTTGCATAGTGTACAAACCACATTTTTTTTGTTTAGTGATAATTATAACTACTCCCATAATTACATACTGATGTTAAAGGAAAAGATTTGCTGTAATGGATTGTAGCTTTTTAGAAATCATAGAGGTGATTTCATTAAAATAAGAAAAATGCATTGATTTTAAAATATTGATGTTGCTGTCACACCCTGCCCGTTACAGCCTCATGTGCCACGCCCCCTGATACCTCGTGTCTCTCCCTTGATGGATTCCA
>JAODUD010000117.1:12874404-12894416 GCA_026784285.1 Stomatorhinus walkeri
ATGTCCTCCTCCATCCTCATCTCCCCAATGTCCTCCTCCATCCTCATCTCCCCAATGTCCTCCTCCATCCTCATCTCCCCAATGTCCTCCTCCATCCTCATCTCCCCATCCTCCCATGCTCTGTGCCTTGGTGTCGGACGGATCCCTCTGGTTTTGACCCTTGCTCTAGCCCCATGACTCCGAGTCCTGCCTGCCACTTTTCAGTTCCAGTCGCCGATCCCCCCGAGAGGGCACCCCGTCGGGTCCACCCTCTCGGTTCCCCGGTTCTTGACCAGCGCACGCCCCGAACTTGCCTGCTCAGCGCAGTGCGCTACAACCTGTGTAACTATAGCTGGTCCAATAAAGCGGCTATTTCCCGCATTTCTGGATCCCCGCCTGTCTCTCTCCCTCCGTTCGTGGCAGTAGGAGTGAAGGTAACACAATCCACCATTACAGAAAACTTCAGGAACAAAAGTACAGAGATTGCACTAGCAGATGCAAACGACAAGAACGGGAAGGCCAGATTGGAATTTGCCAAAAGGTACAGAGACAAGACTCAAGCATTCTGAGACAAAGTTTTATGGACTGACGAGACAAAGATTAACTTTTATCAAAGTAATAAAAATGCTGAAATGTGGAGAAAGAAAGGATCTTCTCATGATCCCAAACACACAAGCTCTTCTGTGAAACACGGTAATATGGTTTGGGCTTGCATGGTTTCTTCTGGGACGGGCTCATTGATCTTCACTGATGTACTCAGAAGTGTACAGAAACATTCTGTCTGCCAATTTAAGGAGAGATGCAACCAACCTGGGGGATCCTTTATCACGCAGCAAGACAACAGCCTAAAACACACTGCCAGAACAACCAAGGAGTTTATCAGGGGAAAGAAGTAGAAGGTTTTAAACTGGCCAAGTCAATCTCCAGACCAAAACCCTACTGAGCCTGCATTTTACCTACCAAACTGGTAACTGAAGGGAGGACCCCCCCCCCCAAAAAACAAAACAACTCAAAGAGGCTGTGAAAGCCTGGAAAAGCATCACAAATGAAGAGTGCAAATGTTTGGTGATGTCAGTAGGTTACAGACTCGGTGCAATTTTTGCAAGGAAAGGATATGCAGCTAAATATGAAGTATTGTTCACTTTAATCTATCTACATTACTTTTGCTCACCTAAAAATTAGGTGTTCCATTACAAACAAGGATAAAGTCGTTTAACATATAAAAAACCTGAAAATAAAAGCTGAATTACTGATCTCTTGTCTCATCTTTTGATGTCAAACCCAAATATAATGCAAAAATAGAGGAATTAGCCTCACTGTTACAATACTTTTGGAAGGGACTGTATAAGACATTCAAGGGAGTATTCATCATTCTGGGACCAAAATATACAGACCTTTATGAAATAATTACATGTTAGACTCAATAATTAAAAATACCAATCAAAAATTCACAATACTGGTCTCTGAACCAAAAGCAAAAGAGTACATTTCTAATCTTAAATATAAACCTAGCTTTTATGAATATATGTATGTGTGTTATATTTTAAATTTACAGTATCCCACTTCCTAATATTATATAACTGCCATTCAGTCTTAGGGCTCTACATTGCACATTCTGTTTTCTCTTACTCTTACACTACATGTTGAATTTAACTGTAGGCAATTGAATTCATGTCTTTTATATCAGTGTTTCTCAACTTGGTCTTCTGGGACCCCAAGACAATCCTCATTTTTGCTGCCTCTAGGGAGCAAAACCATGGACTGTCAGACAGGAAGCTGGGAGAGCAAGAATGTGGTCCGTCTGGGGGTCGGCGAGGACCCAGTTGAGAAACATTGTTTTATACAACGCATTATAAAACCATCTTTTAAGGTTTATGTATTTTGTCTTTTTACAGCTTGTCTCTTGTAAGAGTATTTCTGGTAGGCCTATAAGAAGTGCAAAACGGTATATAAAGGCAGGTAAATATGTGTATTTACCAATGAAACAGAAAACTAATGCCTTTGAGACTTTTCTTTTTACTGTTTTTTGCTGTATGCAGTCAATGGAAGAAGAGCATATTCAACTGATAATCATATTTTCTACAACGGATTTATTGTGACATGTCCACTTTCTATTATTTAAAGCAAAACAAAATGTTCACGTAAGAGATGGTTCAGAGCAGCATTTACTGACTTGTACCTTATATTTGCTCTAAAAATGGGACGTTACCTTGTGGACCTCAGCATTAATCTCAACAACGGAACAGGAATTAAATATACTAAACGGCGTCCTTACAGGCATATAATGGTATATTGATCTACAGGTATGTATAAGTCTACACAATGATGCTGCAACTGGTACCACTAGGTAATACAGCATTTCAGTGTGGAGGGATATTTAGTGTTGCAAATATTATAATATTTACAATGACATGGTAATCAAAACTAAGGAAAACAGCGTGCATATGTTATGAGAACGGAATATCACGATTTTTAGATTTATGACGATAGAAACACATTTTAAAATGGTAGTTAGTAGACAGCAACCTGACGTAAATTAACTCTAAAGAATATGTATTTATTTTAATGCGCAGCTGCAATGTTTGTATTGATCTTTGATTTTCTAATTTGTTTGCAGGAGTTAACAGCAAATCTACACGAAGTCGCATTAAACCAAAATTAGGCTAATGTTGCAGATTTTCTCAACATTCATGAAAATCGTTAAAATTAAATGAATTATCATGTTTTAATTTATATACTTTTTAAAGCAGCGTTTTAATAAACTGACTCTTAACTACAAACCCTCCAATTGTTGTTAAGAGTTAATCCATGATAAAACGAAATAGACAGATAGCTAAGTGATAATACTAACCAGCAGTATCTCGGAGATAGATGAAAATCCCAACCGCAGCAATAAAAATAATCCGTAGATTTCCGAAGTCCATGCTTTCCACGGGGAATAAAAAACCGACTGAGGAGAAAAAATATATATTTTTTAGAGCAAAGCTAAACTGAAATTAATCTCAGGCATATTCAGCACCATTGCTCAAAGAATTAACATGCCGTTCGTTTTAGGATATTTGTAAATACTGTAAACTTCAGAACTATTGTATTGGAATTAGACTACGAGCAATAACGATGCCGTCGCGAAGCAAGTCACTTGTGATCTACAGCGGAACTTCCATGCTGGGAAAAAATGCGTTTTTTTTCAAGTGAAAGACAATATCAATGTTTAAATTTGTTATATTAGTCCTAAATATATTGCAGCTGAAATATTTTCAAGGAATACAGTTCATTTCACTGCTGGCGTCGTGGTCAGTCGGCTTGTTCTTCTATAACAAACAGAAGCTATTGATAAGACGCACTATCTATTGCACTTAGGGAGATCGCAGTTTTAAGTTTTCATCATATCAGTTTGTTTTAAGTAAAAAAAATACCGGAGACTATGAAACTACTTGTACTTCCCTTCTACCGCAAATCACGACTGGGCGGATTTTGCTGCTCTGTACCTAGACGCCTATTGCGTGTCCCTTAAAGCTGTCCAGTTTCAATTTCGGGGAAATAGGAATCACAAAACACCGGAGGAGACGTTGGTATAAAACAAGATAAATGAACAGGGAATATTGGTGACACAACAACAATAGCCATCAGAATACCAGGAATAGAATCACACAGATGCATTTTTTTTCTTCCATCAAGCCAAAACCCAACCTGTCTTTGTTTCCCACTAACCATCTCTCTGCTTAATGTCAGCTTAAACGGAATGTTGGAGATACCAATAAACCAATCTGATGAAAGCCATCACAAATAGAAGTGCAAGTCACAGATATTCTTGTTTAAATGCAAATGGGATATTCATAGATGCACTGAAGTAGAAGCTCAGATCTAACAAGACAGCAATGCAATACATTGCATCCATGACTGTGGTTGTGGTTTTTGTTTATTTTATGCAAGAATGGGTGTAAACGCACTTGATTTGGGAGGCGTGTCGATCCAGTTGGAACTTTTGTTAAAGAGGTCAATAGAGTCAGGACAGAATGACATACTTATGCTTTGATATAGAAAGCAAAATGATAATATGCACATATGGTCACACAAAACTATATGCACAACTGAAATCTGGACCCAATACACATGCTTAAAACCTATTTGAAATCAAACTGTGGATGAACAACTGTTTCTAACTGAAGCACATTGCTGATTTGCCCAATAATTGATAAGCAATCCAGGCAAATTCAGGGTCAAGGCCTGATTGACTGCAGATGTTGAGTTAGAATACATAATAGGCCTACATCATAGACTTGGAGGGAGTCTGGTAACTGAGCTAATGGAGCCTAGTATAGGGAAGGGATACGTGTAATGTCATAAAGTCATAGGTTCTCCCCTAGCCAATTACCGAATTGGAAAAGAATACGGTCCTAAATATAAGCCAAAACAGGGATGAGCTGCCACAAATTGTAACAGACACAAATGAAGCATGGCAAGTACTGAAGCATGACAGCTGTACTGTCACAGTACACAGGTACGAGCCACAAAGAATGCACTACTGTTCAGTGTGCAGCCAGAACTGTCTGCCTGTGGATGGGGGAAGAGGAAACCTAAAAGTATGGAGTCCTACAAAATTCTGAGTGGACAATGTAGATATAAATATTCTATGAGGGCAGCAGGTAGGTAGCCAGAAATTTAACTCTGAGGCCTTTAACTCTGAGGTAAAAGATAAAAGTCCGAGGACGCAATTGATCAGTTTTTAATATTTCTTCTAGATTTGTTGTGATGTACACTGTGTTTTTGCACATTACAGGCTTTTACCACTTTTCCATTTATTTCATACACTGCAGACTTTATATTCTTGTTAAGCATTGGAAAGTTGAGTGAACAACTATAAATGAAAATATAAGTCAAGTGAAACAAGTTTTCTTTATAACATGGGAAGAGTATGTAACAGTGTATGTCTGGCATCCTATTAGATGGTTGTGTGATGATTATATAGTCAAATTTTATGCTATCATTTAACTTTAAATGCACTAGTTAACTGTTTCATGGCATGAAACAGAGTAGTATTTAATGTCCCTTGTAGAAAAGAATGCCTTGAAATTTCTGCCTTGAACTGTGAAGGAGGTCCTTTGATGAATAGGAAATAGGAATATGGTAGTCAAATGGTGAACATACTATTTGAAAGCAAACTTTTGACTGGTAGTGTGTGTAAAATCACATCGCATTGCTACGTAAAGGAAATGCCTAATGTGAGGATTGCCATCTAGTGTTCAAAAGTATGTTTGGCCATAATATGGCTTTTATGCAGTGGATTAGGCAAAATATCAAAAAAAAAAAAATTACGGTAAATTGAGGCTAATGTGATTTTCAAATATATTTTAATACATTATACAGTTTACATGACTTAAGCTTAAGGAAATGACAGTCACTGAAAGCAGTGAAAGGATTATTAGACCCAGGCCCTTAAGCACAGTAACGAAGTACAAATACTAAGTTACATTCCACCACTGCTGAAAGGATTATTAGACCCAGGCCCTTAAGCACAGTAACTCCATGGATGCTGGCCACTGGCTGGCCTTCAGCTATACCCCGCCGTTTTGTATAATATAAGTTAACATGAAGAGGACCAGAGTGTGATAAATGTACAATGTAGCAATCATTAGCAATGCAATTTTGAGAGCAATTTTCACAATTGCATTTTTATTACAATTGTGGTGGTTAATGGTCTAAGGCACAAGTCATTGTCAAAGCTTTTTCTCTGACAGTACATCTGAATATACAGCCCTTCTTGCACTGACCTTTTTAGGAGATGTACATTTCATCTCTGTGGTAGGCATCTACATGAATCAGACGTGGTAGTGTTGCCATTTGCTGTAAACAAGGGGATCATAATTGCATATTGTCAGGTCAGCAGTAAATAACTTGCATTTATTACGGAATAATAATCTCAGCAGAAAATCCTTTTGACTCTCAAAGAAAATACTTAAAATCAAACTACAAATTTATCACAGAGTGCATCATTTTTATAATACAAGTAAATGCGGGGCAGTGTGTAGCTCAGTGGGCTCAACCTGTATGCCTGCAATCAGATGGTTGTTGGCTCAAACCCAGCCTCAGCTTATCGGTGGGTCCTTGAACAAGGCCCTTAACCTCCAGCTCCCTGGTTCCCACTACAGGTAGCTGCCCTTCACAGACAACTCCCTCTACAAATTAGAGGGAGGTGTAAAGATAATTTCCCCATGGAAATCAATAATGCATCAATTACTATTAATAGATCTGATGTTTAAGTCATGGTGCAGTGTCTCATTGGATAGCACTGCTTTTCTTTAATATTGTACATTTACGTCCATCACAATGAAGTAGCATGTTATACTCAATTTTTTTTTTGTAGATGTCAGATACTGTCGTGACTCAAATGCATATCCACACTTATGCCAAGGGACTGCTGTCCCTGGCCTCTGATTCCTGTATTGGTTAAAAATGAATACAAAAATGAATTACAAGAGAGTTTATATGCCCTATTTCCTTGATTCAGGCGCATCAATTATAACTACAACTGCGTTGTACAGTAAGTATAATATCCCATGTGCTTTTAAAGTTTTAAAGTTTGGATGCACTTTTGCGAGATCTTGCAAAGGTGAGATGGACTTTTACCGAGATCCCGCAAAACCTTTTGCGTTTTGCGAGATCGCCGTGTACTTACCCATTATTAATAAATAGAGTTCGGGTTTAAATCTTAGGTCGGGCACCGCGGTAAAGTAACCTTTTTCAGTTTTCCGTCAAATATCTTCCAACAAAAAAGCAATACCCATTGGGCTTTCAGATTTATTTACGGGTTAATTGTAATTATTAATATTTCATGTTTGTGTGTGCACTTCATGATCAATAGGTAGTATAGCTGTCTTGCGTACGGCCACTGGCGGTGAATGGGCACAGTGCAATTATTAATGAATACGTACAAAAACATATGAACATAACATGAAAGTTACATGGTGTGCATTGTCCCCCATAGTTTAATGCTTAAAGCACGTTGTACAGGACATGTCTGTATCACTTAGGTTTATACTTAGTCCATAAATACATTTCATCTTTTGTAGTCCAAACGGACACAGCGCAGTTATTAACAGCAATGGATAAGTATTGCGAGATCTCGGGAAAGTGCATGTTTTTTTCCTTCCAAGTCCCTTCCGGGGCTCCGTAGAAGTACAGTATTAAGTTGTGGATATATTATAGCTCTGGGGGGGATACATAGTTCAGCCACTAGAGGGCAGAGTGTTGCAACTAAAAATGTGACAGGCGGCTTACTCAATTATTTGGTAGCTTATATTCCCTAGCTGTTTCTATGCCTTAAGATTCTATGCCGTTTTATACCACATAATTAGGCTACCTTTGACCATCACAATACATCATGCTGTTGGTCTGATTCACTGCAGTAAATTTATCTTATTATAGAACTATCTTCCTGTGTTTTTAAGTGATTTGTTTATTTCTCACAAGGTACTTACTGGTTCATGGAAACTTATGCTTACTACTGAGTTATTAGAGGAATTGTTTGATATGAGCTATTTTTCCCCACACAGATACAAAAGGCTACATAAAACTATGTCTGAACATACATAAAGGAACATTTCTAACAGCTGACTGGGTCCTGGTATAACTTGTTTAATGCAATGAGAGAGTTAATGTTGCCTCCATTGTTTAAAAAATTCTTTGTTTATAATAGATATTGTAGAAGTGGAGCAGTCTTAAACTCCTCTTCTACATCTACCTAGACTTTTTAAATAAGTAACAACAGGATAGGAAAATAGAGGCACCCTCCTCATTGTGCAAGGAGGTGATATGCAGATGACTCCGCTTCCTTGGAAATTTTCAATAGTTCCATGCTTTTCAAACTTATACCAAATTCCTATGGTTCTGATTGTGCTTACTGGTAATTTCAACTAATTACATTTTTTGTAGCCATCTACGCAGCCCAACAGTTTTTTTTCCTCATTTGAGTTGAATGCTCTTTGACTTTATCCATGTTGATGGAAGGACCTTACTTGTGTGTTGCTTCATATTTATATCCCAGGGAAAGAAGACATGGTCATAGACAACAATAAAGTTACTAGACATTAAAATATCAAGAAACATTTTGCGCTACATGCAAATTCATTTTTTATGTATAGTATTCTTCAAAGGTGCCAACAATTTTGGCACAAGTGTGTTTGACAGAATAAACTACTCCAAAGATAAAACAACAGATTTACAGGAATATTTCTTATTAAATGAATACTTGCAATTTCTACAAAAATTTGAGGAAAATTAGAATTGTAATTGTATGCATTATCTATATTACATTAATGTTTTTGTTCACTTTCTTGCGGGTTGCCAATATTTCTGGAGTTGACTGCAGTTGTTAATCAGTGTTCTGTTTAACCCTCAGGGATGTAGCACACATGAATTCCTAGCTCTTCAAGACAGTTGTAGCATATGGCATATGTGGCATATCGCTGTGCTTATATGTGTATCAGCAAAAGGATGCCTCAAAGAGGACAGTAGGTATCAGGGAAAATGCACTTGCACTGTGCACATCTTTTACCCTGTATTATGCTTTTCAGCATCAGCGCTTCATGATTCTCACATGTATTTTGTCACATACGGTAAAATAACATTTTATTATAGATAACTAAATAAAAATGATATAGGCTAAGACATCCATATGATATGAAATCATGTCTGAGTAAACAAAATATGTGATGGCATCTCCGTGTGCTTCGTTTGGTCCACTCACAAGGGGCTAAAGCGCCTAGTATTATAAGCCTAGGCCAGAGTATTTTAGCCCTGATGCCAGTCTTCAAAAAAAGTTAAATAAATAAATGTGTCAAACCTGACTTAGGATCTGATTTTTTTTATTAGCTAAAAACGCCCATTGGCATCTCTATTGATTTGTTAAAAGTTCTGATAACTTAATATTAAAGAAAACCACCATTACTATTAGGTTTACAATGAGGAGGCTTGCGCATGCTTATACGCGATATTGGGATTAATTACATATTAATCAAATATATTCGTAGTATTACCAATACTATATTACTCACAATATAAGAAAAATCATACAAAATGTAAGTATTGTACATCGGGATTATACATTGATTTAATATTGACACCGGATTAATGTAATTAATACACTGTTTATATAAGATGAAAGAAGAGTAAATATGGAGTTTTATTTTATTATTAACTTCCCTTCAACTTTTTGGTAAAGGGGTGGGCGTTGGAACACGCAAGGTTATGAGCGGCAGCCATGATAATTGCCCTTCTTTCGGGCTTTCAGGGACGTTTAGGAGGTGGCCGCAGCAGCATTCCGTCTGCATGTCTTTCAAAATTTCCCGTCGGCATCTTCTTCATCATCATCCACTGAATGCAGGTATATTTCGCTACGACAAAAGCGAATCAGTTACTTAACATGAAATACGGGTCGAGGCGATCCTAAGTGCCTATTTTTAGTCTCCGCCTTCAACTGGCTTGAACTGCCATGTAAAACAACCTTGTGCATGGCTCCAGTGTCCGTATAGTTGTGAAGGCCGTTATATTTCGATAAATATTAGGCTTTATTCAGAATTTATTTCAATGTCTCAGCCTTTTTATGTCCACCCTACAGTCGCGTGCATGCTTTTAATTATGACGTCGCAGTGCCAGGAGCGAATCCCCCCAGCGAAACGGGCCCACTGCGTCCCGCTTTAGCCTGTTAGCCTACCGGCTAAGCAGCTGCCCGTCAGCGCACGTCTCTAGATATGTAAACAGTTGCAGTTGTTAACTGTGCTGTATCTTAATAATACTGCGTCTGTGACATTACTATTACTAACTCTTTTTTCATAGCAGAATACCATAATCCTATGGGAAAAGAGCTACGTGTTGCTATTTTCTCTCAACTATGTAGGGAATATGGATAGTTGGCCGCGCACTTTCTGCGAATTAAAATAAGTCAGGACACCGGTCACTGAGACATTATATTCTTTTTCACAGCATCCCTTTATTTATATAAGTTATAAACAAAATTGCTTTCCTTGGTGAAGCTGTCGCTGGCCGCTCTGGCGTCGCCTTCCCGGGGCACATGTGCGCTCTCCTCCTGCGTGTTTCTGACAGCTGCGCTAACACCGGCGTGGACCGAGCTGGGGGGGGAGGGGGGGGTGATTTATTGTATAACTTTTATTTTGTCTTAACATTTTTTAACAATAAACCAGCTAGCTTTTTTGCTGTTTGTTGTTGTTGTTATGGCATGAGGAATACAAGAAGTCGAACTACCTTATTCGGCGTTTTTTTATCACCACTGCTTATTCGGGGATTATCTCTGAATTTACATGGCATCATAATAATGAAACTTAAACTGTCTCTTAAGAGTACTTATATTTGGTATGTTATTTGACGACTTAGCTATGTTTATAAGCTTAGGGGGAGACGCATGGTCCTCTATTAAGGCGAATGTATAAAAATGTTTTTTCCAAGGAAAAATCAGTATTCATGTTTTTCCGAATTTGAGAATTGCAGTTTACTTAGCCAGATCACATGAAAAACACAAGTGGACCTTATCACACATCAGCATTTTCAGAAGCGGTTTGAAAAAGTTGACGCACATGGAGTTCAAATCTATTTTGGAAAGACAAGTTCCGATGCCAAGCGCCAGTTTCTGAATTTGTCTCTGTATATAAATAAGTTCTGCCAGAAGTTCAGATGTCCGAATAAACCAAGATTGAACTTTAACAAACAGTGCTGCACACATACGTCCAGATGTAGTGCATTAACCACGCTGTCCTTTGCCTCGTGTCTGCACCTTGGCCAGCACGTGGGACAGTGTTTCAGATGACATCACATAGCAAAACCTGCTGTTATACACTGCATGTTATGTAAAGCGTCTTAGACATTTGAATCAAGTCAATTCCTGTCTGCGTCTCCAGCGCAGATCTTTTCTGTTGTTATATTTCTTTTTTATTGTGTTGTCAATGTATAAGTGTTTAAAGAAATGGTCGCATGCATTACAGTATGAATTAAGCCTGTCAATAGATCTTGACAAGCTGGGGCCAACTGGCACCAAAAAGCAGCCAGAGAGTTTGCTGTTAAGCTGCCGCAGTTTGATATTTCTCTGCCTAATGGGGGGCCCAAGTACCCCCCACAACCCTGACCAGGATAAGAGTTTAGAAGATGGGTTAGAGATGTACAGTAAACCCTGATTTGGGGAATAATTATGAAGGATTTTATGTTTTAGAGAAAACTTTATACTTACTTTTTGGCTGACATTCTCCCAGATTAACAGGTATGCCCAGGGAAAAATATGATCCCCCAGATCCTCGCCGGTTATATACAATCATGTCAGCTGACGAGGCAGCAAGTGGAAAGAAGTCCCACTGGTCAGAGCTGGAGATTTCGGGTGAGTTGCCCTACCCTTCACTTAAGCATTTCTTACTTTTGTGATTTTGACATTTTAAAACAAATCAGTTTTGTAGAACTTGTGATGTACGGCTTCATTTTGAAAAGAGACATGCTGTCATAAATTCATGGCAATCATGCTGAAAAGCAGAATGCAGTACTGTGAAATGTTATGGGCGGCCAATGATGATTGTTTGGAGGATGTTTTTCTGTTCAGTAAGCAGAAACGCTGAATTTCTTCTGTTCTTCAGAAAATGGTTAAAAGCCAACCAGAACACAGCTTTTGGTTCCCAGGAGCATCACAGTCATCTAAACATTTGTTAAATTTAATCACTTAATTAAACTCACCTTAGTTAACTTTTAACTTTGTGACGTCTTTGGTTAGCCATTCAATGTGTGGTAGTGCTCAAAATTTGAGTTCAGTAAATACATGGATACATTGAATGGCAACCAATTACTGCAGTGACTTTCAGTTTGGAATCAGCTAAGCTACAGTAACACATGCTGGCAGGCAATACTGTATATGACATTGAGTTATCTTAGCTAAGTACATATTTTTATTAAGCTTAATGCAAAAATAACAGGACCTACACGTAAATTCATTTACCAGGACGGGTTCGAAGCTTGAGTAGCTCGCTATGGACATTGACACACTTGACGGCGCTGCATCTCAACGACAACAACCTAAGTCGCATTCCTCCAGAGATAGCCAAACTCCAGAACCTGGTTTACCTGAATCTTTCCTCCAATAAGCTGCGCAGCTTGCCAGCAGAACTTGGAAACATGGTGTCACTCAGGTGAGCCCGTTCATCTTTGTGCTCATTGTTTTATAAAGCTGCCATATGGCTTAGCAGTGAGTCACAGAAGCTCAAAATTCCTGGCATGTGAGGAGTTGCTGGCGAATCTGCAAACTGTGGTGGAAATTGGGGCTAAACAGGGGTGCATATAAGAGAAAGAAATATCTAAAATACTTCACCAAAACAGCTTCTGTGTGTTTTCTTCTCTCTTTCAGGGAATTGCTTTTAAATAACAATCTTTTACGAGTTCTGCCTTATGAACTTGGGCGGCTGTTTCAGTTGCAAAGCTTAGGCTTGAAAGGTACTTTTTACATTTCACGTTATACAGCATTTTGGGAATCTTGCTTCAGCCTACCGTTATATATAGCGTTGGTGATTTTTTGCCTCATTCTTTCTTTGATGTCATATTTACATTCTTTAGAGCTGATTTAGATACTTACAGTTGTCATAGTATTTTAACCAGCATGAAGCTAAACTTCATTTTATTTTATTTTTATTGTATTTTTTTTTATTTTCAGGAAATCCTTTGTCACAAGATATCCTTAATCTTTACCAGGAACCTGATGGAACCAGAAAGCTTCTTAATTATATGCTTGACAATCTTGCAGGTACAAATTATTTAGCAGTTTTCTATTTTTTTATTTAGTACAGATTTAGACTTCTTTATATTTTGTAATGCAAACTTTGACATTGCTTTGAAATTGGAGGCAATTGTGCAAATATTTTCATTTTGAAGTTCCTATGACTTTATTTTTATTTCAGTGCACCCTGAACAGCTTCCTCAAAGACCTTGGATTACACTAAAAGAACGAGACCAAATGAATCCAACAGGTATGTTTTTTTGTATAAATGATAAGCCTGTAGGCTTATTTGTCATATTTTGGGTTGGTCTATGTAAGATACGGTCATCACTGGCATGTCCCCCCTTCCCCAGCCACATTTACGGTCATGTGTTACAACGTGCTGTGTGACAAGTATGCCACAAAACAGCTGTATGGCTACTGTCCATCTTGGGCGCTGAACTGGGAGTACAGGAAAAAGGGGATCATGGAGGAGATCACAAACTGCGATGCGGATATCATCAGTCTTCAGGTATACTATGCTGACTGACTCATTTGTAGAGTGGTATGGTTCAGTAAGTTAGGCCCCTGTGCCTGTGATCAGAGGTCACTTGTATGAATCCCGTGGTCAGCAGAATATTCAAAGTGCTGTTGGGCCCTTCAGCAAAGTCCTTAACCCCCCCCCCCCCCCCCCCAATTACCCCAGGGGCCATGTGTAGAACTGTGCTGTATTTAACATTACAGTACATTATCTGCAGTTCTTATTTTTTATAACATTTAGTTTGTTGTACTTAATTACTGTTTTTTTCTTTACATTTTATTGTATACTTTTACTTAAGTTATCCTTTCTTGTATTTATTTCTACCTAAATTATCCTTTCTTGTGTCTATCCTTCTGCTGCTCACCAGGATCAATAAAATTTCATCTCATTTTTATAGAGGTGAAACTTTAAGTAATGCATTTAGGCCAGAGTTTGAAGTACACCTGCCCTTGACTTGGAGTCATGATCCAATGCATCCATGTTCTTACTTGTTTCTGTAGGAAGTTGAAACTGAGCAGTACTACGCTCTCTTTCTGGAAACCCTGAAGGAGCGTGGCTATGATGGCTACTTCTGCCCAAAGTCTCGTGCCAAATTGGTGTCCGAACCAGAAAGGAAGCATGTGGATGGCTGTGCAATATTTTTCAAGACAGAGAAGTTCGGTTACAAGCCATCTTCACTGTTTAATGTCTGCAGGCAAAGTGATGGAATGTTTGTCTATTAGATTATCATAGTCCTAAATGGATATGCTTGTTTTTTCACAAAAAAAGACATTGGCTTATAATTGGAGAAAAAGGCTTCCTTGTTTGCTGCCTTACAACATGCCACTTTAAGAGAATACTGATGAATCTGTTAATATTATACAGTCTGGATAGACCTAATAGTTTTCCACTGTTTCAGGTTCACACTTGTGCAAAAGCACACTGTTGAGTTCAACCAGGTCGCAATGGCAAATTCAGAGGGTTCAGAAGTCATGCTGAATCGAGTAATGACGAAAGACAACATTGGAGTAGCTGTATTGTTAGAGATCAACAAGGACATGTTTTCTGGAGGTGAGGAAGTTCTTCACAAAGGTTATTGTAGGTGTATTTTCATGATGAACGACCAATGGTAAATTTTAAAATGTCAATGTATATATAAAGTCATGAATGGCTAGATGGTATTTTGTGGTGAATTCTAGTGAGTAAGATCTTTGAATGCCCATTGATATCCATTGATATAGTTGTAGTTATTTTTATTTATTATGGATTGAATTTACTATTCTGTGGTTATTGTACAGGGACTAAGCCCATACAAGAGAAGCAGATGCTGCTAGTAGCCAATGCACACATGCACTGGGACCCTGAGTTTTCTGACGTGAAGCTGATCCAGACCATGATGTTCATTTCGGAGCTGAAAAGCATTGCAGAGAAAGCCTCTCGGTCAGAGGCACCCAGCTCTACTGCTCTCGATTCCGGCTCCATACCCATTGTCCTGTGTGCGGATCTCAACTCGCTACCAGATTCAGGTGTGGGATTTTAAAAAAAGAGACACAGCTTATTAAATTGGAAGCGCAATATGGCATATTGCCTTTTTTGTATTACGCATGTTAAACGTTTCAAAAGAATTTTCTTTATCAGGCAAGATCCAGTTGCTTACGCATGTCACTGTACATACCTTAAACTTCAATCAAATGAAAAATTATTTTTATTTAAAAATATATTTTCAGTTATTAAATGCATTTCTTTATTTTATTTCAGGAGTGGTGGAGTATTTGAGTAATGGCGGAGTGGCTGAAAATCACAAGGACTTCAAAGAGCTCCGCTATAGTGAATGTCTAACGAATTTCAGCTGCAACGGAAAGAATGGCAATTCACAGGGCAGTATCACGCACAGCTTCCAGCTGAAGAGCGCGTATGAGAATGACCTGATGCCTTACACTAATTACACTTATGATTTTAAGGTAGGCCCATATCACCAGTTACATTTCCTGGTAAAAAAGTAAAAATCCAGACTATAATTTTGTTTCAACCAACCAGCTGAGTATAAAGAGTCACACTCACAGAATACTCAACTGTTTGATTGAAACAGAATCTCGGTCTGGATTTTTACTTTCTGAACCTAAACTATCCACCTGTACTGATGCCAGTTATAGAGTTGAGGAATTATTATTTTATGCTTTCTCTTTGGTGCTTAATGATATGGACATATACAGCTAGCAGTATAATTAGATGACAAATAGCTTTTACGTTTACCTATATACAAGATAAAGTAGTTCCAGGTACAGTGAGTTATTAATAGGGGTGTAAAGACACACTGATGTATCGTGACGAATTGATTATTAAAGTGGGGATTCAATTGCATAGACCTGTCAGAATTAGGTATCATAAATGTCTTCGAGGTTAAAATCTTCCTTAAAAATACTTGTTCGTTGCACAATCACATACTGCAGGTAGGAGCACCAGCATGCAAATACGAAATGTAGGATGGCGTGAGAAGGTTCCTTAATAATCATTAAAGAAGTGCTATAATATAATTTCCACTATGGTGATGATCTTTGCACTACAATGCTTATGGGGAAACTCAGTCGTGTCTTTAGCACAGAACACTCTCTAATGGTTAAGATAATCTTTGCATTACAATGCTTTTGAGAAACAGCTCTTTTGTAGTGCAAAAAAGTAATTCTCTATGCTAGTTACAGTAGCAGTGGTCAAGACTCTGCAGTAGCTAACTAGGTAGCTAAGTAAAACAGGCATGATATCAGTTAACATATTGGTATCAGCTGATATTCATTAAAAATTAAGATATTGGTATTGCTCCAATATACTTGTGTACTCAGTGTAACGTCATTCCACTAATGGCCAATCAAGTAGCAGTTTCTTTGTGTTTCTTTTTTCTTTGTACAGTTCAGTTTTTGGCATTTTTAAAAATGTACACTGGTTTGTTCTCCCCCTTTAATAATAATACAATTTATGTTCTTTCTTTTAATTACACAGTTTCGATGGTCATATTTGTGGATTTTTTCATTAAAAGTAATTAAAAGTTTGAATTTAAGTTATCTAAACAATCGGACAATTTATTAACAAAACAAATAATGGTAGAAATGAAAGATTTCCGATGCATTGAATCGTTCCCTAAAAAAAAATCGCAATCGAATCACCTTGGGGCAAATGATTGACACCCTTTTTTTTAATTCATTAACTTAAGTGTGTCAAATTATTATATAACATCATTAAGCATATTGTATAAAATCAATAATTCAAATCTTAGACCTGTCAGTTAGTCTAACTAATGATTTATGGCTTTAAGACTCTGCATGCTTTGTTTTTGAGTTGAGGCCTCTACATTACAGCATGCCATTAAGTGTGAGCTGTGCTTTAACCGAGCCTTTGTGTCGGCCACATCTCATTCCCTCTCCACCATGTCTCACCTTCCCAGTACATCGCTCTCTTTGCCTGACATTCTTTCTCTCTCACTGTGTCTCTCCACCAGGGTGTGATCGACTACATTTTCTATTCCAAGACTCACATGAGTGTCCTGGGCATCCTGGGGCCCTTGGACACCCAGTGGCTGGAGGAGAACTGCATCACGGGTTGTCCGCACCCCCACATCCCCTCTGACCACTTCTCCCTGCTCACGCAGCTGGAGCTGCATCCGCCCTCCTTGTCGCTCAATGGCCTTCACCTGCCCATCCACAGGTAGCCCGACCCTTCCCGGGGGTGTGGGCGTGGCCAGCTGCCAGACTGCCACCCACCGAGGAGTGAAGTATGGCTTCCATGCTGCCTCATCCCAAGCTGCTCCCTTTTAAGTCTTTGCACATGGATTTTACTTATTTAGTCTTGAAAGGCTGGACACCAAATTAGGGTTGGGAGTCTTGTTTTTGTTAAATGTCCTGCTTTACTTGGCAACATTATGGTTTAACCTTTTAATAAGCACTGTGTTAGCTATTTGTTTTGGAAGCGGTAAATTTGTACTGATAGTTTTCTTCTGGCAGTGCATCTGCTCAGTCCTAGCCATTATGTTTGAATTGGCATGGGGTTAAAACACGTTTTGAAATTGCAAAGAATAAAAAATCCTACAAATGTCTTGCACAATGTCAAAAGTGGGTGGAAAAAAGTAATAAAATTGTTGCCTAAAAAATTAGGACATAAGACAGAATCCCAACCCTACTAAGTCAAAATAAACTTTAGATATTTCATGTTATTTGTGCTGCTGTTTATACACTATGCATTTCATCTGTCATTTGCTTAAAACCAGTGTGCACATGAACCAAAAAGTTAAAATTTTTTGGTGCTGAATCACTTTGCATTCTGGGAGCGCAAACCTGCCAGCATCTGCAAGCCATGGCGAATCAGCACGCAGGTGTATCTCTGCATTGTGTCTGTAGTCGGTTGTCATATCTGACAATAATTAGGACTTCATATAAAATTGGTCATCTGCCTGGAGTGGTATTGAAACAAGCTCACCAAATTCTCTACTCTCCATCTGTTAAAATTCACATGTAACGATTCAGTGCTTCAGTTCTGAATGAACAGAGAAGTTCAGTGCTAAATTTTTCTTGAGGTATCTATGTTGAGTATCTTTTGAAGGGTAAAAACATGGTATTTATTTATCTAGTGGACCACATTGACTTCATCCAAGCGGTTGCCAGGTATCAATACTGTGCTGTGCCATTTCTGTGGTTTAAGCCAGTGTTTCTCAACCCAGTCCTTGCAGACCCCAGACGGTCAGGGCATTTACAATGATCGGGTTGAGAAGCACTGGTTTGAAATAACTACTCAAGGTATCCATTCCAGTGTATGAATTGTAGCTATTGGCCTGCATCAAACACATAAAAAAATCACATTTAGGATGTGAGTTTGCATTGTAGTTTTCACGCTTCAAAACAAGGAGTTGGGTAAATCCATTCTCACCGAATCTGAATGTGCAAACGTGTTTGATGTGGACAGGGCAGTTTGGCTGCCTGGCAGGTGTGAAATTATCCCCAGACCTCTTTTTCTCCTGATTCACTCAAAATTACCCCCCCCCCCCCACACACACACACACACTAAAAGTAGGCTTTGCTTTGTTTGCACTCAAGCACGATTCAGATGGACGTGCTTCTGATACCCGTAGCGGCCCCCAAGCCCCATTCTGACAGGCATGAGGCCTGTGTGTTGCTACCAGCACTTTGTGACGTCCGTTCACACCATGCGGAACTCTGACCGCATTTGACCAACAGAGATGCTCACGTTTCGCCTTTCTTATAATAGTAGCTTGAACTTGTGGGGGGTGGGGTTGCGGGAGGAGGACAGGAGATCTCTTTATATTGTGCATATTCTTCACAGTACACTAGCTATGTTCGGATTCTTGTCTCTGAACCGCACTCTATAAGACATCCTGACAGATCCTCACAGTTACTCAATGGCTGGAGATTGCCTCTTATTGTTTCATAAAGTAACGGCCATCAAAATGGTACTTAACGTGATTTTAAGATTTTACCTTTTTTTCTGGTGATTCCTTTATCACTGACACATTTTTACATAAACGTATGAAAATTGTACAATACTGTATGTAAATCAATGTGAAATATCAATGTTTTAATATTTAAAACACTTTCCTCTAAGCTTTGCAAATATCGATGACTGTGATGACTGTCCTGGGTGTTATTTTCATATAAACTCAGAGGTACCATCTCTTGGAAATCCATCTGAGTCATTACATATGCACGTTTAATTCCTTTCCATCATTTTAACCTTTTTACAAATTATATTTCCATGGGTTTCTTTGCATCTGACCACATATTTTATTGACTCATGAAAAATCATCGCCAGCCACCTCATGGACTACGTGTATATCTATATTTATAGAATATAAAGTTCTATTTTAGACTATATGCTACCGTTTTTAAGACAATGTGCCTACTTCTGCGTGACAGTGCTATCCTCGACATGCAGAGTGTCTATGGCCCGGTTTGTTCCTTCAATCCACCACTGCCACAACTTGGGAACCTCTTTGTGGGACACGATCTGGTGCTTTTTCTTCTGGTTCTAAGATTCTGAAATTGCAGGGAGTGTCATGTTGAGCTATTGTGCCATGTAGCACATCCATACTTGAACACGGTCACTATAGTGACGGCTCGTTTACCCTCTTCTGTTTTTTTATTTGTGGTATCCATTAATCAACCAAGAAAGTCAAATTTTTATTGTTGCTTATAAATTTCCCAAAGTCATTGTTTTATATTGTTAAAACACACAGCGTATCTTTGTATTGTATGACACTTCCCTCACCCCAACTTTTTTTGTGCACTCAGCAATATCATGATAAAACAAACAAAAGTTCAAATGAGATTAAGGGTCGAGTCTCGTGAAGAAATGGTTATTTCATTATTTTTTTAATTCACCACTGTACTTATTTATTCTTTTTTTCTGCCATTAACATCCAGAGCATTTCAGAACTCCTATTTTTGGCATATAGACAGTAGCAGTGTTTCCCACAACTCAAACCATGCAATTGGCTACAAACAGTTACTACACTTGGAGAGTGGGGGTCCCAAAGTGACTTTTTGAATGGGGCCCCAAAAATAACAAACCCGCCCCTGCCTGTGGAACTGCAAAATAATATATATGCTCAAAATAACTGTTGCATCTGACCACTTCCTATCACTGACTTTTTTATGGATTTCATATGTTAGATAAACAGTGTAGTTCCCAGTTCTATTGTTTATAATAATAATAATAATAATAATAATAATAATAATCAATCCTTTATTTATCCCCATGGGGAAATTCCTTTTTATG
>JAODUD010000117.1:12916077-12930108 GCA_026784285.1 Stomatorhinus walkeri
GATGACAGCAGGCAACTTCATGATTTCTCTGTCAAGGTCAGCAATGTAGGCTGAGTGACAATGTTCTGAATGAATGTGTGATCCTGAGATATTTATTTTGTGCCTCGTGGGAGGAGCATGTGTGAACAGCCATGAGCTTCCGTAGCCAGGGACTTTTCCCTTAGATAACGCTGCAGATTCGATCATTATGTTGGTTCCCCTTTCTTGGAAATACTGTCTATAGTAGGGCTCACCAACATGGTGCCTGCTAGCACCAAGATGCCCCCAAAGAGCACATGAGTCACCCGTGGACCTGTTCTAAAAATAGCACAACTCACCAGTGAGGAGCATCTAAAATTTTATTTGATCCTGTTGTTATTCCTCTTTAATTACATATGCATTTACATATATTTGAAACTGACAATATCTAAAAAAAAAAAAAACATTTTGAGCATGTTTATTATACATGAAGCTTAGATAAGTTTAGGAGGCCGTTTCAAACTGGTAACCCTTCGAATAGCTTAGTACCCATGAAGTAGCTATCAGTTTCAAAATGCTTGGTGACCGCTGGTCTATAGCAATAAGAAAAGTTATTATTCTTTCTGTCTGTATATCTTACATGGCCATTAGAATTCCTCTCAACCTTAAAAATCACCTCAAGACCCTCTCCCAGTGACAGCTGCATTACTAGATCAATGTGAGTTTATTGTTAACATTTCTCTGAGAATATTTATGACTTTCTCTGTAATTGGGTTTCCTGTGCTAGAAACAAAGCAAGTGTAATTGTAATACCATGTTGAAGACACTATATTCCTTATATATCATGAAGATACTTTTCTAAAGGGTGACATGGTGGTGCAGTGGTTAGCACTGTTGCCTTACCCCTCTAAGACCTGGGTTCAAATCTCCACCTGGGTTACATGTATGTGGAGTTTGCATGTTCTCCCCATGTCATCATGGGGCTACCTCCAGGCACTCTGGTTTCCCCCTACAGTCCAAAGACATGTGGAGGCTAATTGGAGTTACTAAATTGCCCATAGGTGTGAGTGAATGGTGTGTGAGTGTGCCCTGTGATGGGCTGCCCCCCTGTCTAGTGTTGTTCCCTGCTTTGTGCCCATTGCTGCCAGGATAGGCTCTGGACCCCCTGTGACCCAGTAGGATAAGATGGATGGATATTTCTATACAGTTGTACATAAAAATTATACAACAATTGGAAAATCCCTAAAAGTAACAAAATTTATAGGGGAAAAGGTTACAAAAATAAATGACAAAATATGGATAAACTTCAAACATAAAAAATTCAAATTTTAGTATTATAAATATCATATTTCCAATGTATTTTATTAATCACTTTATCTTACATGCTAGTACAATTTTTAATACGATAAAAACATAAATCATAGAAATCTAAAACTTCAGAAATTTCTTCAGTTGCTTAGATTCTATGTCTAATTATTATTGCCATGAATGATGTTATCTATTCATTTGAAATTATGATGTTAAATTTGAAGCATTCTTTAATGATGGACGTCTGTTATTCACAGCTCTTGAACTTGGCTCCTGGCTTTCTACGCATACATTTTCTTCACGCTCCTGAAACACACACACACACACATGTTATTGTATAATTTCAAGTTTTTTAACCTTTTTTTTTCTCTCATTTTGTTAAATAAGAACCATTCACAGTACATGATATCAAAATAGATATTATGAGTTTTAAAAAAGAAAAAATTATACCACTAATGTATCTGGGCAGCTTACCTGTTCTTCATCTTTGAACGTTCGAGGAATTTTTTCACAAACTTTGATTCTGCATTCAATCACTTTTTAAACCCACCATTTTTCATTCAACACTAAAAAAAGGAAATGTGAGTAGATAATAGTAGACTCAATAACATATTATAAATGCAAGCATAAAACTCTTTTTTAAAAAAAAAAAACAGATTTTGAAACATCTTACATGATCTCCATTTTCTGGCAAAATGAACTGGGTCAATAGACCACTGTCATGATCCGCCCGTGCAAGCCTCGTGTGTGCCACGCCCCCCTCGTTACCTTATGTCAAATCCTGATTGTAACCAGCTGTTGTCTATCAGTTCCTGCCTGTCCTGTATATTTAGTCTGCATCTACGTTAGTCTCCCCAGATCAGTCATTGTAGTGTTGTGTGCTATGAGTGAAATGATGCTGCCATCTCAATATTTTCCAGAGCTGTATGTACACGCACGCACGCACTCACAACAACAACAACAACAACAACAAAAACAACAGCAGCAGCAGCAGCAGCAGCAGCAGCCTCAGCACAATAAGAAGGTAAGGACCTCTGGCAGGTCCAGGGTTACCTGGTCGCCTAACACCCACCGCCAGAGAGGAAACAGTGTTATTTGTTGTGTAGCAGCATCCCCTGTTATGCCATTAGCAGGTAATCACACCTGTAAGTCAGCTCCCTTTTCGTTCTCACAGAAAAAAGCTCTTCGGCCTCCAATAACCAGTATGTCTGCTGGTGTTCATGGCGTGACTTCATTTGACCTACAAAAACCCGCATCATTTAAAGATGTCAAAATGATTTCCTGTAAGTGAATCTACAGACAATGCAGTTTTTTCTTTTTCCAGGCTAGTTTTTTCAGAGCGAGAATCAAAAGCGAAACTGAACTGAAACGGACATAAAACAATTTTTATCCAGATAGGATGTCCCTGCACAATATTCACAGATGGAAATTATTTTAAGGTTCCGTTATATTACAAGTACGTGACACAGCTCACTATCACTTTCTTTTCTTTCCTTACTTTGTGAACAATAATATATGTAATTAATCATGTAATATTAATAAATGGCTATTTTTCTTATATTCTGTTTGTTAAGCATTATGTAGTGGCCAGTATAGATTCTCCAGAGCACTCGAGAGATAGAAAGAACATGTAGATACTAAAAGCATTATTCAGATTATTCAGTACCAGCTGAAGTATAAGTGGAAAATGCTGATGATGAGTAAACTGTAGTATATTTTGCCTGTTTTGCTACTTTAGCCAGCCCTGTACATAAGGGGTAAGATGACGGCGCTGCATTCTATCAGGAGAAAATCGATAGCAGGTTAGTACATGGTGTGGCCACTAGTACTTCCAGGCTAATGTGATTACGCTACTCTGACTTTGGATATGGAAGTCCCCTTGCAACTGAAGCCATTAGGGAAACTTCCTCCACCAGGCTAAAGGTGGAACAATATAAATAAATTTCATGAAGAAGCAGTGATTTACCAGAATGGCTCTTTACTCCAACATACAATGTCAGTAAAATAAATAAATAGGGCTGTACAATATGCACCAGCATAAAAGCACAAAAATGACCTCTTCTTACAGCAAGCTTTCCGTATCACCCTTACACTCCAGCCATATACCAGTACCAGATCTTAACTTAAAACTGCTTGGAAAAGTAAAACTGTTTAGTATGCATAACCAAAATAATTTCCTAATAGAAAATGTTTTTTTTCTTTTCTGAAATGCAGCCAGAAAGATGTCATGTGTTACCTGGCCCCAAGACTTATATTTCGTCATGTTTCTTTCATGCATTTTTAGTGTTTATGTGCTTTCACGTAATCAAGGAATCAAAATGCTCAGTTATGTTAGTTTCTCAAAGTATACTACCATTTTCTCCACACTAAAGAGCACACTATTGTACCTTTATAACTATGCAGTCAGTGACACATGGACAGCAGAAGTAGCAATATGTACACTACCAGTCTAAAGCTCTCTAAAGTTCTCAAATTTTATAAGTGGACTTATAGCCCTTTTTTATAGGTGAATGTTTTTGCATTTGTAATTTTCTGTTTAGTGAACATATTTTTTTTCTGTCTCCTGACACTGGAATTTTTAGGAATTAAATCTCCATCACCAGAACCTCGATTTACCTTTTAGCCATCCCTCAAAATCATAGAGCAATCCATTTGAGGAAAAATGAACATCATAAATATCTCCACCTTAAACATCACTCTTCATCTGGGCTTCTTAGCTCCAAATCACTGTAATTATGAAAAACAATTCTACTGATGTTTGTACAAAAACGGACAACAAAGTCTGTAATACACTAGACCCGCGTTTATTGAGCAAAGTCGAAGAAAATGTCAAGTAATATTGAAACAATGTGAATGTATGAAACTGTGACACATTTTGCATAAAGATAAATATGCCCAATCCATTGTCAAAACAGTCTTTGACATATAGATCATTCTATTGCATCTACCATTTGAAACAATAATAAATATTATTATACAATAGTATGAGTGACTGGATCAGTGAGATTCTGCGTCTGGTTGTATGACTTTCTTCTCGGAGTCCAAAGACTAGTTAGGTGAATCAGCATCTCTAAATTGTCCACAGTAGACTGGTATCCTGTACAACATTTCCCTGCCTTGTGGCCTGTGTTGCCTCACTAAACTCCAGTACCTCTGAAACCCTGCACTGGCTAATTTGTTGAAAGATGGCTATACCGGTACTTCTCAACCTAGTCCTTAGGAACTGACAAACAGTTCACTACCGGGAGCTGGGAGGAATCAAAAATGTGAACGGTTGGGGGTCCTCAAGGACCAGGTTAAGAAACACTGGGCTACATGCCTCACAATTGGAACACCGTGCAAGTTATCACATCACATTCCCCACATTACAGACACAACCATTCAGAGAATATGAACAGAATAATTGAATGCACCATGAATCCCGCTTTTCAAACAGATTGTATCCAAAACAGACATTTATTTATGATGTACACTAAATAACTGATTGTGTAAATGAAAAAAAAAAATTTTATCAGTTGATGCTAAGAAAATGTGTAATAATAATCTAAATGAATCAAATAAATCACTCTTTAATTCCCAGACAGCATATTCACCAATAGTTTTGTTTCAAGATAGCTTTTTATACAAGGAAGTCCACTCTCTACTTATCTCTTTTTGGATAAACCATTTGTTGCTGCGAGTCATTAATACTCAAATTTAAAATAAACAAACAAAAACATATATATATAAATGTATTAATACTGTAATTGCAGCAAAGATACATCCAAGATACAGATACTATACAAATCAACTTCATTGTCCCTAAGCAGATCAATACATAATAGAGGCTTCAGGTTCAAGCCATAACATTCCAGAATGTATTTGGTTTTTGACAGGCCTCCTGAAAATTTTAAGTAACTTCTAAATTATAATAGCCTATTTTCCACCTACGAATAGCTGATTCTGTTAGCAAATAACAGATAAATAAATAACATAAAATAACAGATAAAAAATCACCATTTCCATCTCCAAACTGGAATTATTCCCTTTAAACACTAGACCTGTCTCCTAGCTATCTGCCGTATACCGCTGTCTGTTCTCTTCATTACTATTTTTGATGAAAGCAAGTGTGATGTACGGTTGGGTGTATGAGTCGGGAGATAAATGGGCCTGCAGTGCTTGGCCATAAACATAAACAGACTACAAAAGGGGAACAAGAAGCATTTCTAAGAACAGACAGAGGCACTGTACTCTGTAGATGAAAATCAGCATGACGAGATTAAGAAGCATTGTGAAACAGGATACCAAAGTGCCTTGTCATAAACTTGTAAAGACCATACCAGGGTACCAAGAGATTAGAAGAAATGATGTAGATTCTGGCCTAGCCACAGAACAGTGTACATAATCTTTTTCCTGCACAATTTTGTAAGAGATTGTGACACTTTGTTAGCAGAGCCTACCTGTGATTTGTGGATGTGCCCTAGGCCAAACTGTGGGGTGTTCTATACAAATATGGGGTACTGGGGTTCTGGAACTATTTGGACCCTGTATGAATGTCATAAAAGTTGTGCCTGCATCCTCTGAAAGAAAGCAAAGTTGTTTAGAGTAGCAGTTGGCTTCTGGTGAGGAGTGTGTCAGGGTAAGCATACGTCCCACCCTAACCTTCGAGTCTCAAGCTTCTCAGACTGCTGCATGGCTCATGGAGTTGACTGTGCCACAGAGGTTGTTACCCTACAGCGAAAGTCTCACCTGTTTTGTTTATTAATTTTTGTTTTTGTGCACTTTCCACCGCACCAAGTATGCTACTTTTGGTACTTTCACTTTTCCATTGACTTCTGGTGGAGTACCAGTACCAAAAGTTCTAGTACCAAAAGTGCCATATCAGCTTGGGTACTTCTTTGGTACTTCAGTACTTTAGGGTGGGACTTAAAATGGCTTTTTTGGAAATGCAAATAGCCTGCTGATGAAACACAATACAAATGCCACCTTGAAAACAGTTGCAAACTTAGAAAATAATGATAAACAAAGTGAAAATTGCAATTTTACCATAAGAACATATATAACAAAAAGATCTGGATGGCATAACAAGAAATTAAAAACTATTTTGTTAAATATACTAATATAGGAGGCATATTGTCACGCCCACTAGGGGCGGAACCCTCCCAGCTGACACGCATTCCCCGCGATCTACGCTGAGGATATAAATACCGCCAAGACCATTGAACTTCGCGTAGTATTGAGCCAATGTATTTGAGGCATACCAAGCAGTTTACCCGTCTTGCGTGCACCCTCGTTTCCCTTGCCCGTCCGTCGAACCTCTGTTGTAATCTAACCTGTGTCTATTCCTTTCCCAGAACCCGCACCTTGCCTGACCTCCTGCTCCCAGCGTCTCCCTCCGTCCTCGTCCACCCTCCCTCCTGTGTCTAGTCAACGTGCCTAAGTGTCGGACGGACTCCCCTGATACCGAAAGCCGCTAACGCCCCCAACCACGCCTCCTGCCTACCGAACCTCATCTCCATCAGCCAGCTCCCCCCCGAAAGGGATTCCCCCTCGGTGTCCCCGCGACCGACCGAAGCCTGCCCGGGATCCCAGCCCCACTCAGGTCCTCGGGCTACGTGCCCCCCTTGGCTGAGCTGAATAAACCCCTGTCTTCCCCGCATACCTGGATCTCCGGCTCTTTGTTTCCCTCCAGGCGTGACTCATATATGCCATGTGATTTTGTTGCAACAATTATTAGGGTATTTATAAAACAAGTTCATAAGTTTCTCACAAACCCATCTTCGAATGATTTCAACAGCAGGATGAAAATGATTAAGATTGTCTTGGATAATGCATGCTGTGCTCATGCAAAAACAGTAGAGGTAAACCTTAAACTGATTTTTATACATATAAGAATCTATAAAAGGAATAATAATTAAAACTGCAAAGCTTAAGTTTTTTTCTCAATGACAGAGTAGCAGAGTTTAGTGTCTAGGTCTGCTCCTTGTTATCAGATACAGTCTTTGCTTATTCCTTAATTATGTTTAGTTTCTTGCTTTTTGTTTTTAATTAATTCCTTATTTTCCCTGTTTTCTGACCCCTTTTGGTCTGTTTATTTTGATATATTTTCCCCGGTGTGCTTTTAGTTATTTTATAAACCCCTGTTGTCACCTGAGCTGTCAGTGGATCGTTACCCTAATTTCCACCTGCACCACGCCATGCTGTGTCTGTGACAGGGGTGCATCATGTCTCCACTCCTGTTTATGATTTGAAAGTTTGAATTTAGTGAGGGGGCTCCTTTGTAACATGCATGAATGATACAGGACCAGGGAACATCAGACTGATAGATAAATCTATTCGGCAGGTGCAGTTTTGTGGAGAGTGAGTACCTGTGGAGATGAAGAGTAAACAGGTGAGGACAGGCAAGAAATGATCACGTTGCGATATTTTAAGTTTTTGTTATATTTAGGAGATGGTGATGTTGCCGTGAGTTGTGCCAACACACATAAAGCAGTGCTGACAAATCACGTATTTTGTTCAATATTGTCTCTGTGGAAAAGATTGATAAGAAATTTTTGTGCAACTTTTATTGATGGCTTCAACACAGCTGAATATATTCAGTTCTTGTAATGTAACAATTGCATGAACTCAGTTCTTATGATGTGACGTAACACACCATGCAAGCCTGTTGAGAGTGGGACACCACTGCATTGTGTATAGAGTTTGCATCATCACCCTGTGTATGGCTTTTTGGCAGATCCTTCCATCCATCACGAGAACCACTTAATTCCAACTGAGGTTGTTGGGGGGGGGGGGACTGGATCCTATCCCATCCCAAAACAATGGGCAAAGGCAGGAACCAACCCTGGGCAGTCACCAACACACCACACAGACACTCAGAGGGCCAACCAACCTATCCTATACACTTTTGGAGGAAATCAGAGCCACTGACAGAAACCCACATGAACATAGGGAGAGCATTTGAGCTCTATACAGAAAGGCCCCACATCGGACCCAGGGACCAAACTCAGGGCTTTCTTGCTGTGAGGCAGCAGCATTAACTGCTACACCACCATGGCACCCACACAGGTCCTTCTACTGTCCAAAAACATCCAACTTAAGTGGAGTGCCTAAACTGACCATATGTGTGAGTGAATGTATACCCTACAACGTTTGGTTGATTCCCTGCTTCCCAATTGCAATATGTATATATTGTACTGTATATATAAACGATTATTTAGTTAATCATCAAATTATTTTGTAAATTACACAATTATTGATATAATTGATAGTGACAACCTTGCTGGGGTGATGGTGGTGCTGGAGGTAATGCTGCTGTTTGATAACTGGAGGATTGTAGGTTCAAGCCATGGCTACTCCTGACCCAGTTGAAGTGTCCTTGACTGAGACAATGAACCCCAAATTCCTCCTGGTGTGTGAATATGAAGCAAAATGTGAAGTACTTTGAGTGCTTGAAGGAGTGAAAAAATGTGCTATATAAATGCAATCCATTTACTGGTCAATCTGTATCATGCATGGTCACCATCTGTGACCTTCTTTTCATCACTACCTACTAATATGAATTGCTGAAATGAGGTTTCTCAGCATAGTTGCGCTCATTTGGAGATCCCAAGAGCCCTTGAAACAAAACCATAGCTCCTTCACGTCAAGAGATGGTAATGCATCTGATGAAAGTTCTACTGTGGTTGACTCCTGGGGGGGGCAAGGGAGCATCCCAAAGTCCATCTCGCTGGGCGGAGGCCTTGGACACACTGAAGGGATTGTATCCCCTATGGTAGGGGTGGCCAATCAAAGGGCCGTGTGTATGCAGGTTTTTGGGATAACCTTTAGGTCAGCTGTTCAAACCCAGGTGTGAGAACTCTTCAGCCAATCAAGCCTCTAATTAGTAATCTAATTAGGGAGTTGCAGCGAAACCCGCATACACATCGGCCCTTTGCGGATAAGATTAGGCACCCCTGCCCTATGGTTTGGGAACACTTCAAAATCCCTCAGAGTAAAGGTTAGTCTTGTGAAAAGAAGGGTCTGACCAGACCTGTTTTGAGTGCTACCACGGCAGCCCTCTCCAGAAACAGTATGAAGATGAGAAGTGGATGGATATGCATATGTAATAGCATAAAGCAAATGTAAAATATTAAAATAAAATAAACCGTACAGATAGAAGATGAAAGTAAAATAACTAAGACCTCTTTCTCTCTCTCTCTGCCTGTTCCTCTCCTGTCCTACAGGGGGGGCTATGACATCAGGAGGCCCTTTTTCCTCAGAGGTTATAAAGGTCAGCAAGAGGTGTCTGAAGAGATATTTTTGTGCTGGACTTTTTATGTTTCTTTGAGGCTGTGTGCTATTGTGGTATTTTCGGTTGTGATACTCTTTTTTTGTTTGTGTGGTTGATTGTGTTTGTCTACCACTGGTGGACGGGGGTAAGCGCCATTTTCTTTGGATGCCTCCCTTGTACCTGTATCGATGTAGTCAGGGAGATGGGGTAGCTGTAAGTGTTTTTCTTTTCTTTCTTTTGGTGGATAATAATGTGTATTGAGTGGAGGCAGTTTGGGGAATGTTTTTTTGGCCGGCTTGCCCCTGAAGAGATGGCATGACCATTTTGTATTATACCGTTTGTATCTGTTGTATGTTAGGTATGTGGTATACCAGGTACAATTAATTGTATAACACCTATTAAGAAATTTAAAGTGTGAGGTGTTTTCTGTATGAACCCGGTGTGGTTTGTTACATAGTCTATCCTGGAGGCACAATAACCACCTATGGCTCAGACTGCAAAACCACCTAAAGCCAAGTAGGTTTAGGCCTGGCTAGTACTTGGATGGGAGACTAACTAGGAAAGCAGTGTTGCTGCTAGAAGAGGTGTTGCTGTGGCCAAGAGGTTGGTCTTCTGTGTGGAACCCAATGCCCCAGTGCAGTGATGGGGACACTGTGCTGAAAAAATGGTGCTACCCTTCAGATGAGGTGTGAAACTGAAGGTCCTGACTCTTGGAGGTCGTAAAAGATCTTTGGGTATCGTTCAAAAGAGTAGGGGTGGTACCCCAACACCCTGGCTACATTGCCCATTGTGGCCCTTTTAAATCTGGCTGCCTAATAATCCCCTATATCTAACTGGTGCCCCTTCACCACCTTAGCTACTGTGAGATGAGCATACCGGTGCAGAATGGCTGTTGTCTCATCATCCAGGTGGGGACTAGACAGTGGTGACACATTGCATCCGTGAAGCACTTTGGGTGTATTGAAATAGCATTGTATAAATGTAACATTCATTTCTGCTATATATTTTATATTAATAGTTTATATTAACCGTATGCTGTAACATAAGTATATCCATCCACTCTCATATCTTCTCATTGAAGTATGAGCAGAGGCACCCAGAATCCTGTTTGAGGAGACCACCCAGAGGACATCCTGAATGGCATAGCAGTTCAACAAAGAGCACACACTAAAATAATATACAATTTAGAGAAATTCACTCAACTGCATGAGTTGGGACTGGAGGAGAAAACTAGAATATCTGGAGAACCCACTCAAGCAAAACTTTTCTAATTTTCTTCATAGAGATCACAGGAGGGATGGCATGGTGGTGCAGTGGTTAGCACTGTTGCCTCACACCTCTGGGACCTGGGTTTGAGTCTCTGCCTGGGTCACATGTGTGTGGAGTTTGCATGTTCTCCCTGTGTCGTCGTGGGGTTTCCTCCGGGTACTCCGGTTTCCCTCCACAGTCCAAAGACATGCTGAGGCTGATTGGAGTTGCTAAATTGCCTGTGTGTGTGTGAATGGTGTGTGGGTCTGCCCTGCGATGGGCTGGCCCTCTGTTCAGGGTTGTTTCCTGCCTTGTGCCCATTGCTTCTGGACCCCCTGTGACCCCATAGGATAAGCAGGTATAGAAAATGGATGGATGGATGGAGATTGCAGGATTAAATTTGTAGTATAAAATGGGATTTTTTTTGTAGCAATTTTGCCCCCCTGTGGCACAAAACTAAAATAGGTACACCTGAAGACCACTCATTTTAGGCAGCATCACAAGGGGCCTGGAGACATTCCCATGCAGTACAGGGCATAAGGCAGGGACAAACCCAGGTATGATGTCATAAGTCCATCATAGGGTGTACTGACACGTAAGAACATAAGAACTATACAAACGAGAGGAGGTCATTCGGCCCATCAAGCTCGCTTGGGGAGAACTTAATAGCTCAGAGTTGTTAAAATCATATCTAGCTCTCATTTAAAGGAACCCAAGGATTCAGCTTGCACTACGTTATCAGGAAGACTCCTTTGCTTGAGGCTGAACAGATTTAGCTCAACTAACCTTTCCTCGTATGACATGCACACACGGTCCCTGTATTCATATCCTTATGGGAACTCTTCATTCATTTATATGGGCATAACCATTATACCAACTATGACAATTTTTTTTTTGATTGCATCCATAATTTTTTAATAAAAATTAGTTCCCTTGTAGAGACTGAAAAAAATCCCCATTTGGTCTATACAATGCATGTCCAGACACACACACACACACACACACAAACTAATTTATATATTCCTATCATTGTGGTGACTCTCCATTCATTTTTATGGATGCAACCCATATCCCAATCTCAATTTGAACTGCCATGATGGAAGTGTTTGAGTACTGCACCCCTACAATAAGGGTATTAAAAATGCTGCTTTTCAGACATAGGAATTCACTGTAAATGAAGAGGAAGGAATTACTAACTAAAGGAGCTTAAACAGATTGTTAGATTTAAGACAAATGTGAATGATTACAGACCAGAACTGTCTGGAAGTGTGGCCAGTGAGGACTATGGCAAAAGCATTCACGTGCTTAAGGTGCTGAAGATGTCCCCTAAAAGTGGCTCCAGATATAAACAAATCAGGACATTACGTAAAATTTCCATATTAAGCACATTTGGTTTTATTCAGGGTTGCTCTTCACCTCTTTTGAACTAATCAGTGTGATAGATAGCCACAAATATGTTATGTTTCCATAATTATTTGTATTATACATAAAATCATATAAAAATTTTAAAACATAAAGGTAATATCATGTCTATTGAGTATATTTCTATAATATCTAAAAATACACTGCCATCACTTATTAACAGTGAAACTAATTAATAGAATTTTGAAAATGTCACCTGTAAATTAATTGAACAGAAAGCTTCTTGCCTGTAATTAATTAACCTGGCCTTTCTTACAGTGAAGGCTAGGTTCCATTTCAACTGACTGGGATTTTTGCAGGCATTGGCAATTAATAATAATTTCACTACAGCGTAACATTTGGTTTTTATGGTAGGCTTAACTGTATTATGTGATTTCTTTTTTATTTACTGCTTATATACATCCATTTAGACTTCTCACTGAAATGTTAACACTAAATTCATATGCCATGCTTTCATTATACATTCAGCAATAACCTCAGAATAATATTGATACGCAGCGCCAAAAAGTATTTAAAATGACATAATATCCGCAATTGCATCACGAATCATAGTGATGCATCTCGGGAGCAGGTTTTTTTTAACCCCCTTCCCAACCCACCCAGCCACCCCACCCATTTGCTATCTGGTCACGTGATGCCTGAGCCTCAGCACCTCTCATTAGACGGCCATCTTGGTTTACACCCAGTGCAGTACGCGCAGCCAATCCAATTACCAGGCAGGTTGAGTAGGGTAGTGGAAGACCGCGATTTCAGCAGCATCACCCGTTCGCGCTGCCTCTGAGGTACTCTGATTGAACACTTCGGCAGCAGCTAATGTGGAAAATAGCGGAGACTTTGCTGTAGAGACGGTGACTTTACCCCCTCATTTGCCTGTGGGGGAGAAAAGCCAGAGAAGCCAAGGGAACAGAAACGGAGAACATCCTTTTTGTGCTCCTGCGTTATTGGGGGTGGGCTGTTCTCAGTTTTAGTCGCTCCTGGTGTTTTATTTCCACCGTTTCCTACCGGAGGAGACCGGCAGAGCTGTAGTGGGAAAATTCGTTGTTTTTTTTCCTTCCCTGTTCCTGGCCTGGAAGAGAGCTGTTTTGTGCTGTGGTACCAAAGCTGAGTCATCATGTCTGATCTGACACCTCAGAGTGATGCCCCCACCCCCACCACTGACAAAATCACACAGGCAGCGAGGGAGACAATATACCTTTGCAACTTTAGAGTCTCCGTGGACGGGGAATGGCTTTGTCTGCGTGAGCTGAACGACATCTCCCTCACCCCGGACCCGGAGCCGGCCCATGAGGGTAAGTCTATGCGCGGCACCTGGCTGCCGCTTCGGAGAGAAACGGGTGAGGCCGCTTGGCTGGACATTTCATCACTGTCATTTAATGCGCGTCAGTGTTTGAAAACGCCAAGTCATATTTCCCTTTCGAGCACCAGACAGACGTGGTTATTTGCCGAAGATGAGGGAAAGTCCTGATTCTGATGCGCCACAGGACATTATCACATCTTACAGATGCGGGCACAGAGTTTGCAAGTCACACTGAACAAAATGGTTGTTTTGTTAGACAGGATTGTTTCGTAATGTTCTTTCGGGGAGGTTTAAATTTCAGACCTGTTCATTTTAGCATACATGTAGCTGTTAATGTGTAATTGTTACTCTTTGGATATTTTTCGTACATTTTTCTGAAGAAGTTTTAAAGAATGATACAATCCTGAACGGTCCTGATTGTTGGCACAACAAAATGTGGTTCCCCAAGCCCTTGGTTTGTGCTTTCGAGGGGGGAGAAATCAATATCATAAAAAAAAAAAATCAAGAGAGCTGGTATTGGTTAACGGTTCAATTTGTTTATATATAT
>JAODUD010000117.1:12953194-12985031 GCA_026784285.1 Stomatorhinus walkeri
GCAAAATGTAAGCATATTTTTTTATAACACTTGCAATTTGAACTGGTCTTGTGTTGTGATTCCTATAATATATTACTGAAATATTAGAAACATGTGTTATTACAATCATGGTTATGTTCATTGCCCCATAATGTCCAAATTTAAATAATATATTAGTTGAATTAAATTCTGCTCACCTCAAAAGTGGGCTGATTGGTCACCTGAAACATAAATGTTGTTCTTTTCTGCTCTTTTTGTCTTTATTGATTTACTTTATCATTGTCTTCATTATCTCCATTTCATGATTCTTTATAATTAGTGAAAAGGATATGGTGAAACAGGCCAGAAGTCTTAATACTGCAGCAGAAAAACTCCTTCAGAAACCGCATTAGGCCCACAAAGCAAGCCTTCAACTAATAGTTTCCTAAATCTGATACTAACCTTTTTATTATTATTATTATTATTATTATTATTATTATAGTGCAATATATAAATGTCTGAGTTAGGATATTTATTTCAAAGTTCTTTGATCAACTGTAGAACACTTCCCACTTCTCCACGGACTTCTCTACATTTGCTAAAGCAGCATTTTTTTTGCGTAAATGTTAGAACTGCAGTGTCCTCAGCAAAGGATCAGTATGCCATAAGAGAATTTTTAAACTCTGCTTTCACTGAAAGCTTTTCTGTTCCTTCATTTATTACCACTCACACTTCCTTACAGATACTTGGCTAGTGTAGAAATGGATGTGTCTCCCACTTCCACATGTTACCTTACCTTGCCTTTTCTATGGATACACTTTTGTGTGGAAGTGTCTGATAGTCTGCTTTAAAGGAGCGTATCAGAAGTGGGCAAAGTAAGACACCCATTGCTTAAGTATTGTATATCAAGCAACAAATTGTTGGTGTGTATTTATAGCACATTAACGAAATACATAAAATATAATCCTGTCTGTTGTATTCCCATAAATGGTAATGTTAAATTGTGGAACAGTATACATGATGTAATCAACCATTTTCTGGATAGAGCGAGATCTCCCAGAAGCTTTAATTTGGGAATGAAAGCTTCAGTTTGATCTTAAAGCATATACCAGAGAAGAAAAACCAAAAATAAATGTTATATGATATCCATATTGGTTGAATTACCTTTGGTTCAACAAATATGTTACTGTTTTTACAACAGAATTGCTGTTAGAATATTGCATTTACTTTTAATTTTAGTTGCCTTCACCTGGGTAAGCTGATGTCCCCTTTGACGGAAGTATAATGTTGTATGGGAAAGTTTAACCAGAACTGAAAATGAGAGAAGTAAAATGAATTATTCAGTGTACGGTTTGCTGATGTGCCTAATTTACATTGCTAACCAGTATCATTAGTCAGAACTGCTAGGTAGACTTGACACAAAACACTCAAGAACTCTTTAAAACGTAATCTTGAACAATCTAAATGAATGTTTTATTGTTTATATGAAAGTCTTAATTACAATTCTACTGTATTTACAGTGCAAGGGAAAAGTGGAAATGTTTGTTGATTTAACATAGATGTGAACTGTAATAAAATACCACAATTAATCGGGGGAAAAAGGCCTGGTTCACTTTGTGAAAAATTCATCACTGCCACCCTTTTTATATTTATTTTCAGCTCTCCATTTTGGTTACTTTACCATTCCATTATTTTTTAAATATTTCTGGCTGATTTTTGTTCTGTCATGAGTTCATCTGGCTCATATCCAGATTTCAACAGGCCGAACTGGGCCGGGATCTTGCCCATGAGACCAATCAGCTCTTTAAGCAGGAATTTGGGGACAAAATCAAGAGTTTGCATCTGGAGGTGGAGAAATTAAGAAGGGAGAGGTACTGTATGTATCACCTGTTTTCCTTTTTTAAAGGTCAGAGCTCTGTGGAAGTGGGCTGTCTGGGCACTGCTCATCACGTCCAGTTTCGCATTCGAATATCCCAATTTCAATTAGTCTGGTGTGAATGACTGAATGAGTTCTTGTGGTTTTTAAATTTTACTGTATCCTTCATAGCAATCTCAATGCCAGATCTTGCATAATCTATCAGTGTAATTTTGATTACTTTTTATTAGATTAAATGCAAAATTTTTGAAAAGTATATGTTGCAGGTACTGTTTGGACATGGAGCTCAGGAAGGACAAAGAGCAAAATGGCCTTTACCCCTTGTCAGGTGTGAAGGGGTCTTTTCCAGCACAGAAAGATTACTGACCTCTAAAAGAAGAGTTTACAAAGGTATCATAAATGTCTATGTAAATGTCACTGGGGAAAATATTTTTTTTAATAGTTTTGCGTTCCCTAGAAATACCTTTGCGTCCCCACGCAATAGTTTTGTGATCCATCGCAGTAGTTTTGCGTTACTACTCTGTCCGTGTCAAGTACAAAACATAGAATTAATGGAATAAGTATGAACCCTAAACATAAATAAATAAACCTATGGACCTGTCCAGTTAAGTATGTTGTAAGAATTAAACTGTGGGGGACTGTTACTTTTATATGTGTATTTTTATAGTATGGCGTTTAATTAGTCTCAAAACTGCACATGAAACCACGCACGCGTGTGCTCTGCCGAGCAGGAAACCCATCCTCTCTATGCTTGCTCGCGCTCGTTGGATATAGAACCCGAAACAGATCAAAAACATGCGAAATTTAAAGCATATAATACGTGTAGGATACAGTACATATTAACAACATGTTCAGTGTTTAAGTTAATTTAAGGAAAATAGCTCAGAGATTAATCTAGAAAAAAATACTGTAACTGAAATTAGTTGAAATTAGTCTGAAAACCCCAGACCAGACCCAGGTTTTCAGTCATTTGATACCGAGCAAGCGAGTGTTGTGCAGACGTGACTGCGTAGTGAGGATGGATATACGCGCGTTTGGTTTTTATGTGCCCAAGTTTTGAGACTGATTAGACGCCAAATATACGTCTTTATTAATAACTGTAGGCGTACTGTGTCCATTCACCATATGTGACTGTAAACAAGACAGCTGGGCTATTGAAAGTGCACGAACAAACGTTGAAATGTTAATTAAAATTAGCTCGTAGAGAAATCTGGAAAATAAAGAGGTGTCACTTACTTTTGTTGAACATTATTACAACCGGAAAACTGGATGCAAAATTAAATTTAAAAGGGTGTCATATTTAAGTTTTAAAGCCAAAACCACTTTCGGGTATTCCTCCCTGGTATTCTCACTTGATGATGTATGTGAGGATATGCGGATCTATACTGAAATATTCTCGTTACTGGGTTTGAGTTTAAACCTTAACACCGTGGTCAGGTGAGCTTTTCTATAAATTTTTCTGGTTGTAATACCTTTCAGTGATTGGAACATATTTCAGTGTTTACAGTATGCGTGTACTTCACGTTCAATAGCCAAGCTGTCTTGCTTAAAGTCACTGATGGTGATTGGACTCAGTGCAATTATTTAAAAAAATATGTGTAAAATGCATAATAAAGTTACATTATGTAGATTGTTCCCCATAGTTGAAGGCTTAAAGCACTTTACAAGACGTATGTATTCAGTTTTATCCATGCCGTCACGCAGCAAATACCAAGTGGGCAAGTGCAGCGTGATCGCAAAAATATTGTGAGGGATTTACAACATGTCCTTATAGGCTACAGTGACACTTTAAATTTTTAATTGGATAAACTAATTTTATTTTTTAATTATTTAACTGATAACTAGCAACTCGATAAAGCATAATTAATAAAAAGCTCAACTGGAATATCTGACCTGCATCCTAAATAAGCCATGTTGCATGTTGATTTACTGAATGGAAAGCCACATTGTGAAATGATGCACTTCTGTGTCTCACAGGAGCTCAAGGCGATCAAACAAGAGAATATTCTTTTGCAAACATTGATGGAGAAAAAGCAGAGTGTCGCTTTCTGTGTGTGAGTTTGGGATGTTTGGTTTCAGCTGTCCAAATTAAGCCCCAAGGGTACTGAGTTAACACTGTCATCGCAAGTCTGGATCACAGTTTTATTCTGACCTTGTCAGGGCCACTCCAACAGAAGAGAAAAAAAACTGTTTGTCAACTACAACATATTTGGTTCACAGAACCAAAAGCGTAAATTAAATATATGATATTATGAAAGCATCAGGCTAAACAGAAATTTTTGAGTGTTAATCATAACACTTCAAAGGTAAATACAATTTATTCTATAAGCATAACTGTGCATTGACTCCTTTTACTTGACCTATTTAAACTACCATATATATGTTTTCCCTATTTTAAGGTTGCTGCAACAAAACATAGATGAATAGGTAACTCTCTATTGAAGTTGTAAAGACCTTAAGACATTGTAACCAAATGCATATGCTATAAACAACAGGGTTACCATGATTCAGGAGAAACTTATAAATGGGCTGAAGGTACGATTTTTAGGGATATGCAGGTGGAAGACAATAATAAAAAACGCATGGGTCTCAGAAAACTTAAAAAAAAAAAAAGCTTATGGGTCTCAAAAAAAGCTTATCTCAAAAAGCTTATGGGTCTCAGAACTAGGACTGAAAAATATCACTGATTTTTGGGAATACAGTAATTATAACTACAGTGGAAACCTCTTATAGTGATCACATCTGTCTGGGTGAAATTGATCACTATTAGTGGATGATCTTTATAACCGATTTTTCTTTGTCTCAGGCAGATTATCATCTAGATAACATTTGTATATTTAATACATACATATAAGGTAATATAATGGAGAGTGTCGCTAATTACTGAATTTTATTGACTTTAAAAATATATTAATGCTGTTTCAAACATTTTTCAAATTACAGTATTGTACAAATTAAATTATTGAACTGTGTATAATTAAAATATACTATGACAGTATAGCACTGTACATAAAATACAGCTTATTGTAGTTTTGCTTCTACTTCTCATTGGCTTGTTTTTGGCAGTTTATCTTAAGCTTTGAGTCTGTATTTGTCATTGAAAGAAAATTACTTTCTTTTTCCCGTCATGTTTTCTGAGTACACAGAATTAGCCTCAGGTAGCCTAGATAGCCAGATCCAGAGAGGTTACCACAAGGCAAAGTAGGGCTATCAAAGTAAAATAAAAAAAATACCATTGTTTTACCTTTCTCCATATGTTGTCATGAATAAAGAATCCCAAAATGAACACTAACCGGATTACTTGATTACTATAAGCGAATCATGTAAACAGTATTGTACAGGATTGATTCTGTTCCAAAATGTTTGATGTATATAAGTGATTGGTTACTATAACCATGATCACTATAAGTGGTTTCCACTGTATGATGTATGTGATTTAATCATAACAAGTGGGTTTAATTTAGGATATAAAGTACCTTCTCTAACTGTGTGTTCTTTTTATATCAAGTACTTTAATAGCCTGCTGTAGTCTGCTTGAAATCGTGTGGGGAAGGAAACTCCATGACAGTGCAGGAGGTATTACACTAAACTGAATGTTAACAATAAATTAATGTTTCTTGATAAATTTACATCTGGTGTGACTTGTGTTTAGTGTTTCCTGGGTATAACAGTGAGAAGATTTTGTTTTTAATGCTTTCAACATGCTAGGCAGCAGGACTAGGATACTGAATCTAAAATGCGTATATAAATTCATGTATTCCTTTTTCAAAAACAGGAAAATGTTGCTACAGAAGTTTCATGGCAGTTGACTTTCCATAATCTTCAGTCAACCTTACAGAAGTCTACTATATGTGCCTTTTAATTTTGATTACTCATGGAGTCTTTTTTTCCAAGAAATGATCCACAGTTCAACATTTTATGTGAAAATAACAGGTAAATCAAAACATAGGATACATTGAAGAAAAATATCATTATGGACCACAATGGCTGATCATTGAAATGAATTACTTTTCTGGCTGCTGTTGTATTATTTGAATTGTTGTATTAATTGACTTTGTAATGATCTACTGTATGGGTATCATAAACCTTATCTTTTGCATTAAAATCTGTCTTGAATATATTCATAATTGTGTCACACATAATTGGACACATATACTGTAGCTTTAAATGTGTTATTGAATATTTTACACATTTTTCACAGCATAAACTTTGCAAATTCTACCACATTGTATTTTTTTGTTGATTTTTTTTTACCAGTTTGTGATTAAAATGTTATGTAGCTTTATATTTGACTTTATCACTAATACAAGAACTGAACATGTGTAAAAAATGAATATAATAAACATATGAGACGCATATTAAAAAAAGAAAGATTTAAACAATACTGTGTCACTCCTGGATACAAATCTTACTAGTGTTATGCTGTAGATGGCTGAAAAAATGTTTGGAATTTTTTGTTGACTAGGAGTAATAGGAAATAAAAGTAAGGAGTTGGTAAACAAGTTTCTCCTTTTTGAATAATACTTATGTAAACTTTGATTTTCATAACTATCTGTCAATCTTAATGTTTTGCAAGCAGAATGTCATAAATGTGCTCTCATAGGTTACAAATGTAAGATAACTAATTAATAAAACTGCCTTAACAGAAATCAGAATAAAGAGTGGCTCTTAAAACTGGGTGAATGCAGTTATCCTTATTTTCTGTTTAAATAATAATTCATTGTTCTCCCTTTTAAAATTAGCATTCTCCATACTGCTTTTATTATAACTTATTACATTAACAGTAGCCAGAAGATTGTCCTGATTTTGCTCTCATTCTGCTAAAGTGGAAGCAGTGTGTGAGATCACAAATTCCATTATAATATGTTTATGTAAAATCAAATTCCTTCTCTTCCATTCATGAAGCATGGTTGATAACCTTAAAAATAAAACAAATTGAATAAATGTTTAATACTAAAAATAGGAAATCTAGTCATTACCAACTCACAGTAACTTTATTTGATAATTTAGATCTTAATCTAAACCCTTAAAATTCATATTTTGCTTGCCAATCACTCCAATCACTTTGTATAAGACTCTGTATTAGGAAGCAAAAGGTATTTGCATATCCTATATTTTCCAAATGTGTGTGATATATACAAAGGTAAAACCAAAATAAATAATCCATTTTGCGCTGTAAACATCAGAATGTTGCAGAGATATGGTGACAACAGGAAATACCCGCAATGGATAAGAACATATTCAAATACTTCATACATTTCAACCATGTGTTATATATATATATAATTTTGTATTTTTAATATCCAGTTTACCTTATATAACATGCATTATTTTCTAAATATGTAACAGGCTTTTCAAAATGAAAAACTCTTGTCAAAAAGAAAACACAGATCATCCATGTACTGTACTCCCTTTTGTAATTGCAGGTATAGCTGAACTACTACTATCAAGACCACCAGCAACGACAATCATCATCATCATCATCATAATATGCCTTATTTGAAATGACCTCGATGCGCTTAAGACCCAAACCGGATGTGACTCCGGAATATTATTTCCGCTTTCCTAGCCGTGTGCTCGTCCCGTGATATCGCGATGCCCCGGTACCGTGCGCCGAGACTTTGGAGGAGAGGAAGAAGTTTTCCCTGACATCCAAGCAGCCGGGCTGGCACAGTGATGTCAACTTGCTAACTGGGTCTAATCAGTCAGCCCATATCCGCCGCAGTGGACGCACATTTGAGACCGCAGTTTCCTCAGTTTTGGTTTTTTTTTTTCCAAGAGCAACTTTCAAGTTGGGAAATGAGCTTTTTGTTGTGAGTACAGCTTCAGTCTTTGGCTTTGTGTCTGGAAACTTGGTGCTATTGTCTTTATAGCGACGCGGGGAGCCGGATAACTAGGTTCGTGTCCGTGATACGGATAGTTAGTTTGCGAACTATCACTGCCGCGGAACCACTGAACACACACCTCAAGCCAGACCGCGGGGGTATCGGCTGGACCGGGAGGCCTTAGTCCTTAGACAGATGCTAGCCGTGAATCACACACTGCACGACATATTTATCACTGGTGACACAATTTACCGGCTCATTGATTATTTAGCAAAACGGCTGAATCGCAGCTGAAGCAGTGCTTGCTGTTTCCGACGTAGCTAAGAGGGGCTCCGATTTTGCTGGCCATATGGCATCAAAAAGAAAAGCCAGGTTGTTTGTTTGTCCGCATACTTGTTTGACACGACTAATATAATTAAACACCGTATTATAAATAACTACTCGTTAAATATTTGTCACCCGTTTGTAATGGTATGCCATATTACTTTCGAAACAAGGGTGTCAGTAGCTATATAGGGGTAGATTATTGGGTAGATCTGATAGGATATTTGCACTGTGCGGATTCATCATGATGCGCTTTGTCACCGTCGGCGTGCTTGTAATACATGGACGGGAAATTGGGACGAGGCGCAGGGACCGTACAGCCTGCGTCTGGTCGCGCACAGATGGGACCGATCTAAGGCGACATGTCACGATATATTGCAGTCATGCCTATCCAGGCACACGGTGCTTGCAGCTAAGTATGCAGGCCAGGAATGCTGTCGGCGGAGGCTGTTATTGGTGAGTTTTAGAGGGGTATAATTTCGGTGCGCGTTTGGCAGGCGATTCAGTGACAATAGCTACTGATGGAAAAAAAAGCCTCCGATATCAGCAAATTGAAAAGGAAATCTGACATCATCACCAGAAGACAACAGTGGCTTGAGTCGCATACTGCTTGTTTGCCAACATATAATTTCAAGTTAACTTGTGAATCAGGTTCAGTATTTCTTGTATTCCCAGTAATTTGAGTCACATTTTAACATTTTTTTTTGAAGTCACAGTAATAATCCATCCGTTCATCCATCTTCTAACTACGTGTTATGCGGCTTAGAGGCTATTACATTCAGCATGAGGTACAAGACTGGGGAAGACCCCTGGATAGGCTATAGTTCATCTCAAATTGGATCTTGTATTAATATATTGTTTTTATTTGATTTATGAGAATTCTCTTAAGAAATTCTAGCTGTGTTTCAGGTAGTTTTATCGTCCCATACTGGACCACCAATATGATCATATAACAATTTTAATGTAATTTTGAAAAGTGTCCAGAAATATAAGGTGTGCTTAGGAAAATGAGTGTAAGGCTGTTTACGACAGTGTTAAGTTTTCAATTCAGTTTTTCAATTCAATTCAGGAATTTGGAGTGCATATTAATCTGGTGTGGTGAAATGAAAGTGGGCAACTGATAGTGAACTTGTAAGCAGTGATTGGCATACCTATGGTTCCACGTCATCCTTCTGTGATTCTGCCGAAAAACATTTGATCTCTTTCACCCAAAGGGCCTTGGGGCAGATTCAGAATCTGGGAAATATCTTAGACAATGACTGATTCCACTCATGCCTTTAAATAACATTAATGTTCCATCCCGAGTTATAATCTGCAGCCTATGATTCAGCATCCCCGACCTGCCCCCTCTCCCCGATTTGGAGGGTGACACAGCACATTTTGCCAATGAATAATAATGATGTAAGATTCATAAGATTTATACATTTCACTCCCAGTGACCAAATGTGCATAGAGTAATTTATTGTGCAGAGAAGTGATTGAAGCAGTAGTTTCCGCCATAAGGAGGTATTTTGCATGGGGAACACATGGGGATTTCTATGGAGCAGTACAGACTCCTCTTAGTACCACACTGCACTCAATGGAGCAATTTCAATGGTAGCGCAATTGTACACTGATTACATACACTAGTAACAGCCAGTTCTTTCTTGTCAATACATTATTGCTTTTGATATATTTACTTTAACTGCTTGACTGTAATTTTCTGCTATTTGTTGATTTCAAGATATTTTTCTACTGATAGCATTCTCTAGATTTTATAGAGCCATTTTTTTAAATGCATGCACTTTTACTGTAATTGAATTAGAAATGCTGCATTAAAATGAAACATTGTTACTTAGTGGTTGTCCTTTGAGATATTTAAACAGTGCTAAATACATACACATATAAGTAAATAAACAATATTTCACCATTTAGAATATATATATATACTGTATATGAATTCAACATAATTACAATACTCTATTTTTTCCCCGCTGTAAATATTTCCCCGTTTGATCCTGACCATGATAAGCTGTTAAAGGATGGATGGATGGCTGGATGGATGAATAAATGTTCCTGGTAACTGCAAGTCGACTAGTGAACAGTGACATAAACATACCTTCTAAATAAACTTATAAGAATGAATATTTAACTCTTCATAGTTAGTATTAATAATCACGCTGTAATAAGGTGCTCGGCTAAGCCCACTGCACTTTTGATCTTGAACTGTGCAACTCTGTGTATTTTTCCCTAAATTAAGTTATAGGCTTATTTTTTACTTGTTACAATGTACGGTTTTTAGAAAATATTAATTCAGAAAACAGTTGCAGAAAAGGGAGCTTTATATCTAATATATTGAATGTCGTTCATCTAAGTACTAACTGATTAAAGGGGATCTTAAAGGAAAATGACATGAAGCAGGGATGATTATCTACACAATACTCACCCTCTGGGCAAATGCAAAGTACTATTTGAAGTGTATTCTTACTTTATAGTTGTAATGTCTGTTAAGTGTGGTGAATATGAGCATGGCTTTGTAATCTTTGCTTGTTTATATACGAGCAGTGGTGTAAAGTACCACATTTGCTCTGTGTCATCTAATGCAGTAGCAACATAGAATAGTAACTTGGTTTCCATAAGTGTCAGCTCAGCCGAAATATTTTTAAAGTCTTGTTTTATGTCGTAGTTTTTAAATATTAGCTGGAGTTGCCGTTTGTGCAACGCTGCTAGTGTCGCTCCAGCCGTCTACTGTTTCTCCTTAGGTTGCAGTACCACAAAATAAACACCCTTAGGTAATGTCTCAATGAAAAACATGGCAATAAATGTAGTCCTTATAGTTATATATGTTAATTTTATTATCTCCATGTCTTTGTCTTCTGTGTGAAATACTTGCTCACATGGAGATCTCTCTTTAGTAATTTAAATAATGTGTTAATGGTTTCTGTCTGTGCTTCATAACTAATGTAACACAGGCATCTTCAGAATATCATTTCATGACTGATTTAATCAACTGCACATGCTGTGTTCAGTCTCAGCTTTAAAGCAGAATGTGACTTTCTGCCGTGCTCCCCCGCAGCGGAGTCAGTGAGTGCCCAGTTACCTTCTGAGCCTGGGTGGTGTCATGCCCTCCGTGTAAGTTGATGCCCTCATCACCAGAATCACCAAAGTAATGTTGGATAAACCGCTTGCCCATTCTGGGTCGTCTGCTTTCCAATATAATTATTTTGAGCATGCTTTGCTTGTAATATAACGAGTCCATTTCTAGTTCTTAATTTTAACATCTGTTTGGACTCAAACTGCAATTTCTGTATTTATGCTTCTTTTAGGTGTTTTTGTTACTTTAACTTAGTTAAGTACTTTCTACTTTGAAAACCATACTTGTTTTACTGCTCAGTGAGAGAATGCCTTGTAAGGGCTGTATAACCGTGTAGTTGACTTAAGGAAGGAATTCAGGGTTTAGTTAAGGCTTTGTGCAAGGCGAAGAGAACCTAGAAAAGCTATTGATCTTATTGTTTTTTGGTGTTAATGCTTCTTTACAGGCAAATCCATATCCCACCACTTACACAAAGGCAGTGAAGCTCATCTCCAGATGGGGTTAAATAGTGTTGACCAAGCGTGTGCTCTTCTGATTTTAGGTTTTTCATTAAGTGCCGTTCGCAGTGTTGTAGAAAAGGTTAAACTCCGCTGCTGTACACTTGCTTAGCAGGTGAAATCGGTACATCAGTTACAATTGAAGGTGGCTTGGTTGTTGATGGATAAGTTTTCTATATAGTCACATGGTTCTGCCAATTATTTTTGGATTTGTGATAATCCATCATGGGTATCATGTCTCCTGTATTTACAAGATTGTCATATTGATTAAAGGATGCTCTCTATGTCCCAGCACACAGACAAGAGCAAAATAATCCTGCCCTCAGAAATGCCTTCAAAATCAAAGCAACACGACAATCTATAGAATGTAGCTTTTTGAGTTTGTCAAGGTTACAAGTTTAACCTTTAAAAACGGTGCGCAATTGTGTGTGTGTGTGTGTGTGTGTGTGTGTGTGTATGTATGTATTTGCGGTAAAATCACAAAATTGTTTGGACTATTAGCTTACATGCTTTATAATTAAAGCCTTTTTTGTCTATATTCAATATGTATATATTAAATTTTGGTAAATTGACGGCATTGTGTCATTCCCATCCTAATGGCCTCAGTGGAAATCGGTCGTCTAAGACGTTCAAGCCGAAGAAAAACATTCCAGAAGGCTCCCATCAGTATGAGCTGCTGAAGCACGCAGAGGCAACACTGGGCAGTGGGAATCTGCGCATGGCGGTCATGCTTCCAGAAGGGGAGGACCTCAACGAATGGGTGGCGGTCAATAGTAAGTACTGACCGAGGCTTTCTCTCTTCCCCATAGCTGGTTCTTAACCACATGCCTTTAACATGTCACCTGTTTGGATGCTGGACTAGTTACATCGATAGTGTTTGTGTAGCTTGATCTCCATTCTCCTAAGAACATTTTTATCTGTTGCTTCTGGTACGTGTGGAAAGGCATTGTTAAAACGCCTATCTAGATGCGGAACACAAGTAACTAATGGTATCCAAGTGCTACAGAAATAAAAAATAATGAAGCAATTAATGTGTCTGGTTCCATGCCTTGATGGCAAACTAATGTAAGGATGAAATGGCAAAGGTTCTGGGTTGGGCTCAGAACTCTCATTATTGCATTTTAGGTAAAGGCATTGTAAAAATTTTTTCTTTGTTTTTTTTTGGGGATAATGAGCACAATGATGAATTGCAATACTTCAGTCAAGTCAAACCAGTCAAACCAGCATAAAACCTGTTTTACTATAACAAAATATCCTTGTTTGTTTTGCAGTCGAGCCTTTCACCCCGTTGAGAGCAATCACTGTGAATTTTACATAATGTTCATTGTGGTTTTAGGCAAATGTTTTCTCCATTTCAAGGCAAATGTAATTTCTTGATTACTGTTTCCAAGCTTCTAAATTTCATGCATTTCATTGACTCATAAGGTGACGTTGACTTGTTCCATCTTAGGTGACCATACAGTTTGCCAGTTTTTTTTTTTAAATAAATGACCAAACATATATAGATTCAATTTATTAAAACACATCAAAATAATCCACATCCAAATGACAGCATGCATCTGCTTTTAAGTATTCATTATGTTATGCATGTTCTAATTTTGTAGTGATTATAGCCTCCTGTTGATAATTGAAAGTCTATTTTAATAGGAACGTGTTGAGAGTATACTGAAATGTAATCTTTATTTTCCTAAACTCGTTATTTAACTCTGCAGTGATAGCCAGTGGTATAAATGAAATGTAAGCTTGATCTTGGGCAAACTCACATCCAAGTCATTTCTTTCCCTTAATTAATGGGAAAAAAGTAGTAAGACATCCAACTGCAGCTGAATTTTAACGATAATCGATCGGTATGTTGAAGCTAGGGATGCGTAAAAATCAGATTACCCAAAGAGTCTACAAAACTATAATCAGTACCTTTTTTGGATGCCAGCAATAAAAATACAAATTTTAGATCCAGGCTAGATAAGAACATCTAGCTGCTGCTGCTGGTGGCAACAATATAAAATATAAATTCAATATTAACTCACTTCTGTTTGCGCTGTCCAAAATAATCCTTTTACATGCTATCCTGCAGACTAGGACCAGTCGCCACAAGAACAGTTTCTTCCCTCAAGCCATCATCCTTTCAAACATTTGACCTACAACATCAACCTAGACCTATTTCCCTAACTGCTACACCCTGGTCCACTCACAACACACCAATGAACTGAATCTAAGACATCCCATACACTTTGCACCTTGCATGTTGTTTGCACTTTATGTATATGTACATTGTTCTGGCGGTAAATAAGATGTCCTTTATACTGTATTTAATCTGTACTGGTTTGATCTATTGTGTTGTAATGTACCGGACAGACACCAACTGGCAAAAAATTCCTTGTGTGTGCCATACACACACTTGGTCAGTAAACCTCATTCTGTTAGTGACGTTAACACACTATCATTTATGTGTAACTATAAACATGTACAGATTGTCTAATCAAATGAAATATCGGATGGAAGTCTCTGCCTAACCACTCAATCTGCCATGGTAGATTCCATTTTCAGAGCTTAAAATCCCATACACCTCTCTGACCTCCCATCAGCATTTATGGAATCCTGCCCCACCCCATCTCCATCTGCTTTCCCGGTTTACTATGTTAAATATTCCAACTTCACCACCAGTAGCAGATGCCATACTGGCAGGACAGTATGCTAAAATTTGTAGCAGTCATTGTTAACTTAATCTGCTCCTTGAATTACTAATGTTTCCTTTGATTACTTTGTATTTAACCAATTTTGGGATGGCTGTGAATGACAGCATGCTTTGTAATCACCAATGCTAGATCATAATCTTCACTCAAATATTTCCCTTTAAAAATAAAATGTAAGACTACAATGTTTTTAGGTAACAATAAATGTATCAGTTTTGTGATATGAAAATAGCACATACAGTTCAGCCATAATTAATATTGCCTGTTTAGATTTGAGTGACTATAACACTCAACTTGGATCACTATGTTTAAGTTAAAATGCGATGTCCAGCAGTGCAAATTTGCGATCTAACATCTTATCAGACAGACTGTGGTGCACTGGGGCCCCTTTTGATCTCTCAAATATTGTTCTGCTAATTCTGCTGTGTTATCTGTGTTAATTACAAGATAACTTCACACAGAGTGGATAATGGCAGACTGTAGTTAATGCATGCTTTCTAATGCTATTAAAATTTTGGGCCCTTTGGGAAAGTCCTTTTAGCATATGACTTAACTTCTGCCCTCTCTGTAAAATTTAAGGAATCCAGTATATTTTGAACACCTTTAAGGGTATAACGTGGAGTCGCATTATATATCGGTTAACTCATCGGTACTGGCCAATGTTCATTAAGAATACAAAATAGTGTCGATCTTGGTCATTATTACCAGGAGATTTTTAGACTTCAGTCAATTTTTTAAACTTGGCAGCACCGGAGAGAAAGACATAACTACTAAAATCATGACTGCATTGGAAGATGAGCAGTCTTCCATAGTTTAGGGCTCATTCACCACATAGAACCTGACATGTCTCCCAGGTCATTGCTACTTCACTTGTCGCACCCACGCACCAACATCTGTCTCACTGCAGGTTTGTGGAGTTCTGTGGGTAGTTTATCTGAAAAAAAAAAACACATTGGCTATCATCATTTGCCAAATTTTCCACATTGGTGCACCACTAATATAATGTTTTTGTTGGTCCCTGACTGGTCTGAATATCAGATGCATTCAGATAGACTCAGCTGAGGAAAGGAACAGCACCATTATATTATTCTTTCATTTTTATTTTACAGGTTTTCTTTTTTTGTTCCATTTTCTGTTTTCCCCTTCTATTACTAAGTGAAATTTGCATGCAAAGCAGCAAAAAGAGTGCATTCTGTTTCTCCTCCATTCATCTGCTACAGCACAGTGTCAGAAGCTTTGTTTGCCATTTTCTCTGGAGCCAAATGAGGCCGAGAACATGTCCGCCCGTTTAATTTCCCCAGGGTCCACTTCCTCACACATGGGCCACTGCCAACTGCCACCCGTCCATGTGAGATTACCAAATGAAATGCATGCAGAGGCGTGTCAGTGCTTAGGCATTTTACTATATTTGATCTGCTTGTCTGGTATACAGTGATCAGTCTGTCGGAGGGGGAGGGGGAACTTGGACCGTAGGCATGGCGATTTCTTTTGCCCCACTCTTAGATCAGTACCAGACCATCCCCAGTCACTTCTATTGAGGAATGGCAAATGGGAGGTCAGGTTTTAGAAGGCGCTTTCTCAAGGTCACCTTTTACGTATCCCTTGCTAGAGGAAGGCTTTGTGTCCTCGCTAATTAATATTCAGTTTGTGAAACTTCTCCCATTTTAAATGCTCTTGGTGTATCCAGTTGATTTTAACAAGATTCCCTTTTTCACCCACCACAACTGTTCAAGTCTATATTTTGGACATATGAAGTGAACTTGCAAATTTCATTAAATGAATTCAGATTTTATGATTGATTTCCAGTTAAGCGTAAGAAACCTTGTTGCCTCACTCAGCTTTAACCAAATGAAAAAAAATATTGTGCATGAGTTGGGTATCCTGGAGACCGTTGCTTCCACTTTAATGTAGGTAACTTTTGGAATCTAGTTGTTTAAGTAATTTATCCAAAGCAGAATGAGCATATAAGCATTTATGCTGACATAGTTTTCTAAATGAATGTTAAAAATGTGTCATAAGGACCTAAGAGGAGGTCAGCAGAACTTTCAGTAGAGACAAGCCAGAATCAAATTGTCTGTATAGTACATTTTTGGAAGAAAGCTTGTTTACACTTGTGGAATCCTGTATGTAGTTTCTGATTTTTTTATGGTTGAAACACTAGCCATCAACAGAAAACCATAAATGCCAGCATGATGCATTTCTCCTAAAAAATCATTTCCGGTTATTTGTTTTGGCACAAATGTATCTATGTCAAACATAGATAACTAACATTAGGTTGGCTGCAACAGGGTTTTATTTTCTGAAACGAGAAGAATAATTTCATGCTTTTTATGAAGTTAGAGTGCAGAGATGCTTGTCATGTTGGTAGATTTACAATAATTGTGTTGTGTAAAGCAGTTTTCCTCCTTTGGTCGCATACATAAATCAAAGCCACAATGCCAGACAAAGGTCTTTGCAGTGTAAGCATTTTTTGAATGGCTGTACTTGAATTTCCTCTCTGCAGTGTGATAAATTTGGTAATGATCAGCCTGATTGGCTTTTTTACTTATTCAAGAGATTATAAAGACTTCACTGAATTTACTTTGAACAGTAGGACAGCTCATTTAAATTCAAAATCTCACATGAATTATTTTTTATTATTATTTCAAGCTGTAGATTTCTTCAACCAGATCAACATGTTGTACGGGACCATAACTGACTTTTGTACGGAGGAGAGTTGTGCTGTTATGTCTGCAGGTCCCAAGTAAGTGTATACTTCTGTGTGCATTTGTGCAGGCCAAGTCAAAATCTAGTCATACATTTTGATATTTCACTTCTTTGTAGATATGAGTACCACTGGGCCGACGGAACTAATATAAAAAAACCAATCAAATGTTCAGCACCAAAGTACATTGACTACTTGATGACCTGGGTACAGGACCAGCTGGACGACGAAACACTCTTTCCATCCAAAATTGGTATGATTTCTTTTCCTGTTTTTTATTAAATAACAATGGAAACGCCCTTGAGTTTAAAGGATGCCTTTAATGTGCTTCAACTTGTAATTGTAGGCGTCCCATTTCCCAAGAACTTCATGTCTGTGGCAAAAACAATCCTGAAGCGCCTATTTCGGGTTTACGCCCATATATACCACCAGCATTTCGACGCTGTCATTCAGCTTCAGGAGGAGGCCCATCTCAACACATCATTCAAGCATTTTATCTTCTTTGTCCAGGTGTGTCCTTTCCTCATAGTCCATCTTTATCATAATAAGGTTCTATTTATTCATTCACGGGGGATCCCATGATAAAATGCAACCGATATCCAAACAGTTTCCTGACTGCGTTTTTCAGTATCTCGGGATACTTCTTCTGATTCACACCTTAATTCTTTGCTGGCTGGTTCCAGCTCAATCAATTTATGGCAGTCAGTCCCTGGGAGTAGATCCCATATTCTGTGTAAAGCAACAAGGGCCATTGGGCAGAACGAAAATGAGGAAATGTGTGCCTACATAACACTTCAAAAATTCAAACTTGGATTTCTGCTGCTGGATGTAAATATTTTTTAAATTCAAGATTTATTCAGGTGATGAAGTTCAAGCTTCCTGCCCTGCCAGGTACACAAAGGGGGATGATTGTAGCGTACTTAGTGTGTAACATTTGAAATCTCGGAAAACAAGCCTCAGTTAGCGAAATGGGGTTTTGGTGAGTGTGCTAAACAGAAACATCTAACACTCTGTTTGTTTTGACAGGAGTTTAACCTGATCGACCGGAAGGAGCTGGTCCCATTACAGGAGCTGATTGAAAAACTGACCTCCAAGGACAGATAAAAGCAGACGGCTTTCTCCTTTGCCTTAGAGATCTCCCCCAATTTCCCCTGGTTTCATTTTGTACAGGCTTCTTGTTTCTTTGTGCTGTAGTGTAAGCCGACATTAGGGGTATTTCCTTAGGGTGGTAGGAATGAGGCAGACTTTGATGCTCAGAGGATCATCAGTGTGTCTCATTTCAGCAAGGATGTATTGGCTTGTTGCTCTTACGTTTGGTGGCTGGCTGCTTTGAATTTTGGCCATATTCTCCGTATCCTAAATCCTAGTGGGGGAGGGGGGAAATCAAGTGCCTAATGGTTCACCTTATCACTGTAACGGTCCCACAGATGATAATCTGCAAATTATTTGGAAAACTTTAAATTTAAAGCCATTTTAAAATAATTTATTTTTATATTCTACTGGATGACTGACCTGTTTTTGGAGAGGTAATACTGCAATTCTGGTTTAAGGGGGGGTGTTCATGTTTATTTTTCTGCTTCTACCGTGCCACATGCTAAACTTTTTTTTCCCCTTTGTTCGGTTTGTCTTATTTTTCTGCAAATAAAGTGACAATACTTTATCATAACAGCTGTTCCAGATCAGCATGCTATCAGCGACGTAAAACTGCACAGTGAAAGTAAACCTCTACAGTTTTTTTTTTTTTTTTTACATTTTAAAAGAATTTCCTGCAGCCTTTATTTTTACTTAAGTTGCTATTGTTACTCGTATCTGGCTCTTAGCATATTTTTAATATAGTTCAGAATATAGATCTTTTTAAATGGTTAATACTTTATTTATTGAAAATGATTTACACGACAGCACATGTAAGCATAACTATCAGCTTTGAAACCCATAACTAAATGATTGTAGCTGCTAGAAAATCCATAGCTATTCATTTGCTTAATATGAAATGAATGGATCCATTTTGAAAGAGAAAGTATTTTGGTGTGGCTTTAGACGCACCATTATTTTAAAGGTGATTTATAAGTGTGCTGGGAAGTTGTTTCCTAAGAAAAAAAAAGATGGTTATATGTATATATTATATTTTCACACTTCCTGTTTTCAAGGAATTACTTAGGGTAGCTGTTTATATTCCCATTTGGATGAAAGTATCAGCTGGTTCTGTGAAACCTGCTTTTTTTCTGCACCCATGCAAAGCTCAAGGAGATGCATATATGACCTACCAGCCTAGCAGTTTGTGGTAGTTTTAGTTAATAAGTCATATAGAGCACAATTGGACCATAAAACCTAAATAAGCTTTGTTTAATCATTGTCTTTGAAAACCATCATTTACACAATGATGACTGTCGGAGCAGTAAAAAAAAAAAAGAAAAGCCCACCTTTGTCATACTATGCAGTAGACTAATAATAAACTTTTAAATTTATGGTCTAGCATTTAGACATGCTTTGCTCATCAGATGTCTAGATCATGGTTAACCCATGACTTCTTCCCAGACCTTTGCCCGATATACAGCAGGACACTCTCTAGCGCCCCCCTCAGGTCGCTTCTATCTAAAGTGCCAGAGAATGCCAGCTGCATGTCCAAAACACATATTAGCAGATTAGTTTCTCACAATGCAGAGAAGCCAGCATTTTGGAGGTATTGGAGCTGCATTAGGGAGGATGGAGTACTGTGAGACTTCCAAATCTGTAATGTATATTTAAAAGTTGACAAAAAAAGACTGTTGCTATGCAATGTCCTTATACTCGGTGGATTGTTACGCTTTGATTACAGTTGTCATTTTTCCTTTTTCCCTCCCAGTCCAGTTTTAATCAGCACTGATTATATGCTTAATTAAGTGTGAATTAGAACAGTATTGCATGCATATGCCATTTTTACACAGACCTGCTCTGCAAACTGTGAAGCTGAATTGGTTGGAAAAGTCAAAGTAGAAAAAAATACTGATGGTTGGAATTTTTCACAAATTCCATGGAATGCACTTTTTTTCCTTTTTCTCCATTATATACATATTTGTTACATTGTTGCAGACAGATTTGTTCATAGACACATTATCTTTTGAACTCTGATAATTACATTGTTAATTTTAAAGGATGTATTAGTTTTTCAGGGTATTTTCCATTGATTCTAATGATAGTGACAGCACAGCCCTTAGGTCGCTGATGGTAATGCAATGCTTTGTGATATTGTAAAACAACAGCGCCAACTGTTCTTGTAATTTGGCAGATTTTGACAGTTATAAATTCCCCTTAGACTATAAATTGTGTGGCTGTAATATTCAGCCAGCTTTTGTTGAGAATGTTGTAAATAATGCATATACGATGTGGTATGCACTGAGATTGAGGATAGTAAGTTGCAGGATTTTTGTGGAACAATGTTGAATGCCATTAATAAGGATAAATAAAGGTTTGTTCTCTCAAATGTTTGGTAGGGCTGGTGGTCTTTGGAAAGATTTTATTTGTGAATAACAAACAAATAATTACCCTACATTATCTGAAACCAGTGTTTATATGTGCACGTACACACACCATGTGTCATGCAATTATGCAAAACATTAATTATCAGGTATCTTAAGCAGTAATGAATAGATGCTAATAATAATCCATGGGGATCAATAATCTTTATGCCTCCCCCAACTTGCTCTTTTTGTAAAGTAAGCTGTCTGCCACCTGTTGTGCCACCTGAAGGGCAGCCACCTGTTGTGGTGTCCAGGGAGCTGGGGGTTAAGGACCTTGCTCATTGTCCCACTGACACGCTGAGGCTGGGTTTTAAAGGGTGACCTGATTACAGACACACAGGCTTAGCTCACTGAGCCACATGCCGCCCCAAATTCCCATTATATGTTCAAATATATAATCAAAATCGTACCATGTTGTGCACTACAGAAATATTTATGATTGACCACAATGCAAGCTCTTTCACTGAGCCACAATAATATGCAGTATTATGTAATAATTATTAGAGCTGTCACCATTACTCAAATGACTTTTAAAAAAGTATTGATTTAACATTTTTCCTGGTTTCTTGGTAATACGATAGGAAGACTGAGCATGGCAGATAAGTGTCCAAATAAAGTGTGAAAGCCTCAGTTGTGTGGAAGTGTTTCACATTAAAAGTGAATGAAAATGCAAGCTTAGGTTTCACACGAGTATGACTACAATGCAATAATGTATTCAAAGAAGACATCCACATCCAATATTTAAAAAACAAAACAATAGAGTGTCTTGCCTAAGTTGGTGTTGCCACCAGATTTTGCTCAATATCGTCTCTATGTAATGCAAAATATTTCCATACAGTGGAAGACGACTGTCTGTTGGTGACCAGTTTTTTTTTTTCTTCAACTCATTCATTTTTGTTAAATCTTTCACAAACCCACCATAATGTGAACGAGTCTGATAGCAAAGACAGAAGTGATTATGACTGGCTCAGGAAGTGCCTGCAGAGCTTATGCAAAAACAATGGCAATGACTTTTACGCTGATATACATCTCTGGTTTTATCCCACAGTCCAACAACATACAATTTAAGTGGACTGTGAGGTCGTCTGAGAAGTGCACTCCGAAGAAACGGAAGCTGCTCACCATGTCCACAGTAGCGCCATTGACGGTGATGGGAGTGTGAGCTCCTTTCTGCTTCCTGAAGTTGACTATCAGTTCCTTAATCATAGTGATGTTGAAGGTGAGGTGATTCTCCTGGCACCAGTCAGGACGCTGACCTCCTCTCTGTATGCTGTTTTATCACTGCTGGTGATGAGATCCACCACCGTGGAGTCATCTGTGAACTTCACGATGATGTTGGAGCTATTAGTGGCTGAGCAGTCATGGGTGTAAAGCGAGTACAGGAGAAGACTCAGTACACATCCCTGGGGAGTGCTGGTGTTCAGTGTCACAGATCGAGAGATGATTCTGCCCAGTCTGACCACCTGATGTCTGTCCAACAGGAAGTTGAAGATCCAGCTGCACAGGGCGCTACTCAGGCCCAGGTCTCGCAGTTTCTGGTCCAGCCTCATGGGAACAATGGTGCTGAGCGATGAGCTGTAATCTACAAATAGCATATATACATATGTCTCCCTCTTCTCCAGATGGGATAGGGCAGTGTGGAGAGTCAGGTGGACCCGTTGTGGTGCTATGCAAATTGCAGTGGGTCCAGTGAGTCAAGGAGCGCAGAGCAGATGAAGTCCCTGACCAGCTTCTCCAAGCATATGCAGGTCAGGACAATTGGCCGCCAGCCATTCAATGATTTGATTGTTGAAGAATTGGGTACAAGGATGATGGTGGGCCGATTTGAAGCAGCCAGGAACCACAAACGGGGAGAAGGAGAGGTTGAAGATGTTCATGAACAATTCAGCCAGCTGAGACAAACATGACCTGAGGACATGGCTGGGGATTCCATTAGGGCCACCAGCTTTATGAACGTTTCCTTGCCTGAAGCTCTCACACACATCCTCCTTGGACATGGTGCACGCAATGACATCATCTGCAGCATGCACGCTGACTGGTCTTGCAGCAAAAAACACATTTAGCTCTTTGCATAGAGGCTGTGATCTGCAGTGTGCTGTTTTTCCTTCTGAGGTTTGTGATGGTGCTCAATCCATGCCACATGCCCCTGGGGTTGTGAATCAACTCAGGTGAGCGGTTTCCTGCCTGTTGATCACACTGTACAGTTGCATGAGTGCCCGGTCGGTATCACCTGGTGGGGGAATGTAAACAGCCACAATAAGAACTACTGTAAATTGTCTTGGAAGCCAGAAGGGCTGGCACATAAGCATAAGATACTTCAGGTCTGGGGAGCAGAAGTACTCAATCAGGTGCACATTCATGTGATCACGCAGCCTCCTCTGCTTTTCCTGGTCAGCGCCTGTGACCTGTCCACTTGGTGTACAGAAAACCCTGGTAGTTGAATGGTGGAGTCCAGTGTCTCGTCCGACCGCCAGGTTCCTGTAGGGTAAATCACACAGCAGTCAGTTTCTCGTTGAACTGAAATCCTCGCCCGAAGTTCACACAGCTTGTTCTCCAAGGACTGCACATTAACTATAAGTATGTTGGGAAGAGGTGGTCTGTTAGCGCCCTGTCTTAGCCAACCCAATATGGCGGACTTCTTACCTTTTCATCAGCTTTTACGAGTGTCTGGGGCCCAGGTTAATGGCACCACAGGCTAGATGAACAGTGAGGTTCCAAATGGTGGACTCGCATTGCAAAACTTAAACTCTGGAAAATGGTGAGTAATTCTAGATCTTATGTCCAGTACAGTTTGGCCATCATACACGATAAGAGAAAAGACAGTACTGACAGAAAGATAAAAGTAAAGTAAAAGTAAACACAAAAAAACAGTGTTGCTTGAGGAGCTCACAATGAAGTGGCCATCTTTGGGACCATCATTTCAGTATGTTCATGCGCATTGGGCTGGTTGGGACCAGTGTCCTTATCGTAAACTAAAACTAAAACGGACACTTAATAAAATAAAATAATTTTTGAACTGAAACGAAAATGAAAACTACATTTGCAAAAAAAATGTGTCTGACTTTGCAAAAAAGTACAGCCACATCACTTTGTTTAACCACAGTATTTTCTCTTTTAAAAGATTGCTAGCTTTTTGGCATCACAATATATATCTCGTTAAAATTTTTAGGCATACTATTATTCTGCTAATGGAACTTTGAGTGAAAATAATGTTCGTATAATGGCAAACATCAGGCGGAGGTTATGTAAAAGTTTGTAGATGTCATTGATTTTCTGGAGGAAAATGTATTATTTGGATTAATAAACCAATCGATAAAATAGTCCATAGATTAATGCATAGAAAAATAGCTGTTAGTAGCAGCTATAATGCATAGTCCATATAATATTCTAGCCTACAAACTAAGGCACCAGCAAAACAGCAATGACGTTACATTGTTTGTAATTCCCTCTCATTTCCCTTTCCTCTCAAGTACCTGCTTGGAGGGGGTGGGGGTAGACTTGGCAGCCTAGGGCCTCAAGCATGAAAACTGGCATTATTCTTTTACAGCGTTTACCACTAAGTCTCTACCATTAAAACCAAAAACAAACATTACTTTGTGTTCCTTCAAAATAATCAATCATTATCAATAAATAATTATCAACTAATGCGATGAATGCATACAGTGCGTGTGTATGAGAGACAGGAGCAAAAACATTCATTTGCTTTATCGTATTACACTGAAGCCTGATATCAGATTGACTTCACAGCACTTAATTAATAGCCTAAATATGCATTAACACCTTCAAACACCTATTTTCGCATTTGTTCATTTTAGCAACAGTATGGTGTTAAAACGTCCTATGTTTCAATAAAGAGTCCTCAGCTTACATGTTTTTAATTCACTGACATTCCAACACTGTGGAAAAAAAGCTATATTTATTTATGAGATATTAAAAATCAAATGAAGAATTCATTGAGAGGAAGTTGTCAAGCTACACAATGTACTATTGATGTCATCACTCTAAACTGTGTTGAAAGGTCTACTGGAAGACCACCCAGAGAGAGTTCTAGCATTAGTTTGATCCTACTTTTGAAAGAGGGCTAATGCAGACTGGCTAGTAAGGCCACTTTACACCTGTTATAATGCTGACCTGTCAAATATGTTGCTTTAGTTCAGTATTAAAACTATATCCTTTCTGACACTTTCCCCCACACCTATAGCACTGGTCTTGATAATGCAGAAGGATTAGTAGTAGTTTTTTTTTGTCTGCTGGGAGTCAAGCCCTGAGCACAGTGGACCACAGCCTGCAATCCACTTTATGGCTTAAGAAGACACCCAGTTTAGCCCAGGGTCAAGTTTCCAGAAAGTGGCCCAGCATCCGCCAGAGGCTGCAGCCTCACGCTGATGTTTATGAGGGCTCAGCTTTCCTCCTTAATTGGCTTTGAAGGGTGCTTTCCTCCCTACACTGCAGCCACATTGCATGCCCTTTTGAAACAAGGCGTTGTGATGCACGGTTGGCAAACAACCAGGTTAAGTATCACTACCATGTGACTTTGGTTGCCGTTTCAAATCCCTGGCGGAGCTCTACTGCTGTAGTCTTGAATAACATATGTCATTGATTCCGTAAGTGTTTTGCAAAAACTCAAAAAGTCATGAAAAAAAATAATTTGCATATGCATATAAATTTTCTTGTAAACACTTGCACGATGTCACTTTTTAATATTATCCATAAATGTGATATTTAATTTATCTGAAACATTTTAGTTTTGACATTGGATTAGCATTTACAGGTAAACTTGAATATTTGTATACCCGTTTAATTTGATTTGTATTTGAATACAGCGATGCAGCAAATATTCACACATGTAAGGAGGAGGGACTTGAGCTGGAGCAGCACTGGAGTATAAGGAATGAGAACAAAAATATCTAATGGTCATAATCTGAACTAAACTAGGTTAACCAAACTACAGTCAACCCCTTTACACGGTTCTCAGAAGGAAAATTGTTGCGTGTACGTCAGTTGTAAGCCAACAAATACATGTGTGTTTATTGTGGAGGTTGCAGAGAATGCACAAATACAGTACTGTAATTGAGAGACTTCTCATGTCACTTTCAGTATGCATTTGTATGCATGCTGTATAGGTAACACGTGCCATAGTCATAAAGCAGCCAGACCAAAAAACTTGCCAGTCCAAATCCTGGGAGTGCACAGCTGCACTCCTAAGCATTGTATTTGATTAATATCTTTTCAATGACAATATCTGACTCTATAAATGTGTGAAGCTGCACCATTATTCTATTTTGGAGAAAAAAAGAAAGCATCTTAACAGCAGCATAACAATGCGATATATAGTAATAGCAATGAGCCAGAGTGGTTGTCACTGGTGCTTTGGATCTGGGGGGCAGAGGTGGGTGGGGTGGGGTGACATGTGCATATTACTGTGTATGGAATTTGTATGCCATCTGTTGGGTAGAATGATGACAGGTGTGGCCTGGTCCAACACTATTAACCACAGCAGACCAGCAGATGGAATATCCATGAACAGCTGGGTTTTAAAGCAAGTTACCCTCTCCTCAGTTTTCCACTGTGATGTTAGGCTCCTTGACTGTTCATGTGCAATATAAAAATTGGAGTGTTTGATACAGGTGTTGATTCTGTTTTTACCTCCACATCAGGTTATGCTAGGACAACAAGGAGAGGAACAATCCAGCAAAGATACCTGACCCAAGGCAAATTGAGGACGCGGTCACCATGTTACAATGCCTTTCAGTGGTGTTTCAAGGTTCAGAGGTGTTAAATTCTGAAGTGCTTAGCTAGAAAGTTCCCACTGTGGGAATACAAAGAGCTGAAAGTTCTATTCATTTCTCAACAAGCAGTTGCTAAGTTTGCTTATGGCAGCTGTGCAGGGTAGCCCCTCTGAGTTGGCTGCATGCTGCTGAAGGAATGCATTTTGTAACTTCCAGAAGGAGTCGTTGCTTCTATTTTTGCACAGCAAATGCATACATATATGTTCCTTTTATAGATTATTTGAACAGAAAACTTGTGCCATGCATTATCAAATTGTTTAACTTCTTAAAATAAGAATCCCTCAAAAGTCTTCAGAAAAAAGAAATCTTGACCATGTTCTTGAGGTAATGTGAGCACAATACAGTGTCAATTAAAGTTTTATAGAAACCATGGCATCCAAAGCCTCATGCTGCCTGTCTTTGAAATAGGGCTCAATTTAAATGCCAAAATATCTTGGCAACTACCAATTTAGTTTTTTTTTCATACTTGTTTGTGTATCTCCCAATTTAAATCAGCAATGTAAAGCAATTCTGGTTAGGTCATAATGTCTTTTATGGGCAGAATTTTTTAGTAAGCAGTTATTGATGTTAATTTTATATACAAGGTTGAGGTAATAGGGGATAATTGCAGCACTGAAATGATATTTTGTAAAGTCATAAAGAGGTTTTCGGCAAAAAAAATCCAGAAGACATTATTGAATAAACTCCATACTGAAAATGTTCTTATTATTAAAAACAGTTGATATTTTAATATTAATATTTATATAGCTCTGTATCAGAGACCCAGTCTGTTTGCTTAATCGTTATATATATAATCTTGGAACCTCTTCCACTATCCATTGTACCATCTTATATTTCTCTTTTATTTTAAAATTTTTATTTTTTTGTATTAAATGTTTTTCTGTTTAGGGTTTGTGAGAAATGATATTTCAATTCTCTGTGTGTCCTGTACATATGGCAGAATTGACAATAAAGCTGACTTTGACTTTGACTTATGACCAGAACTGAAAGGTCAAAGAGCTTTTTTCCTCAGGTCATAAGGCTCCTAAAACCAGGACAAGTCTCAGTGTCCCTAAGTCTTCTACTGGACTTTACAGTGACTCTTCAGTCACTGTGACACTGACATCACTGTGCACACTGTGTACAGGTGCCCATAATCCTATGAGTACTGTTTTCATTCAGTTCATACTGTCTAAATTGTTGGTACATTTCTCAAATCTCTTGCAAATTGGAATCTTTTGCATTAACCTTGTTAATACTTGTTCTTGAGTAAAATTACTTTCTGAATATAAATATCATAAAGCATAAATGAGCATTGTTTTTATACATAGATCACAAAGTGGCATGATTTATTCTTTACATCAATTCTTCACGATAATTAATTCATACTATTGATTGATAATAAACAGCTAAAGATATGCAAAATGTTCATAAGGATGGAGACAGATTTTCATGGGAGCTACAATTGTAAAGCACTGCAGAGGGCGGTGTGTTCAGCCAAACAGGTCATTGGAGGGGAGTGACCACCCCTGCAGGCCACCTACACCAGGCTGTGCAGAAGCTGGAGGAAATGTGCTAAAATCAGCAGGGATCACAGCCTCCTCAGTCATGCTCTCCTCACCCTGCTGTCATCAGGCAAATGGTACCACAGGACCAAGAGACAGACCAACAGGCTCTGGAACAGTTTCTTTCAATCAGATCACCAGGATGCTGAACTCAAAGTGGTATCAGCCATCTTCAGGTTGCCACGTATTTGCTCCACTGCACAAGTGAATGCCTCTGGTTGGCTAAACTGTATTGTGTTACACCTACAGTCTGTCTGTCTGTCTGTCTGCCCCATGAAACACTGTATGCATACTGTACGTATTGTATTGTGTATTATACTGTTTCATTTGTGCATATGTAGAGTTGTATATTGTTGTACAGTTGTTTTGAATGCAACCTTTATGTACAGTACACTATGTACAGCTGTTTTATGTACAGTTTGCAGTTTTTAAATGTACTGTACTGCAGATAGGAACATCCCAAGACTTTCACTCACTGGATCACCTGTTCTGCTGATGTGACAATAAAAGTGATTTGATGTGATTTGATTTCATTTCTGAGCATGTTCTTGATGTCATGATCTGCTCCAGCCTGCCCTGTCTTGCTCCTGGGAAGCCAATAGATGGTGCTGCTGGTCTTCCTGCCACCTCCAGGCCTCCATGGCCTCGAGTATTAACTGTTCATGCTTGTCCCTCATTACCCCCTCACTGGATGTGTATATATGAATGCCTCCCCGTCCTATATTCCCAATCATGTAATCAAAACAGGACTTCATATTAAGTATCCACATAAATATAAACAAAATTCTCATCATTTTTTAAGTGCAAGAAAGAAAGAAAGTACAGGTTCAAAGTGAAAAGGCAGTCAGGTTTAATATACTAAAACTATGACAATGTTCCATTTTATGATATGAGAATGTTGAATGTCCCCACTACACCCCCCCCCCAAAAAAAAGACCACCCACAAGAAACACTTGCCTCTACTTTTAGAAAACTTTTAAAACTGCAGGGTGAAGTGCTGGGTCCTGTCTTGCTGTGCTCACCTGCCGACATGACAGGATGATCACACTCTGCAAGCTACCCAGGTCTTTCCCACCTCCCAACATCAATGACCCTTCGACCACCCCGGAGAGAGATGCAGATGACACCCTGGGCCCTAAACGCCAGCCGCAGCCTGCTGTTCCACGCAAACCTGGCTTTGTAGCGGAAGCTGCGGTGCATCCCTTCCTGGAGATAGTGGCCTGTCTCGGGGAGTTGCAGATTGCCCTCTCATCGGAGTCAAAGGTCGAGGAGGTGACAGTGATATGGGAGGTCCTCAGGGTACTCTGGAATGAGGTGAGCATGCCACCACTGAGGAAATTGAAGAAGTGGGCTGAACCCGCACCACAGCTCAGCTCGCCTAACCTAATGCAGCCAGAGCCTTGCCCAGGAGAAGGTACCACAACGTCTCTGGAGCCCTGCCCCGAAGGGGCTGCCGCCACACCCAAGTCTCCACTTTTTCCGAGCCTCTGGAGTCCAGCCCATGGGGCCCACTCTGCCTGTCCTTGCCTCTGCTGTGCCTTCGAAAGCCATCCTCGCCTCCACTGCACCCCTAGAGGCTATACTCCAGGCTCCTGGCTCAGAGATGGTGACTCTGCCTGCCCTCTAAACTCCCAGTCCAGAGAGGGCCGTTCTGCTGGCCCAAGAAGGACCACATCACCCTAGCCTGCTCCAATTAACATGCACGTCTCTCCCAGGTAAGACCAAGCCTTCGACTCAGACACCACTCACAATGTGTTTTGTGTATTTTATTCTTATGATATTACAGTTGGGGGTGGCATGGTGGTGCAGTGGTTAGCACTGTTGCCTCACACCTCTGGGATCTGGGTTCAAGTCTCCGCCTGGGTTCCATGTGTGTGGAGTTTGCATGTTCTCCTTGTGTTGTTGTGGGGTTTCCTCCAGGCACTCTGGTTTCCCCACATAGTCCAAAGACATGCTGAGGCTAATTGAAGTTACTAAATTGCCCATAGGTGTTCCTGTATGTGAATGGTGTGTAAATGGTGTGTGAGTGTGCCCTGCAATGGGCTGGCCCCTTGTCCAGGATAATTCCCTGCCTCATGCCCATTGCTTCTGGGATAGGCTCCAGACTCCCCATGACCCAGTAGGATAAGCAGGTATGGAAAATGGATGGATGGATATTACAATTGGGGTTTATGTTTGTCTTGGAAACTTCCTCCTGCAGCTCAAAGCATATATATTTGTATATAAATTAACATTAAAGGTACATAATGGAGTAATAAACAACAGTCAGCCTCAGTTCTGTTCAGTGGCCTATTCAGTAGCCATGGCAGATGTGCTTGTATTGTTTTTAATTTAAATTATCCACAAGGTGGCAGTGTCTACATTCCAAAGACATTCTGCGAGATTAACCAGTATCTCTAAATGACAGATAGTGTGCCATTGTGTGCCGATATGTGTGTGTGTGCCCTGTGATGGATGGGCATCCTGTACAAAATGTCTCAGTTCCTGGTGCCCTATGCTGCCTGGGATAAGATACAAGCTACTCCTGTGACCCTGGAAAATTGCTTGTGTGGAAGGTTAGAATACTCTCAATAATGACTGTGACATTTTGTTTAAACAAATAACACACACACACACATAGGGACACACTCACATATACATATTAAGATTTATCATTAATAATTTATTAATTCAAGTATATTATCTGGCTTTAAGCACAATAAGAATAATGGAAACTATCTGTCAAATATTACTAAACGCTTTGAAATAGCATTATGTCTATCTTATTATTTCTTTGAAGTCTTTGTCATTGTTGATTTATAAAGATCTCTGTTTTCTGCATGCTTCGATATCTTCTTGTTTGCATTATCAGTCGGTTTCAGTTACATCATGGAAAAAACTGGTGACAAATCCTCATGCTTTAATCTCAGCTTTAATAACATTAAGAATTACTGGCAAAAAGTTTTACAAATGCTTTGCTCCAAATATTCAAACTGAGCACAACAATTTTTCCTAAGTATTAATCTATTTATTAAAGAGCTTACCATAGAAATCATAATATTATTAGAAAAAGCATAACATGGACAGCATATGAAATGTATCAGATGGTCTGAAAACAGATCCAAGAGGTCTTCTTTTTGTTTTTCTAGATAACAGGGTAAATATCCCAATGATTCCTGGAAAAGGAAAGAAAATAAAAGAAAAGAAAAGAAACAAAGACACTCTATTGCCAAAAAGAACACCTGGTGAATCAAAAACTATTTGGGGAAAAAGGAAAAAAATCTCTGTTTTCTCTCTCTCTCTCTCTCTCTCTCTCTCTCTCTCTCTCTCTCTCTCTCTCTCTCTCCATCTATCTACTGTATGTAAATATCTCTCCCTCTCTCTTCTCTGAATTGAGAATAATCGTTTTCCAACTTTACAACTGTGATATCATATGCACAAGGGACATATTTGGAAAAATTCAGCCCTGTGTATGGTTAGTGGAACAAAATCTTGACATTTCTTCTGTCCTCAATCATCAGGGAACACATGTGTTTAAACAGTAGGCTCAATCAGAGGATAATAAAGTAAACTTTTCATTAGAGCACACTTAAGTCATAGGCTGAGTACTTTTAGCAAATCAATTTAGACTGAATAGATTTAGAACTCAGCATTTACTGATGACATACAATAAATTGATTGTATGTAAAATGTTTGTTGAAATTAATAAAGCTATTTTAAATGACTGTGTATCAGTCCTCTCAAAGTTGCATCCATCCTGATATGTGAAACCTGTTCACTGTGGTAACAGTGGCTTGTCTGCACCTTCCAACATGCCAAATTCAAATGAAATCCAGCAGGCAATACTGGAATTCAACCAGCAATACTGGAATTCAGATGTCACAGTACTGGTTGAGTTAATACTGTCCTTCATTGGTTTATCATTCATTTCTATTTATGTCTTAGCCAAAATCTACACAAATATATATGGTCGCTAAAATGACGTTGACGTTAGCTATGATTACTATCAATGTAAAATTTTACCTAACAAACACAGAATGGGAAGATAAATAGGTTCCCTGAAAACATAAATGCAGCA
>JAODUD010000117.1:12985098-13015577 GCA_026784285.1 Stomatorhinus walkeri
GACTAAACTGGGTTTTGAATTGCTTTTCTATTCCCTTTAACTTCAAGAAGTACTTCTTATAGCAGGCCTGAGACATCCCATTAAACAGTTACATTTAGGATATTGAATTTGTTTAATGACTTATCTTACATATAACCTTCTCTAGGCAAATTGTCACTCCATGAAAAACCATTACAGCTTACTATACTCTGGTATAGTATCCACTTCCATCTGGGTTTGCATCAGGCTTGGGTTCCATGTTCAGCTGAAACACCTTGTTGATGGTTGGTCAGGTGTTTTGCGACTTGCCATTCCGGCAAAGGGCCAGTGTGCATTGAATTTTTCCATGAAGTGTGCTGTAACACAAAGGAGTCACTGATTAACATATTGTTCACAGGTAGCCCAGGCTAACCCTCATCCAGGTTGATTGCAGGTCTAATGTGCTTATTCACACTGCTTTGTATTGGATCATGGTAAGGGGAAATGGTGTAGGTGGAGCAGGAAAATCTAAGACTGTAGTACATTGCGTCACTATTAAGATCAGGGTGGTGTACAAAGTGGTGTCTTTTCTAAAGATAAATTCTATTACATCGTACAATACCCCCCCCCCGCCCCCCCCATATCTTTCTCGTTGAGATCCTCCTCTTAAAGGTATATCTGTCCTGATATTCCAAACTTCTGCACTGTGCAACCAGTCTCTGCACCTTCCAACACACCAATTTCAAATAAAATCTATCCTGCCTCTCTCTCTGTCTGAAGAGAGAGTTTGTGTGTGCGTAGGAAAGATTTTTATTTTGTGAATGTCCTCATCTCAACATGTACATACCTAGAAAGTTCTACTATAACGACATGGCTACAATTCTAGATAAAATGATTGTACATCTTTAGAGATATAGGTGTTTGTACAATGGTGTTAATAAATGCTGTGTACAGTATGGTCTGTTTTTACAACTGATATCACAACTCTTTTCCTGCTGCTGTGTGTAGTTCTTTGAGAGTACTGTTGAACATTGAATACTTCAACTATGGCAAACACGGTTGTTGTCACCCTATTTTGACAATAAATTTTAATACTACACAGGTGCAAACACACAGGATTACAAAAGAACAGTTGCAGACTTTGCCGTAACCGGAGTGGAATGGGCCCCACTGAGTAACAAATGTAACTTTTTATGTTATCAGTAAATAGACAGGATTTCCAAGTCAAGCAATTGAAGACAGACAACAAAGGGGCTTCCCAAATGTAAGTCTTATAATGTCCTTTTAATGGACTCTGAGGATCATTCCTAATACATAAACAACATCAATGTACCCGTAATGATACAAAATGTTCCTCATAGTCAATTTCTGTACCTAAAAAGGTCGTTACCTATGGCTATAGGATACAATTGGCAGAGCCTTGAGGGTACAGCCCCAGTGGCAAGCAAAGGTACAAACTGGAACTCTTTTCCTGACTGTGCACTCTCCCAACTTTACCCATACAGCTATCTATATATATGTGTGTGTGTGTGTGTGTGTGTGTGTGTGAATATGTAATTCAAACATTTTATGTCAAAATGATTAAAAACGTTTTCCACCGTCTAAAATACATGGGACATTATGTAACATGTTGCCATCCTTTATTAATCATTGTCTACTTAAACACATCGTTAGTTATTTAAACATCACCTTTAAATATAACGTTCACTGTTTCCTTACATAAAGTTCCGCCACTTTATGAAGATGAATATTTATGGATTTTACTCCTTATAAGTCATAACTTCAAAGCCGCGTGTCGAGCAGTCTTTACTATTTCTGATTGACGTAGAGCCTGGTTATAAAACTAAAGAGCACCTGAGCTGTTCTTGCCCCGATTCCGACAGGATGACTTTCCATACGGAAGTTTGAGAACAGAGTATCCAATGTACTCCTAACTCTTTGACCTCTGCGGAGCAGCTACCTCCCACTTTCAGCGTGACGTTGGAAGAGGGATGGCGCTTTAAATATGGAAAAAGACGCGCTTCATTCTGAGAAGTACTGTAGACCGCATGTTGATTCGGTTTAGGCATTTATTTTAAAGTATCCTTTGATGCTTTTCTTTTAAAGTTTTCCCAAATTCAAGCTCGATATCGTTTTGACGGTGTTTAGAATTTGTTTTATAGTAACGTTTTTTAGCGTTGTCTAAATATCCAGTCATTCATTTGCGATCGCCGGTTTTTAACATAACGTAGTCGTTGTGTATTTAGTATATGTAAAGCGAAATTACTGCAACACAACGTATTGCCGCAACGTAGAAGTTACCCCCCCCTCCCAGCCTAAAAGGCGACGGTACCTGGCGGAAAGCTTAGCGTACGGCGGCACAGATATTACCGTGATCAAGGAGGAATAGGGAGCTTGGCGAGACAACATGAGCGTCGACAAGAGCAAGTAAGTCTTTGGAAATTTCGTAAGCGTGTATGCTAAATTATACAGTGTTTTAAAAACTTTTATGTCTGGTTTGTGAAACAAGTTGGTCGGACGCGTGTGTCTCAGTAGAGCTGTCGCCCCGGTCAAAATACCAGCGAATGTAATCTTCTCAGACAGCAGATGTTTCTGAAAAATGGTTCACTTGATTCATATTTCAGCGCTGCCTGATATCTGTTGCGCATGAAAAGTTAACGACAGAAGAGTGTTCGAAGCCTCCTTAAACCCGAAAGCAACAATAGTGGATATTAAAGTCTAAAATGGAACTTTAAAAATAATAATAATAATAATAATAATAAACTGCGGCATAACTACAGACTGGCAAAATGTGGAGGCGTCTCCTTAAACGTGATATTTCTGAATGTAGACATCGCAGACTAAGTGCACTCCACTGTTGGAAAGTTGTAACGGTTTGCAACATTAGATGGATGAAACATTAGCTGGATGAAGCTGCAGCGCCGCACACGTGAGCCGCACCGGTTAGTCAGAGGTCCTCCGACGCCGCTTCATTGTAAAAGCTTGAGTGAAACATTGTAGAGACGCTGTAATCTGTTTTCCATGAAGTAGCAGTCATCATCCATTACATCTTTTACCAGGCTAATAAATGTTCAGCTGTGTTCTGGGTGTAGTTTAGTTAAAAGAATAATCTATATCTCGACATTCGTCTGTATCTCATATTGCGAATGAACAACCTGTTTCACTTTAAGGTGTGTGAGTTGCGGTCTGTAAAATGTGATCTTTTCAGTCTTTCAGGTTTTGCTTGGGTTTAGGCAATCTACCGGTATGCGTACTGATCTGCAGTTAAGCGGTAGATTTGACTGTCAGCCTTTTCATACGATTCTTGCAAAGAAAATAATGCAAAATCAAACGATGGTAAGATGTATAGTTTTATGACTTTAACGTTTTGATTATTCATATTCCCCTGTTATTTAGTCATGCAAAATGGTTGTTTATTTGCCATGAAGCTTTGCGCAGTAAGTCGGGGCACCTCCGAGGGGTTTGTTCCGAAGTTTTGTCCGTGTTACATACCCGTGTCATGTCATTCTCCAGACTCAGGTGCCGGAAAACAACAAAAGGGGAATATGTTGACTCTGAGTAATTCCATTGACTTCCTTGACATTTGAGAGCAGTACCTGTAAAGATACTCTAACTGGAAGTTCCATAGTGACTCAGAAGTTAACCCATTGTCATACTTGCGGGATATTTGTGTGGAAGGTGCCTGTGCTGACTAGGTGTACTTAATGCCTAGAGTAATATGTGGAAGGTAGGTTACACTGGGAAGTGTGGGTACACTTTGTTCCTGGCATACACCACCTGCTAATCTTTCACTCCGATGTTACATGGGAAGGAGTTTCATAATGCTTTTAGTCTAATTTAAGTGTCGGGAATAAAATGCAGCATTAATATCTACATGGTGGCCATCTCTGCCCCTGGCTAGTTCCTTTTAACTTCGCAGATTGGTTGTCAGGTATTCATGAGGGTAAATATTTTATTGCAGGTGTTGTGTTGGAAACTGCGTGAATTTGTGTGTTCTCCCATTGAAGTTCTGACGGTGTGTACCAAACACTGATAAGTTTACGCGTGTTAGTCTCAACCTCAAAAATGCTGTAACTTGCTGTGGCAGCCATAAGAAAACGATGACCACACTCACTGTTGCAGAAGTGGTGTTACTTGGTTTGCATCATACCGTAATTACCCATTATTACATTCCTAGTAATCATTATAAACCTCTCATGCATGTTCAGTTGTGACTGTGGGCACTCCCTGACTGATCCTTTAGCCTGTGATTAATTTCCAAGGGCGTTGAACCCTAAGTTACCTCAGTCACTCGGTTGGTGCAGGTTCAAATGCTTATTAGGTGCTAGCAAAAAGGTTAATTATGCCATTTTTTTCCCCCTCCGATACATGTGATATTTTCAGTTTAGCATGATGCTAAAACATACCTGAGCAGTGGAGAACAAGACACAACTCTTTTGTCCCCATGAATCAGATCGATGACGGATTATATATTTTTTTTTGGGGGGGAGGGGGGGGTCTTCAGCCAACAGTCACCACCACTTGCACACAATGTATGGTTTCCGGCTGCTGTCAGAAACTGCTGCAATGGTCCTCTGTTCTGGACCCTACAAAGGAAGCTTTGTTGGATGGCATCTAGGGGGCTATGAAAGGGATCACCTGATTTCAGCTACTCTGTAGTGACAGTCTCATTAAAAACAAGGGAGCAAATAATGGGAGAGATACTAGGATATAACCTCTTATTTGAAAGAAACAGTGGAAGACCGTGATGTCTGCATGTTCACAAGTCTGATACATTTGAGCTTTTAAATGGGTTTGAAACATTCTTGTTTTTGTTTGTGGGAGGGAAAAAAACCTTTGATATAAAGATTTGCTCACTGACCTCATGCCATCTACTCTTTGATATTAAAATATATTTTACAGGAGAGCTTGACTTAGGGGTATCATTTATCTCTTCATCAGACAGGATTTGTGGTAATAGAGGGGTCTCATGGGAAAAGCATATGAGTAGCGGGTGTTATCTAAAGAACAAGCTGTATCCTTCCTGTCTTTGTTTACTTTTAGCTTCTGTATCCCGTCTTTTAGCCCGGTGCATGTAATGAGCGGCGGCCGGGGTGGAGAGAATGGCGGTCTTGCGATCGTGGACGGTGATCTTCTGAGTGGTGGGGTGCACATAGTGTGTGGTTCCTGGTTTGTAATGTGATCAACAGCATTATCATATTGGTCCTACCCAATACCCTCTTCCATCACAGATACATTCGTGTGTAGTGAGTTTCCCATATGACTTATTGTATCTTAATTATGCATGTTTTGCCACAAAGCATGCTAGCTGTCAACAAACATCTCAGCTGGCAGCTGTTCACGGTGGCGAGAATGGCCACTTGTGTGATGAAATTTAAAACTCAGTGAAAGAATATATAAAGGCCCAGAAGTGTTCATAGGGAATCCCCTTCTCTTAACTGTCCTTGCTGTACAGCAAAATTATGGATCTAAACCATTCTGCTAGAAGCCCTGGAACTGGTGCATTCCTCCGCTAAATGGAGATTGTTCTGAAAAAGACCATAAAACCCCATATTGATTCATCGCTGGGCTGTCCGCCAGCTTGTCCAACAAAGGAATGATAGAACATGAAAACGGAATGGGAACAGGACCTTCCTGATGTAAGGAACCTACTTAGATTTTATATGCAAATGCAAGAAGCTTAATTTTTGTTTTTGGTTAATTTGTCTGACCACAAAGGTTTTTCTTGGATTTCTGTTAATGATCTATAGGTCTGCCGCGATTAGTCAACGTGGTCGATGTCAGGGCTGAAAATGAAAATTATTTTTAATTGATGTATCTTTTCAAATTATTTTAATGAAATTACCATCATGAGTTCTAAAACACTTCAATTCATTGTAACAAATGTTTTTTTTTTCCATTTTAATATAACCACATAACTATGGGAGTAGTTCAAATTATCACTTAAAAGGTTTGCCACTGAACTTTCCATGAGTGCCTAAAGACAGAACACACAGGTGCTATTTTGGATGATGGACCACCAGAGTAGGCAAAACCATCAAGTGTCGTCTATTCCTGTTTATTAAATTACTGTAGTACGCAGAGCATTTTAATATCTATCCTTGTAGCTGCTAAATGCAATGTGTGGACAGTGATTTTGTTGTATTCTGCAATATTTAATTTTTGTGGCTAACTGTAATTTACTGTGATGCGATACAGGTAGAAACCTCTGCAGGTCCTTCCCAAAGCACAGAGCTGTTAGAGGTACATTTCACAGAGTGATTGACTGGTTTGGCAATGCGAGGAGCTGGCTTCTTAGTTCTAAATGGAGGAAGAGCTGACATGTTCCCAACAAAGGCTCATTATGTGCTTGCATGTTACTCTCCTGAGTAAAGCTGGACTAATCCTCAAAGGGCAGATCATTATTAGATGGTCACGTGATGGGTAACTTGTTGTTGAGGTGAGGCGGGTGGGATATACTTGTATTAAAGGCCAGATGGCAGAGGCATCTAGCGTTTGTTTGTGTTTGTGTGCAACAACAGGACTGCTTTGATGGGGTTCTGCAGGGCTACCTGCTAGTATATCCCTGAATATCTGATTGAGATTTAAGAAATTAGTCTAATCCAACTCACTACCCCTTATACCCCATACTGCCTCATTCTGTTCTCACATTCCAGTGCCACCCCTCCCCCCCTACTGTGGCCAGAACATACGATTGCAGGAACCAAGACTGCTCAACAAGTGTCCCCCCTGTCTATTTATGCTGAGAACTACTTACCGCAAGCCTGATAAATAGACTCCACTCCAACACTCCAGACGAGGCGCCGCTGCTGCAAGGCGTGAGCCGCAATGTGGCTGCTCTAATCTGTTGACATGGGCGCCGAAATGAAAATTAATACTTTCCGCAGCTGTGACGCACACGCCACGCGTCCAGCTTGTTCTGGGCCTTAGCCCTGCTGTGAGGCCAGGTACTGATGTAGCTGCACAGTTTGGCACCCACTTGGGGTTTTGTAAAGTCGCTGGGGATGTGGAGAATTTTTAAATTTTTTTTTAAAGTGTATTCTTCTTCTTTCTTCAGGGTGGAGGATGAGGCAGTGATAGACAGAGGAGCGGCGTTTCTTAAGCACGTCTGTGATGATGAGGAGGTGGAAGGTAAAACTGCTCTAACCTCATATTCAGTGTATTATAATTACTTATCTGTTCTAGTACATTTTCTGCCCCCCCTACCCATTCATTATTATGTAACTACTCAGAAACCTGTGAAATACCTTGAGGGAGAATCTCCCGGGTAAATCAATACAAACTGTCATCTTCATGTCCGCAGCAATAAACTGTTAGTTTCATGCTAACAATAAACGCTTGACAAACATTGCACTTGTGTATGAATTTCAGGTCAAACTCTAACCCATTTTCAGTGTCAAGTTTCTCATGATTAAATCTTCATACTGTGATGTAGGATGCACTGATACCGATATTCGGATCTGTATCGGCGCTGATCCAGACCTATTTGACGGATCGGGTATTAGCCATGCATGACTGATCCACATCGTAAACTTACTTATTTAGTTTTTGGCAATCAATCGCACGATGGCTCTTTCCCGTTTTACATGTGTTTTTTTTTTTTGTGGTGTTCAAATCGAATGCTATTGCTGCCCCTCAGTCTTTTGTGCTACTCAGTGGGTGTGAATACAGTGATATTTGCCTGCTGTGACGTCATGTGCATACCCTTCGCAGTACGAGGAGCGTAAGATAAGACGTGACGATCTGGGAGTATTTTACGCTTTTAACAGAAACAGAGCGATTTGCAATCTATGTAAAATAAAGTTTTGAAGTGGGAATACTGTTTAATGGACAATCCCATTTAACCAAGTGCACGCAACTTGCTTTGAAGATATTCGTATTGAACTGGAAATGCCTCAAAAATGCTTAAAACAAATGAGGTGGAATAGTATGTTATGTATGTTTGTAGTAGCCTAATATATTTTTTGTCATACGTTTTTTCCATCTGTATTTACTAGCTTAAAAAAATTAATATATAAAGTAAAACAAAGTAAAAAGAGCTCTTGTATCGGAATCTGTATTGGTATTGGCAGTTGTGTATCGGAATGGGATTGGGAATGAAAAAATGTGCATCGCCCATCTCTACTGTGATGTTGTGAACAATCCACAGCTTGATAAACATTAAAATTATGGAATAAGTGTAGTAATAGTGCCACACTGAAGCAAAGAGGCCTTTCGTAAATAAACTGAACATAAATCTAGGACTGGCTCAGGGAGACCACCCCTCCCCCCTGGACCCGAGGTGGGGTAGGGGACAGGAGAGGGTCCAAGTGAGAAGTGTTGCCCATCATAGGGATCTGATTGAAGTAATTTTGTCCCTGGCCCAAGAATCATATAAGGCGGGCCTGCAAAAATAACACCAATCGTAACTATTTTAAAGTTATTCCATATAAAGGCCATTCTACCATGTATCCAAAATACAATAGATCATCAAACACAGGAAAGACACCTGACCAGATTTCTTTCTGTATAACGAGCCTAGAATTCTTCTTCTTCTACTACTACTTTTTCTTTTTGAACTACTTCTACTTTTTATAAGTAGTTTGTCAGGGGAATTAAGTCACATTTTCATGTTCCTAACCATTGTAATGTCAGCTAACCTTATTTCTTCCTTATTCTGGGGTTGTCCTTTGGCCTTCCTGAAAACATCAAGCTGTGAAAATAAATGAACATCACATCAAGGGCTTCCCTTTGCAGCTATTTTATACATCTGCTGTAAATGATGTTGATTAATAAAAATGTGTTGACATGGAATGGTCAACGCATTGTGTAAAACTACGTAAATGTTTTGTTTCTGCAATGCACTACATAAGCTAAATGTATTGTAAGGGAAAATACTTTATCCACTCTGTAGCACGTTAAGGATGTCCTTTTAAGAATCACGCAATAAAACAGTCTGCTAATAACTGAACTTTACTGTCCAGCTGATGATCTTCACCACTCAAGAGCTACGGTATTTTATTTATTGGACCTGCAGTATGGTTTTCATTTCAATACAAAGTTATTCAGCTAATAAGCTTGCTAGCTGCTGCCACTGTTAAAACCATATCAATTATGGTTTCTCAGTGCATGCCTTACAAAAAGACTGTATTCTGATATAGTTTTGTCTAATATCGCCTGTGCCAGCAATGCAGCACTGTTTTGTAAGGCATGCACTGGCCAATCATATAGCACTTCTCTCATAAATGAGACATTTCCTACCACCCTGCAAAAAGGAAATTTGCCAATGAAATGTTTTAATAAATTGAAATCTTAATGAGAATTTCAGGTGTGTGTGTGTGTGTGTGAGTGAGGAGGTGAATTGTTGTATTAAATGACTAATTTGAAAATAATTGCTTATCAATAAATTTATCAGATCAATCAAAATTAGTTATTAGTTGATTAAGTGTTAGGTGATTGATTAATTGGAAAAAAAAGATTAATTGTTTAAAGAAGAATTGTCTGGGACAGCACTAATATATAAAAAAATATAAAGTTTCTGTCTCAAGAAAAAAATTATTGGCTGTAACTTTCAGTGGCCATGTTTTTCAGTTCTTTTGGTAGTTTGGGGTTTTAAAATTTAAACTTGTCAAGTGGACTTTATGCTAATGATTCCTAAGAAAAAAATCCTTTCTCCTAGCTCCTGTTTTGGGATTTTGACATTTATTTGTTGTCTGTCAACTTGCATAGATTAATTTCAATTTCAAGTGTATGAAGACAGATTTGGTGTTCCCTGTTGAGTTTTTTTTTTTTAACTGAAGGCTAAATGTAACATGATGCTGTCCAAATTTAACCTTGAATGCTGAGCAAGCTATTTAGATATGCACAAAAATGTGCTTTGTCTAAATCAGTGCTTTTCAAACTGGTTTCCGAGGAACGCGACACGTTCTGACTTTGCTGGCTTTCGCTCCACCTCCTCACGCATTGTGAACATGGTTCTCATGTGATTTGATTGGGCTGTTCTGAAATATTCACAATTACAAGCTACAGAAGCCGGGGATGGGGGATTTTTTATGGTGGTGAAAGTAAATGTAAAATGAAATGGAAATCTGATTCAGTTTTGTGGATGCGCTACTTGTGATGAGTTGCAAAACGTATGCTTCTGTAGTTCTAGCAAGCACAAAGTATTGCGATATGTAGTTAGTCAATCATAATGAAGTCACTTATCTGTCCGGTTACTTGATACTGCCAAGCTTGCCTTTAGCTGCCTGTACATTTTCACTAACGGATCCGATTGCTTGTAGCAAACAAATGTTCATGAGATTAACATTAGCTAACGGTTACATTTTGGACAGCAGTGCTGTATGTATATACGGCATATATGTAGGCATTTGTTTGTATGTATATATGTGTATATACAGTCATGGAAAACATTGAGACATTATTTTTTAACAAATCTGCATTTTTAAATCCTGTTTTAATAATAATAATAATAATAATAATAATAATAAATACTTTATTGATCCCTGTGGAGAAAATGTCCTTATGCCCAATAAATATAAATATATTTATTTATTTATTTTTTTTTTTATAAGAGTAAGTTGTCCATGAAGAACAGCCACCCGTAGCAGTGTCCAGGTTGCTGGGGGTTAAGGGCCTTGCTGAAGCACCTGTAGATGTGCTGAGGCTGGGTTTGAACCAGCGATCATTTAATTATGGTTCTGCTGACAGAAGGCTACGCTGAGCAACAGGCTGCTTCCAGGTTCAAAATATCTAAGCCAGCAGTACACAAGAAAAAGGTGAGGTAGGAAACACTGGGAACGACCAGGAACAGGCCAGAAGTGACTTTCTAATGGCAGAGATGACCGTTGACTTGCTCGACAGGTTCTCATGAATCGTAGGATGACATCAAGTGACTGACAAAAGGAATGGGAAACATTTAGTGCAGGTGTGAAGTGCACTGCTAGGACAGTTTGTATCAGGCTCCTAGAAACAGCACTGAAGTCCCATAAAGCAAAGAAGGAGCCCTTCATTAATAAGAAACAGAAGAACCAGGCTGCAGTTTGCAAAAAAAAAAATCATAGATGCACAGCCATAAATTGAACCTTCTAGGCCTGCACAATATGAAAAAAATATATATCATGTACGATAACATTGTCAATATTCCAATGATGATATGACTTGTGATACTGAGGTGTATATATTAGTCATACATTTTCTATGTTTTTGTGTTTTAATAGGTACACTGTTACAGTGAAATCAATATACATTCATCTAAAAACATGTCAATTGATAAAATTATTAGAAGTCATATTAAGTTAAATGACTTTAATCAACTTTTAAAGAATTCGGAAACGTATTCTACATCATATTAATCAATAAAACATGTCACTCTCAGGCCAAATATATATTACTAATCCTAACAAAATACTGGTTAATGTCCATCCGCTTGTGCTATCTGCCAAACAGCTGATTACAGTAGGAAGGAATTTGTACGATGAGATTTCACATGATGTCATCAATAGATGATAGATCAAATGTTCACACATGCTGAGTGTGAATGCACAGTGTGTATAAATAAAATGATTCTTTTTCATGGCATTTCAGACTGTCTTTTGGGGTGTGTTTATCATACATGTTCATATCAGTGATGAAAATATGATTTAGTCAGCAAAAATACCTTAAAATGTCATTTTAGAAATTTTAGATTTATGTTGATCTGACTAAATGGTTGGTTCAGTAACGGTAATTATTTTTATGTTCCCACCTGGCTCGATGATATTCAGTAGTATCTAGTTTCAGCTAATATAACTAAACCTATAAGGTTAGTATGGTTTTAATTGCTGGGCTGCTGTTATTAATCTTATGTTGCTATATTGTAATGTATTTTCACTTCTGTAACAAATGTAGTATCAGTCTATGATCTGAAATGTTCAGCCTCATCTAGTTCTATAATGTATGTAATATTTTATGGGGTAGTTTCAGTTCATGTTATTTCTAGTTGCTTTTCAGCATTTTAATTTTTGTAAGTCTGCATTAATTTTCCTTTTTAAGCCACCTGTTACATGCTCCTCACCCAAAAAGATGGTGCCTGCTTACCATTAGTTTTTTCATGGAATGAAGCTGATAAATTCATTAAACAAATCATTAAGTACCATTATCATTCTTCGAAGCTGGGAATCCCTGCAGTGCCCCACAGGATGCTTTCTTGTTTCAGTGTTTGCAGGAAGCCCTGAATCAGGGATGTTTATAGATACAAGCTAAGTGTGTTTTAGCTAAATGTTTCGTTTTGACAGATGTTTGTTTACAGGTTTGTGTTGTAAACATGCCCCTGCCAAGGCATTTAAACCAAATAAATGATCAGTTTAAGTATTATGTGCTTTACTGACCTTTTGAAAGACAGATGTGACTGTATACTCTGATTGAAATGGGCCTTGACATGTTCTTCAGTTAAATTGCAGGTTGTGGCAGGCAACAGATTCCTAACCTTGGTAGACTTGGGTAACACCTGAAGGTATAATTACTCATGTTTCTTAGAAGGGTAAAATAGTCAACCTTACTAGGTTGCCTAATATATAAAAAGATTGTAGACAGACCTTAAATTGCTTTGATTTATCTGCATCAGTGTTTAGTTATGTTGAATGGGTTTGTTTTTCTAAGGAAGAAATTGGATATGAATCAATGCCACTTATCTATGGAATGACTATAACCTATGTGGTGTACTTGCAGGTCATCACACGGTCTACATCGGTGTGCACGTGCCGAAGAGCTACAGGAGGCGGAGACGACACCGCCGGAGGACCACCCACAGGGAGAGGAAAGAGAGAGCCGTAGAAAACGTGAACGATAAGTCTGATTGCGAAACACCAGATGACACCAACACCAGCATCCTCAAACCACTCAGTAAGTCTTGAAAGGGACTGTCTAGCATATAGTATGTGCCACTATAATGACTTTTTCTGTGAAATTCAGAATAGCATTTTCTTTACAATGCATAATAAGTGTATATTGTGCAGAAATCCCAGAAACATGGTCTCTAATTATGCAGTTGTAGATTTTTGCCAGCTAAGCGCTGTTCCTACCTACAATTTATTTAGCATTGGTACGATTGCAGTGGTGTCCATATTTTGTTGCATATTAGTATACTTTATCAGAAATTGTAATGCTTAATAAATTACTTCCATGGCGTTTTATACAGCAATCTTCATATCAACAATAATACACTGCTTGGAAACCTGGTTTACGAAAAGGTCTCTGTGTGTAAGCAGTATCTTGGAGGTGCTTGGAGATGCCAGCGTGGTGAACAGCCGTGGTTCTTGAGGGCCTGGCTATTCCCAATTTTGACAACATTTTAATTAGTTCCTACTTTCAACTTGAAATACCTGATGAGGTGATTAACTATTCCATTAATTACTTTAACTAATTAAGAACCATGCCTTGAAGAGACTGAGCCCTTAAGGCTCCATTACGTGTATTGTATGTGAAAGAACACCACAACTTCAAAGCATGCTAAACACACGTGACAGCATGCCAAAATATCGATACTGTTTGCTTTCAGTGTTATCAAGGCAAATATACCCTTATTTACCTTTGAATTGTTGAACACCCTAGTGTAAATGGGCCTTAAGTGTTTGCTGACCTGTAATGTTTAGTGTAATATATGTGGTGTAAACTTTTACAGCTAAAAGTCAGATGTTTGTTTTGTAAACTTGGTATGTATTCCTTAAGTGCGTATGTATTGCATTGTGGTGGTCTCTAAAAATCTAGAGTAATAATAATTTAAGATTAAAAATCTCTCATGCATGCCAGACTTCATGGCATCTGGAAAAGTAAGCATTCATCTAGGCTGGTTAAATATGTGATGTGTATTTATAATGTTCTGACAACTTATTTAAATTTATTTGTGGAACAACCTGCAAAAATGTCATACACCAGCATGTTAATTTTAAATAACAGTAGAAAAATATATTAGTCTGATATTGTTGTTAAAGGTCTTTTTTTAATGTTTAGCTGTATTACTAACTTTTCTTCTTTGTAAATCAACTAAAAATTATACTACCTCTTGGGCAAACCCTTAGCAAGTATTACAGAGGATTGGCCTTTCAGGCCTGGTAGTTTCAGTAGTGTGAGTAATCCTGACTTTGGCCTTGGTTTTGTTTTGGCTTGTCTTCACTCCTCTCTTTTGTTTTTTTCTAATTGGTCCTTGCATAATTGTCAAAATGGATTGTGCCAGAAGGATCTTATTGTGGAGCAGGGTTGGGCATTTCTGAATGTAGGCTTGTACCACATGCATGAAGATTTCAGCATCCGTATATCTGCAAAGTTTCAAGGATTATCTAGTTTCTCACATTTAGGTCATGTTCCCAGGATTAGGGAACCGCTCCATAAGCATATTATTTTGACATTATCTTGCTAAATATTCATGTGAGTCTTTGGCAGTGATCCAGTTTGCCTTTTGACACACATGGTTGTGGCATGATTCAAGGAGGGCAGCTGTCCAGAGTTATTTTCTAGTTGTACCTCCTAAAGAAATTCTGTAGGATTAAATTAATAATTTCCTCATGTACATAATTTAATATGATAAATGGATTTGTGAAAGGTTATATATTAGTTTTCATTTATTTTTAATCTGGTGAAGTATTACTGCAATGACCGCTGATTGATTATCGAGAGTGATGCCAAAGGAGTAAAGAATCTAAAATCACAAGAAAATCTACATTGCAATGGCTGAAATGAAAATTTTCAAGTTGGGATTTTATCCCAGTTAAAAGACTGTTGCATGATTTGCAGGACAGACCCAAAATAAACCCATTGAAACTGTTCTGTTACGAAATGAGCCAAGCCACCTGCACACTGAAGGTAGAATTTATAAAGGGGTGCTGCACAGAGGTGGATGTTCAGGTTCAGAAAGTCACAGAGTATGTAACTTGTTGGCGAAACTGGGATTAATCAAGTATCACTATTTGCTTTCTGGACTATCCACTTTTGGTGCTACAATGGCTTCTTTTGAAGTTTGGTCAACATCTACGATAAAGACATTGTTTTTGCTTAATTTGAGCTCCTTTTTTTGCATTCCTTTTTTTATAGTGATGCTTGATTAATCCCACTGCAGTTCCCTTCTCACTTTACCCCATCTTTCTCTCCATGAGCGAGACGGGCACATGCAGGTGAGAGCAAGATTGGGGTCACAGCGAAGAATCAGCCACCTTGTGACACCCAGGGAGCTGGGAGTTGAGGGCCTTGCTCAAGGTCCCATGGACATGTGACTATTCTGTCAAAGCAGGGCTTGAATCAGCAACCTTCCCCTCACAGGCATAAAGGTTTAGCCCACTTATGTATACTTCTTGTATCACATCAATGGTACAATAGTTCCACCTTTGAATTATAACCTGTTTGTGGGTTTAATCTAAATTGTTAGGTGAAAGACATTCCATTTGAGGTGGAGGTGGGTGAAAACAATTTTGGACTTAACCATAACTGTAATACATTATTTGACAAATTCAACCCTTGAGCATGGGAAGAGTCACAGTCATATCCATGGCGTGAGCTTTCCTGCTCATAGTGCTTTAGGAACTTAAATAGTGCCTTAATAATGATGTACCTTGGCAACTTTAACGTACTATTGGCGAGAAACCTGAGCTTTAACAAACTGGTCAAGCCATATCCTACTGTCATTGAAGCTGAAATGAATGAGAGTCTTTCAATAGGTTTGTATATCAAAAGCCTCTACAATAATTTAACTCATCAGTGGAGTTCTGAGGACAAAAAAAACACCTTGAGGGAGGAGTGTCAGCTACTTCATGATTTGTTTTTGCCGAGAGCGCAGTACCTCCTGTTTGGGCTCTTCTTATATTTCTGAGCTAAGACTTACCCCGCAACTCTGCTACTATTTATGTTATTCAGCAAAGACGATTAGAAAGATGATGTACACTGAAGCAAGGCTAATCCCACCCACAGTTAGAATCTGCAATCCACGCACCTGTTTCAAGGAAACGCTGGTGTAACAACCTCTTTAAAGGTGCCTGCTACCTAAAAAATATTTGCTTTAGGAAGTTAATGTGCGATTAGTGCTGTGAGATCGTTAGGGTGTTACTTAAGAGAGAAGCTGTGAGTGTGGTGCTGTTGAGATGTAAGGTTTTTAGTGGGATAATCCATAGAAACTGAGGCCATGGAGAGGCATACCAGAGTCCACTACAGGATACAAGTGATTCAGTTTGTTACCCTTCGCCATAAAGAGATGTGCTTCTTTTTATTATGGGCGCTCTGGCAGCCAAGCTGAATTGTTATGTCCTTCAGTCAATTAAGGTTTCATTTTGGAGCAGTGTTCCTTCATTGAAGCTTTTTAGTTTTTGTACCCAAGAAAATATCAAGGCTTTTCTTTTTCAAGTTATGTTTTTTGTGGCAACATGCAGTTGAAAGCAAGGTGTTATTAATGTAAATAGCAGTTGGATAAATGTTGTCCAAATTTGTCCTGTGAATAGATGACTCTTTGGTCATATTGGTGCTTTCAGACCCCTGGTCAGCAAAACCCATCGAGAGGGCCCCCTCCCCAATATATATAGATGGCTGTGGGCTTCATACTCATTTTCCATCTAGATTCAGGATGTTTTGGTGGCCACTGACCTTATGATTTTTATTCATTCATCCTCGACACAGTTCACCACAGCAGGGGTTTTCAAACTTGGGTCTGTGATCCCCTCAGGTTTCAATGAGCTTTGTATTTAGCCTGCTGTTAGCCTGTAAATTAACGTATTAAACATATAAAGTAAATTAACATTAAAGAGGATCCAACCTGTTTGCTGTTCATGTTTACTAGTAGTACCCTCTATGGTTACCTGTTAGTGGTAGAGAGCCCTATCTCTGGTCTGTTTCCATTTGTCAGTCTTCGGTGAAAACCCGTACCTTAAACAATGGACATGTGAATTCTCCTAGTGGTGGTATTGATTACCCCATGGTAGAAAGAGTCTTTCAAATATCATTCTGTGGGTTGTCATGACAACAGAAATAATTTGCTGATTTAGTGGCGGGTAATGAACCTTAAGTATAAGTGTGTGCTCTTGAGGACTCAGATGAACAACTATGTGTAATTAGGTTGGTCTTAGTGAACATTTATAAATTACATTAACTTGATGCTACTTTTACTAGTTTTGACCAAGTTAATCTATTACAAAGGGAAAAAAGAGCATTTTATCATGCCATCAGCATTATTGGCTTTTTTGCACATCCCTTTGGTTGCATGTTCTGAAAATTGTAATCACTCATATTGGGTTGGGCAGTATTAAGTTAATTGGGTATACTCCAGCATTAATTAAAAATTTGCTTTTGAAAACACTCCAGAGGGTATGACTACAGTAAAAATAGATGGTAAATGGTCTGCATTTATATAGCGCTTTTCTTCTACTCTTGTGAGTACCAAAGCGGTTTACAATTTATGCCTCACATTCACCCATTCACACTCACACACCGGTGGTGAAGGCTGCCATGCAAGGTGCCAAACTGCACACCGGAAGCAATTTGGGATTCAGTATCTTGCTCAAGGAAACTTTGATGGGGACAGGAGGAACCAGGGCTCAAACCTGCAACCTTCCAGTTGCCGAACGATAGCACTACTTCCTGCACCACCACCACCTTCTGCGCAAACTTATGTATAGCATATTGTGATTTATGACCTACAAACAACATTTACAGGGCTTTATGAGACATTTACAATGTCTACAAAAAATATTCACGCCCATAATTTCATTTTACGCAAGACTTGTGTCCGCCTACAAAGATCAAATTTTTTTGCTTTTTAGTGTCATTTCTAGGAGGAATTTTCTGCAATTTTTTTCTAAAGATTTTTAACTTTTATCAGTTATAGCTTCCTTTAATAAATTACTGAAATGACCCCTATTATACAAAAACCTGACATTTTAGTATTTGGAAAGGATGCTGATGTCAGCGAATGATTCAAAGGGTCACTCATTAAGGTGGCCTGAGAATGCTTTATGTTTGACCCGTTTCAGAGCACAAAGTGCATAGGGATGGTTTATGTTTAGCTTTGTTTTAATAATCAACTGTTTCTATATGTTTACTTTATCCATTTTGACGCTTTACTCCAAACCATATTTCATGAACCAGAAGAAAAGTAGCCTTTTTCCTAGGTGAAGTGATTAACAAGTTTAGTGTGTAATCTCAGACCAATAGTTTTGTAGGTGATGTTTTCGGAAACTTTATGGCAAGAAAAAATAATCTTATGAATTCCCTTCTATTCTGCTTTGAAATGTTTAATAATCAATCAGTACAGTTAACACATTTAGCACAGAATTAGTCAAAAACTGCATTTTAAATATCGACCATTTGATCTTAGGATGACTAAAATTGACTTGGTCCTCATTTGTGTAGAGTGACAATTACCTGAATAAAAATGGTGTAAGGCTTCCAAATCTTGACTGCATATGGACAGATCTCGATGAGTTTGACACGTGCTCCTTTTGCCCTATGCTCCTTCAAAATGCCCTCCCCTAGTGTGTGCAGGGGGGAAGCTTTGTGTTTTGCGGGGCCCAGCTCAAATGGGAGGGTGAATGTAGCACCACTGTTTTGAGTTTAACTCAAGTAACCTGTGTTATGCTACTTTACTCTGTTGATGTAGAGTAGACTGGTTTTTCAGTGAAGTACAGCTATATAGAATTTTTAAGCTGAAGCGTCACAGACAAATTCATTATTCTTTTCAGTGCACTGTGCTTCTTTGCAATAGACTTAAGGCTAACCCTGCAACCCTGTACCGGATGAGAAATATTTTTTAAGAACTGATGGATGGAATGAATAGACAAGTGATCTCAAATGCCTGTAATCCAACTTGTGAATTCCTATAATTTTTGATGTTTATAATTCATGTGTGACTTTGCAACTGCAGGTTATACCAGTCAAATGGAGAATGAAGGAGGGAAGGAAGTTATTGACATTACTCAAGCAAAGAAATTCTACCTCTTATTTATACAATTGAATTTTGTTCTTAAAATATACAATGTACTTCCCCATTGGCTTATTACCTTTAACAAGGAAGTTGGTTGACAAAGGTTATAGTTTATATGATATCACATTTGTTACACTTGCATAGAGGTAAGTATTAATTTGCAGTAATTTGAGTGTGGGCTGTATGGTACAAAATCTTTGCTACAGAATTGAGAGGGATAATTAATGCACTAACCGTTTACTGAGACTTCTAAAAGCTCGCACCTAGTTCTCATTTGGTTATGACTTGGCATTTTATATCTCGTATTATTTTGCGGAGGATGTTGCTCACGGTTATGAAAGCCTTTCTTCTCCTGAGGTTCTTCAGCCAACACCCCTGAAGTGGAGTGTAGTGTGTTTTAAAATGTACTGCTGTTTGTGTGCCTAAGTACCTGTTTGACTGGTAATGGTTTTCTCTCCTGCATCTGAGATGTTTAATAATCCCAAATCCTTCATCCTTCAAGATTAAAATATATGTAAAAGTGTTTGCTTTTTAATGATGCTGAATTTTAGTAATTCCATTTAAAGGACTATCCTATTTATTTATTTATTTGCACCCAGGAAAACAGAGTATTGATTTGTGAATGTAGGCATTGTTTTAAAACTTCAGCATTAAATTCAGAGTTTTTGGCTAGTTATCTTGCAACCGTGAGGGATTTTCATTAGTATTGTTAGTTTCCTATTAAACCACCAATAAAGGGGTTTCCTGTATTTTAAGGATGACTACATCCTTGGTGGTTTACTATGGTTTGCGCTTCCCGTCTTTCATAACCATTTATCCAGTACATGGTCCTCTTGTGAGTCTTGAGCCTGTCCCAGGAAGAATAGGACACAGGCAGATCATACTCCTGAAAAGGTTTCCAAAGCTGCATGGATTTTTGGAATGTGGGAGCAAACCGAAGTACCAGGAAACCTGAAGAAACATGGTGTATCTGGTTTATGAACCATATTTCCTTGCCTTCTCTAGTCTCACCTGCTGCCGAGCGGATCCGCTTCATGCTTGGTGAGGAGGACGATGGGCCTCCACCACCTCAGCTCTTCACCGAACTTGATGAACTCCTGGCTGGGGAGGGTCAGGAGATGGAGTGGACAGAGACAGCGAGGTAGGCCTTGCCTCTGCATGTGAGGGCTCAAGGTTGAAATGTTCAGATCCATATGTGACAAGTCATAGGCAGAGTGTGGTACCAGCAATTCTGGTTCAAAATTACTAAAATTAATAAACACTTGTTTACACCGAATATTCGGCACCCGAAAATGTTCAGCCGAAAATGGCCCAAAAGTGCATTTTTCGGTTTTTGGCCGAAAGATTTTTATCACTGAAACAACACGACCGAAACAGTATGCTGTGATGACCCAAACAGAAACCGGGGCCTGCACGTGCTTGTCTGAAGCAGCATGTCTGCGGTGTGGACGTATTTCAATATATCTGAGAGAGACCGACGGATAGCGATTTGCAAAACATGTAATGCCGAAATTTCAAGAGGGGGTGCGTCTGCAAAGACTTTCTCCACGTCGGGTTTAATCTATCACCTGAAATCCAAACATCCCGATCGCCATGAGATAAGAGAATAAAGCAGCACAGAAAAGGAAAATAAATATTTTCATAATTTGTAACTGATTTATTCTTTGAAACTTTAATATTCATTTATGCAACTGCAATGCCTTGATTTTAGTAAGGTTAGTAGACAGTCATAGCCATAAATGTAATGGTACTAATTATTGGCATAATTTCGGTGTTTCGGTTTTCGGCCTTGGTTTCCTCTTTTTTTGGTTTTCGGTTTCGGCCAAGAATTTTCATTTCGGTGCATCCCTACGCTTGTTTGATTATGTGAAATGGGATTTTGTTAATCTTGTGGCAAGCTTGAATAAATTTAGTAGAGTAAATGTTTTTGTCAAGGTGTTTTTGTCAAGGTGTTTCAGAACCATAAGACCTGAAGAAAAATGTCATCAGTAAATTCATTGATTTCTAACAATCTTCATATTTAATGGCATGCTAAGGTGATATTGTTCTTAGGATATGAATGGAACATTGTTATGGAACAATAGTAGGAATTTTATAAGGATGACAATGAGTAAATTTTACAATGGGGTGTGCAGGTTTCTGTTTCACAATTTAAAAGCAAAAATTTGATAACGTGAATTAAAAGCTAAACCCAAAGGGCGTTCCTCTCTCCGCAGATGGATAAAGTTTGAAGAGAAGGTGGAGAAGGGAGGAGAGCGGTGGAGTAAGCCTCATGTCGCCACGCTGTCCTTGCACAGCCTGTTTGAGCTGAAAACCTGTATCGAGAAAGGCACCATTATGTTGGACTTGGAAGCATCCACCCTTCCACAAGTTGTGGGTGAGTTGTCATTGTCATCCCTATCAGGGAGGGTTGTGGGAAAGCTGTGCCCTGATTGACAGTATGAAAACACCTGGCCATGCATAAATAGGATGTTTTGATGTACTGAGGGATACATATTTAAATGATTTATGGGAATGCATGGGTATGTATGCCAGTGGATTTTTGGTTTTTTAGAAAAACCCTGAGTGCTTTTTTGTTCTCGCGCTACAAATTTTGGGTCATTTAGAATATTACTTGCTTCTGAAAATAGCTAGGTTTTGTCCATTAAAATAACATCACATTGATCATTAATCCTGGCCAGACATTGTTAATGCTCCAAATGACTATCATAGCAGGAAAGGCTGTTTAATGGAATATCTGCATAGGTTTACAGAAGCCCATTATCAGCAACCGTCAGTCCTGTATTCCAGGGTTTGGGAATTTCATTGTCCCAGAATGTTGTTTGCTAATGCAAGATTGTAATTTTAAAAGGTAAATTGACTATTAGAAATCCCTTTTGCAATTATGTTGGCACAGATGAAAATTGTTGTGCTGATTTAAAGAAGCAATAAAACAAGTCGAGTATCAATTCAATTTTATTTATATAGTGCTTTTAACAGCATTCATTGTCACAAAACACTTTACATACAGTATAACCCCCCTGAACCCCCACCAGCAATTGTGGGTTCGATTACAAGCTCAAAATGGTCAGAAACAAAGAACTTCTGAAACTTGTCAGTCTATTCTTATTCTGAGAAATGAAGGCTATTCCATGCGAGACATTGCCAGGTAACTGAAGATCTCGTACAATACTGTGTACTACTCCCTTCACAGAGCACCTCCATAGAGAGAGGTGAGGGAGGTCCAGTGCACAATTGAGCGAGAGGATAAATATATAAGGGTGTGTAGTTTGAGAATCCGATGCCTTATAAGTTGTCAACTAGTGGCTTCATTAAATAGTACCTGCAAAAGACCAGTCACAATGTCAACAGTGAAGATCTGGGATACTTGCCTTCTAGGCAGAATTGCAAAGAAAAAGCCGCTTTTTTTCTGGCCAATAAAGAGAAATGGGCAAATGACACTTGACAGTGGAAGGTTGGATAAGTGGGCTTTGGACAGATGAATCTAAGTCTTGAGGTGTTCTGATCATTCGGATCAGATGTTCACTTAATTGGAGCCAATTTCATTCTACAACAGGACAATGACCCAAACACAGCTCCAAACTATGCAAGAACTATTTAAGGAGAAATGACTCAGCTGGTATTCTGTGTATAATGGAGTGGCCAGCACAGTCACCGGAACAGTCAACTCTATTGAGCTGTTATGGGAGCAGCTTGACCGAATAGTACATGAGAAGTAACCCTCAAGCCAGTTCAACTTGCGGGAGATGTTTCAGGAAGCACAGGGTGAAATCTCATCGGATTACCTCAACAAACCGACATCCAGAATGCCCAAGGTCTACTACAGGGGTATCAAACTCCAGTCCTGGAGGGCTGGAGCTCTGCACAGTTTTAGGTTTACCTTCATTTAAAACACCTGATTCAACTCCTTGTGCTAATTACTACAGAGTTCATAAGCTAAATAATTTGTGGTGGAACAGGGAAAGAGCTAAGCTACACAGGGCTCCGGTCCCCAGGACTGGGGTTTGACACCCCTGGTCTACAAGGATGTAATTGCTTTCTCCAAACAGTCTTCCGTTTGCAGCAAAGTCTGAAGAACACAATTATCTTAATTTCAAAAATGATTTTTCAGCTTTGACTATTTCGTATTTATTTATCTATATTTCCTATTCAAACTCTTCATGAAAACAAGGCAATTCCTAAGTGACCCAAACTTTTGAACAGTAATGTATTTAGAAGCAAAACATTAGCTTGTGATCTTGGAGCCAATTATCCTCTTAGACTTAAACAGTTGCTTTATAATAATGCTTTTGCATTTCTCCTGCAGAGATGATTACCGAAAACCAAATAGCAAGTGGTCTCTTAAAGGCCGAACTCAAGGAGCAGGTGATGTACACCTTGCTGCGCAGACATCGCCACCAGACCAAGAAGTCCAACTTGCGATCCCTAGCTGACATTGGAAAGACAGTCTCCAGTGCAAGTAGACTGTTTACCAACCCAGACAATGGTAATATCAGGGCCAGTTATGTGACATTTGCTCTTGTTTTTTCTCGTTTGAATATTACTTTGTTAGAAACAAAGATCAAGAGCTGTACAAGACGCTTTGTCAAGTTCATAATCATAATGTGTGTGTGTGTGTGTATGTATATATAATCTTTGAATATTATAAAACACTATGCATCTATTTTAAAAAATTGCCTTTAATTTATTCTTTGTATACAAGCATAGAGAAAGCATTGAATCAGCTTGCTTTTTAAGTCAGTTTTACTTGTTTTTCCTCCTTCCTAAATTTTATTTTCAGTAGATTTGTCTTATGAAGACATGGTAGATTGCAAGATAATTCTATAGCAATGTGCAAGTTATACTGTCATCTCTGGACCACTGTCTTAGGTAATATGTACACTGAAGGCCATAGGGTGCTGTGTGGCTCAGTGGGTCAGGACACTGTTCCTGGGATCGAAACATTGCAAATCCCAGGCTTGAGTCAAGTGGGCTTTTGTTTTGTAGGGCTGCTAAAGGATAATCTCAGTAATGGTTAATAAAAAAAAAAAATAGTTTACAATGAATTTTATCGATTAGTTGCATTTTTGTAGATTGCAAATAATAATGTCACCACCAAGTAATGTTAAAATTGGTCTGTAAAGCCTAGTTCATACTTCACTTTACTATGTGCCCTTATGACCCCAGCATGGTTCTGCATGGACTCTTGTGTATATACTGCATTTGTCTGTGGATACAGACTGTCACAGTCGGCCCATTTGCACAGCAGTGACATTCAGATGAGCAGAGGGCAGATGTGTAATGGGTAAAATGCTCATGATCTGTTTTAAAGTTGTTACTTGGTTTGGGTGTTATAGTGGTAATATGGCACTTTTGACATCTTGGCAAATTTTATAGTCAAGAATGCTGAAATAGTTGTTTTCAAAATTTCACGAAGACTTTATATATCGTGGTATTAAGGACAACTGTTAGCAAGTTAAATTTGGTGGGGACAGTGGATTTTTATTTCTCTGCCTTTTTGTCAGTATAAATAGAGATGCTCTATCCTGTGTAAATAATTACAACTGTAATTTTAAAATGCCTAATTTTTAAAGGAAGTATTTACATTTTACTTTAAACCCTGTGTTGATCCAACTTATTACTTGATCGCATGACTAATTGATTTTATGAAATATTGGTATACCAACCATATATAGATGAGGCATGAAATAGCCTTCCCCCAGGACCAACAGTGTGACATACAACAGCATTGATGAGAGGGAGGTTCCACAATACTTAAAGCTGGACAAATGGGTTTATACACAGTGCAATGTGCATATAAACAAGTAATACAGCAGCATAACAAAGTCTAATGGATCTAATGACTGACTAGCAATAAATAGGTAATAATTATCTATAATATGATTGGGTATAAAGAGAGCCTCCTAGAGAGGCAGAGTCTCTGTGCAGTGAAGATGAGGAGAGGTTCACCACTCTGTGAAAGACTGCGTAGGCTAAAAGTTCAGCAATTTAAGAGTAGTGTTCCTCAACCTAATAATTTAAAGTATTGGGAATTTCATTATCTACAGTACATAATATCATTAAGAGAGAAAGATTTCTCTGGATTCTCTGAGTGCAAGGGACAAGGAAATCCAATTTTGGAGGTCCTCAGGCAGCACTGCATTTAAAAACAGACATACTAGTGGAAATTGCTGCATGGGTTCAGGAACGCTTCTGAAAACCATGGCCTGTGAACAAAGTTTGTCACTGCGTCTACAATTGCAGGATGACACTTCTCCCACTTCTCTGGGCCCATGGTCTTTTAAAATGGTCAAAAATGGGAAAGTCTCCTGTGGTCTGATAAATGAATTTCAGATCCTTTTTGGAAATCATGGATGCCCTATCCTCCCTGCCAAAGAAGACAGGGGCGGTTAAAAAGCCAGCGTCCGTGATGGTATGGGGTTGCACTAGTGCCCATTGCATAGCTTGCACATCTGGAAAGGCAAATTAATGCTGAACAATAAGTGTTAGTTTTGGAGCAATATATGCTGCCATCCTGACAGTATCTTTCAGCAAGAGGAGGCCTTGTATATTTCAGCAAGACACTGCTAAACTGCAGATGTTAAAAGTGCTGAGTGTTAAAAGAAGAAGGGATGCAGCATAGTGGTAAACATGCCCCTGTCCAAACTATTTTGAAACATGTTACTGGCATCAAATTCAAATTGAATATATATTTGTCATAAAACAATAGTATTTCTCAGTTTCAACATCTGATACTTTGTCATTGTTCTATTTTCAGTTAAATAGAGGTTTATATAATTTGTAAATATTGTGTTCTGTTATTTACATTTTACATAGTCCCAACTTTTTTGGAAGCAAGGTTATATTTCCAGTGTTCATTTCAGTATCTCGTCTGTAATAAAAGGTCAGACCATGTCACACTGTAGCACAGTCACTAGCGGCCTTGAGTTGCACTAGTACTGTATCATATTTGGTGGTTTTGGATGCTCCTTTATTGGCATCTCTTTTAAATCAAAATAGTTGCAGTCCTACCAAAAATATAGTAGAACTTTCACAGCGGTAATATTATAAGTATATAAGAATAATCCCAGCCGTGTTATTTGTAAGTATGTGATGTAAGGTCAACAGTATAACAGGCACCTGTAACCCCACACTGGCCTTCGTAAGTGGCCCCTTTTGCAACAAATACATCAGTGTCTTTACGTCTGGAAGCTTTGGGGTCACTATTTTTTCCACAGCAATAGCTATATTGGAAATTGTTTCTGCTGTTATACATTTTCCCACCTGTTTCGTTGCTTTTGGTAATGTCATATTCATCTGTTTTCACTGTCTTGCCAGCTGACCTCAGCTCATACTATAACTGCATTCAGAATATGAGTACCTGGACACATTCCCTACCTATTCATAGTTCTGAAAAAGTTCAAGCCCTAATTGACATGCAGCGCTTATACATGTTATTTTCAATTACACTACTGCTCACTTCACAAACCATTCTGTTCCCAGAGATATAATTTGAAATGTGTGCAGATTCGAATGTTAAATCCATATACTCTAGCCATGAATATAGCCCTAGTTGCTGTCATTACGTTAAAAGTCAACATAGCTACCTAAATTATAATGTTAAGCTACATTTATTGTGTGGATATCATGGACACCTACTATTATAAAAGGCCAGATGAAAATGTGTTACTACTAGCACCACCAATTAGGTGGAGGATTTATTGCTTCCCGGAGTTCAGTTTGACACTTTCCCACGCATTTGTTCAAAAGAATTTTAGATTTTTTTTTAATTTTTTTTTTTTATAAAGGAAATCGTATACCTTTCCTTTGATAGAATGTCCCCAGACCTTCCAGTTGGGTTTGGGTTAGACTAATATCTGCATAAACTTTGGAACAATACTGTTCTTCCTGACAAAGTTGACTCGCAGTCCACATGGGCAAATGCCAGTGTTGCTAGGTGGTTTCTTTTATTCTCATCAGTGATAAAATGTGACGTGATACCGCTGCTTATTGAAAGTTGCCAGTTTTATTCATTGTTTGTTGAAAAGGACATGGCTGAAGTACATAATGCCCAGGATCACCTGTAGGCACATTTTTTTTTATGTTGTATGTTAAGCACGTCCCCTAAGACTGGACTTGATACTGCTGTCCTGTGTAATTAGGGGACACCATGTGACAATCGTCTCTCTTTCATGAGGGATACGATAATATGCAATATGCCATATTTGGTGACCATGTATTGAAATATCACATGTTTAAGATGGCAGAAAGGGATTTTATTATGGGTGACTACACTAACTTGAATAGCAATTTCCAAACTGTTGAAGCTCACCTTTTGACCATCTAAAGAAAGCTTAAAAAAAGAATATTCCTGTACTTCTTCATGCACCATAAGCCATTTTAGTTTAATTATAATGGCACTCTCTCTGCTTTGTGCTAGTCTCTCTACTGTAGCACTGGCACCTTGTCAACTTTCATTCTCTTTACTTTTTTTCTGCCTTTTTTTTGACCTGGTCTGTAACCTTCTCCTTCAGCTAAACCCAGTTGAATACCCTGTGCCATGCCTAACATGCAGGGACACATCTGAGTCCACAGGAGTATGAGCATAGACCAGCTCCTTAAGTGTCCTGAAAGCAAAGCAGAGTATTTTAGCCTCCTGGCTAGAAATAGCGTAATTTTATGGTGCTTTTGTGTAATATGCTAAAGTTTAAAACAGAGGCACTGAACATGGTGAATGTGTGTATACGTGGTGTTCCGTTTCATTAAAATACCTTTAATGTGGAAAAAAAATGATGATGCCTATAGTGGTATTTATTTAAAGCTAGCTGAATTTCCAGACAGCACTGAGTTGTAGGAAGCAGTGGTTTAATCCTCCTTGTTAATGTATTTTTATTATCCTTCCCCCAGTGTTCTGTTGCTTTTAAGTGGTTAAGGTAATTATGATTTTTTTTTTTTACAGCAATTATTCTGTAAAGATGTGTCCCTAGGCAGGTTTTACATGATACATGGTATGCGATATAGGTGTGTTCATTGTAATACAATTGGTCATTTTTTTGGGAAAATGTTGGACACAAAAAATGACAACTAAGTATTAGTTTTCATATCTAAATGTATTATTTGTTCAAAGTCTAATAAGAGCGAAATTGTAAGTCAGGAAATTTACAGAATTCTAGAAAACAGATAAAGGCAGAAGTAGGAATATGGTCACAGAAATATTACTTTTCTACGCAGTACTTTGTAGTACAGGCTTACATGGGTTGTAACTATATTGAAATTTGTCCATCTATCCATCCACCCATTTTACAGCACTGTTCTTCCTGGCCATCGGCTGTACATGGCGCTGCAGGACTCCCCAGTGCTCCCCACTGCTCATGTAAACTACTCACGCATTATCACCTTGTTGCTACTGAACGTAATTTTGTTTCCAGTCAGAATTACACTTCAGTTAAGTGATGATTAAGCTGGATGTTTATATAATGTGTTCCTTAATTAGACATTAGCGTGGTTGGGAAAAAAAAAAGTCCAGGCTTTTTTAGACATTAAAGGAAGTGTATTGCATCATTACATATAATGTTTCAGTCCTTCATTAAAGTGTTTTCAAACTCATTAACAATTCAGTCTTGCTTAACATTGAACTATCTCTGTAAGCAAGTATACTTGTGATACATTGAACTAGCCACTTAAAATAAATGTAGAACATATTTACTCCAGCAGCAGATATTTTGCTTGTGGATGCAACAGATTTCACCTGAAGTACACTTGACTGAAGTCAAATGACTGCCCAGGAATAGCTCAGTCGACACAATTTGACACCTTATGATTAAGATGAGTAGCTTTTTGGGTTGGCTGTTGGATAGTAATAATTGACAAGGAGTTTCTAGGTAAACATAATGAAGCATCTTGGATCACATTGCAGTTTGTTGAGGTTCTTGGATCTCTGACATGACAACAGAAAAAGAAAAGAAATTACTTTGTACAAGTGACAGTGCAGTTGTCAGCAACACGATTAAAGCAAGCATGAACAAGGAGCAGCTTAGAATGAGATGTCGTGATACGGGAATTTTGAGGACAATATCAGCTGTGAAGCATATAAAAACCATTGAGACAAGAAAAATAGAAGATGGAGTCTTTGATGCTGTCTATAGTAATTTTAAATTGGATTACTTTGGATTTAACCATAGTATTTGTGGTGGCCTGAGAATGACCATTCCATTCCCGACAAATGTCTGTGATTTACAGTGATTTTGATGATGGGGATGAATCTGAGTAATTGCAGACCATATGGACATCTTCCTTGTGTGCGTGCGTCCGTGTTCCAAAACGATGATACGTACAGGTACACACACACACACACACACGCTACGTCCAAAGTACGAGGTCATCAGAATTCCCATTGATCTACCTTATGCATGTAAAGCAAAGACATTTACTTAAGAAATTAAATTTTGAAATATCTGTATGATTCAAAAATTATGAACCAATAAGGAGTTTTCAATTCATTGAATTACTCCTTATAAATACTGGCATTATATGCCATATTTCAGCTGACAGTCCTAAGAAAATTTACTGGAGGGAACTGTGAGAGGAAGGACTCAAGCATGAGAGATCTGGTCTGCAACAAACCACAGCAGACTGAAGATTTCTGGTCAATGCATCAGTCATATCTTAACAGGGGGAGGGCTTTTGAGAGTTTATAAAGAGCAGTTATAACAGTGGGAGTATGAAGCAGCTATTGATTTTTTTTTTTCTGTCCACAACTCTTCCCTGAATTTTTATTGCTTATTCAGGCTTCTTATAAAGAGCTTAGTGTAATAATGGTAGGTTTCTTCTATCTCTGTTACCCTCGGAAATTGCAGACCTTTTCCGGTGAGAGGAGAAATGAGGTGTTGAAACCCATGGTGGGTGGAATTACTGTGACCTGCCAATCACTGCCAAGCTTGGAAAGTGAACTACTGGCTAGAGTTTTAATCTGGTGTTACTGGTCTTTTGAGGCTTAATGATTAATTTCACCAATCACTGGTTATGTATAGGTTTCGGTTGATATTATAGACAGGCTGAGAGACCAGATATATCACATGACGGTGCTTGTTCCACATCCATATACCTGATATGTGAGTTTTCTTCTTTGTCTTAGGCCCACATGTTCTACTTTTCCACTAATTTATAATAGTAACTAGACTCCCTTCTTTCATGAGAAATTGTTTAATATTTGAATTGAGCTTAGGAATTTTTGATGAATCTTTTTACAGGTAGCCCAATGACTGCACATCGAAACTTGACATCCAACAGCCTGAATGACTTCTCTGACAAACCTGAAAAAGATCAGGTTAGTTACATTTTTATTCCACTATCCCAGTGTCCCTATACTGTTTCCTTGTAAAGATCAGGATACTGATGACTGAAGAAATACTAATATGTGCTAGAACTGATTTTTGTTGGTTTGCTTGATTTCATTTGTTGTTATACTTCCAGTATAAATATCAAAGCTGTAAATATCCATCCATTTTCTATACGCGCTTATCCTACTGGGTCGTGGGGGGTCTGGAGCCTATCCCGGAAGCAATGGGCATGAGGCAGGGAACAACCCTGGACAGGGGGCCAGCCCATTGCAGGGCACACTCACACACCA
>JAODUD010000117.1:13015677-13048993 GCA_026784285.1 Stomatorhinus walkeri
AGCACAGGGAGAACATGCAAACTCCACACACATGGAACCCAAGCGGAGACTCGAACCAAGGTCCCAGAGGTGTGAGGCAACAGTGCTAACCACTGCACCACCATGCCGCCCCAGCTGTAAATATGCATTTTATTTTATAAAGTAGTAGTATTTTTAAGGACAATGTACAGTCTCCTTTGTAACTGGTATTTTGGGATTGCGTAAGTGAGCAGGCCTTTGAAAGGAGACAAAATTGAGTGATTGGCATAAAACAAAATGAAAAACAGGAGTGTTACATATATGAGGGGCACTCCAAGTTCTCTCGCCCACTTTACAGTGTCAGACATATGCTAGTATGTGGTAGGAGGGTGGTGGTGGAAGTGTCATTCAAGATAAAGCTCAGTACAGGTTGAACTGTTAACTTTGACATCTGTACTGGCCGCTAGATACTTCAGTGACCGACTTACTGGAACTGTGTGGGTGTGTGTCTTGCCTTGACCCTCTACGTCACAGGGTTGTTGAAAGAGAATGATACAATTCATCCTTTATCTCTTTATTCCTCAGCCAATGTACTTTAAGCACTTTGCCCTCTACTCTGCTGTTTAAAGTAGTAATTTGTTGGGGGGGATGGGGGGGGGGCGGGCTTCAGCTCTTCCAAAAATGAAAAACTGAGGCATAAAGTACATTGTTAAACTTTTTTTTTTTTTTTGGATGGAGGGGTTGTTTGTAAAACAGCAGAACAGAATACTGATACATTTATAAATTCTTTGGCCATCTGTTTGTCTGGGTTGTCCACTGATTCCGGGAGGCCAGTTTGCAACACAGTTTGCAGATTTCACTGCTCCGACACACCTACTAAACCTGATAATTAGCTGATTAAGATTTGAACAGGGAACTTTGCAAACTGTTACATTCTGGCCCTTTGGGACCGGAAATTGGCAACGTTGGTTCATGCTGAGGTGTGTTAAATCATCAATGCATAATGTAGTGTTAATTGAATCAGAAAATTACTCTAAAGCAGTGAAAGGTCTGTTTAATGTGGATTGGAAGTAGATCCCTGTGTACCTTCTTTCTTATAATTATTGTGCTGACCACATTCTAGCTGTAAGTTTAAACCACAAATTCCTAGATACACTGGACCATGTATAAGCAAAGTCAAAATTAAATGTGTTGTGAAACCCATGAATCAAAACAATATTTAATAGCAGATTCACACACTGAATACCACAGTTTGTTTAAAAGGGTAAACATCCTTAACCACCAACCTAAACCATGTAATCAGCATTTTTCTAGCCATAATTTAACCCTCTGTGTGCTATTTTATTGAAAGGTTCACAGTGTGAAATGTTATTTGACAGAGATTCTTAAGTTTATTTGCTGGTTTTGATGGTAATTCTTTTACTACTCGGCTGAAAATTATTTGTCCCAGATGGGAAACTATCCTCCTTTATCATATAGATAATTTTGTAATTTTCTATTCTTATCTGTCGTTATTGCATGAGTTTTAAGTGAGTCTCTTTTGATAAAAGTGTTAAGTTTTAATTTTTTGTCCTAATGATATGAAACATAGTCCAGCAATAAATATGCAACAAATGTGTTTTTTTGAATACGTTTTCTGTTGTCCCCTAATATCTTGTCATATTAATCAGTTTCATTTGAAAGCTTGTGTTTTTACTGGCTATGGGATTTCGTTAAGTTGTCAGTGAGGTTGCAAGCAGCCATCTGTTAATTGAAAGTCTGTGAGGTATTAAATCCATATAATCCCATATTTATGATACCTAAGATTGCCAAACTTATCTGAACTTTGTTTTGAGGATAAGAATGTTTGACTAAATTTATAATATGTTACTCATATTATCCGGTGGCCAAGATACAGGTTCACCACAATGCCTAGTATGCATGGGTACTTTATATTTCTGTCACTTATTGTTTGTTTATTCTTTATTGTTGTTACACTTAAAATGTATTACTCCCTTGATCGACATTGCTTTTTTGTTTTGGTTTTAAAAATCTCACGTTGACATTTTTAGAAAAAAAAAACCTTACAATATACTACTGGAATTCTCTTTGCCTTTTCAGAGATTAGAAAAAGGTACTGCTGACATGATTTATATGCTTGGTTGAACATATAATCAGGGTGTTATTTTCAGTATCAGTGTTGTTTCTAGGAAACAACTCTAATCTGTCTTGGCAGATGAATAGGTAAAAGTGTTTGGACTCAAGGTTCTGTAATAAGGTTGCCGCTGGTTTTATTTTCACTGAAGGGCAAGTTTATAACTCTTGAGGGACAAAGAATAAGAACCAATAATGGGTGCTACAAACCTCTTTAAACCCCATCATTCTCTTCATGCACATTATGGGAACATTGATATTGTTTGTTTCTTTCCCTTGTTTTTTTAACCGATGTATCTTTTTTTTTTTTTAGTTCCACTAAATGGGAACTATAAATTCTTGCTTTTGAACCTAGTAACTTAATGTTGTATGTCAGCTCAGATTTGTAGTTTGTAAATCTATGTGTCATTGCTCTCTTCATTGCTTTTCTTTTGTGTCTTAAGCTGAAGAATAAATTCATGAAAAAGTTGCCTCGTGACGCAGAGGCCTCCAATGTCCTGGTGGGGGAGGTCGATTTCTTGGACAGCCCTTTTGTTGCTTTTGTTCGCCTTCAACATGCTGTTATGTTGGGAGCTCTGACTGAAGTTCCAGTACCAACGAGGTATGGTGCTCACGCTTGCGCTCTCACACACTCTCTCACACACACACACACACACACACGCACACACAGACTTGTACACGTATCTTTGTGGGGACTCTCCATTCATTTATATGGCCAAGACCATAATACCAACATGATGACCTTAACGCCTACCCATCCCTAACCTTAACCATAAGTTTATGAAATTGAATTCCCCTTTGTGGGGACTGAAAAATGGTTTCCATAGCATCAAAATAACAGATTTATATCACATTGTGGGGACATTTGGTTCCCAAATTGTAATGTGTATCTAACACACACACATATGCCACAAACCAATATTTTTTAATATGCTTCGTTTAAAATTACCAAGGATTTTTCTTTTTTCTGAAGGACATAAATCTACAACTTAGAATTTAGAATTTGGTGATCAGTGGTCACTGACACCACAGCACACAGTGCACAACAATGAAATGTGTCCTCTTCATTTAACCCATATGTGACAAATTTGTGATACATGACCTATGTTTTCTAAAATGATATGAAGGGCTCTGTGGGGGGTTCTTTTATATAGCTTGATAGATCGATATATTAAAATCTGAATCTATTCAGATGGGTATATTTCTGCACAAGTAAACTGCTTGTATTTATCAGGTTCCTCTTTGTTCTGCTGGGACCCAAAGGCAAAGCCAAGTCCTACCATGAAATAGGAAGAGCGATAGCCACGCTTATGTCTGATGAAGTAAGGATCTCAGTTACTTTGTCTATGCATTTATTGTATGATACAGACTAATCTCTCTATACATAGGTAGCCATATATACAGTAAGTAACAATTTACATTGACTGCACCTTCGTGCATTAATCAGCATGTAAGTATATCTTAACATGTCTTAAAGCAGTGCATTCATAATGACAGCTGTAATATGCATTAATGACAAATATTATAATTGTATAGTGTTTGTTATTAATGTATACTGCAGCTGTTAAGGTATGTTAAGATGTTATGGTATACTTGCATGCTGCTTATGAATGCATTATGAAGGCGCAATTAATGTAAAGCATTACCTCATTATGTACTTAAAAGGTCATCTTCCAAATGTTACATGTGTCTGTTGGGGAAGTAAATTTAAATGGTAGCACAAGACGTTCTGTGTAATTGGGAACTGGGGACTGAGGAATGTGGGCCTCAGGCTGTACTCATTCTAATCAACTCCACAGTCCTGTATAAAGTCCAGTATCAACATTTTTTAGATGTTCGTTCATGTTTTTAAAAATGACAAAACTTGATGCACAAGCGAAGCCTTGACACCTCAACATGCTATCTGCCGAGTGTTACCTTTCATAAGTATGTAGAATAATGCTGGACGACTGCACTGAATCATTTCTTTGGGGCGAATCTTACAATGCACTGCAGAGAAACAGGTGTGTGTGTGTGTGGCATCCATTTGTGGTCACCATTTGATAACTGGGCACTGCACACAAGGTTAAACATTTCTGCTTGCTCTTTGCTAATGAAACACACAAATCAACTGACATTGAAAGAGTAATGTTAATTTTGTTTAATTTTCATTTGAGGTGTAAGCAAAGAGTGAGTCATTTCAGTCTCATCCTCTCCAGAAGCTTAACTGCCCCCCCCCGCCCCCCCACCAGTTATCTCCTTTCCTCATGTTATACTGTTTACAAACAGTGACTCGGCAAGCGTCTCTATTTTCCTAGCTTTAGCTCGATTACACCTGTCTCTGTGTCTTTCCACGCATTTATTTACGCCATGGAAACAGAACCACATTATCGCTGCTGTCACTCTGAAGATTTAAACCAATCATTATCATTAATTCTCTTTTCACTAGTATAGTATAGTATATCCAGCAGAAATGTAGCAGTAAAAAAGCAAAGGCACATAAAACAGGATCTTCTGTTTTTGTAGAAAATTAGTAGTTTCCAAGTAAAATCATAAAGACAATATTGATTGTATATTTTCATTGACAGTTATGTTTTTTCTTGTCAGCTTTTAACTGATTCTGTTTCATTGCTTTGTTACCATAAAGCATTATGTATAGTATACACAATGTGGTGTCATCATATGAGCTTGTTTAGTAGTATTGTTCCTACATTCGGGAAGGAGTAATTGTGCAAGTGATATGTCTGTTTAACTTGTAGCTGTTATTGTACACAGATCTTCCATGATATTGCGTACAAGGCCAAGGATAGACAAGACCTCCTGGCTGGCATTGAAGAGTTTCTGGATGAGGTCATTGTTCTGCCTCCTGGTGAATGGGACCCTGAAATCCGAATAGAGCCACCAAAGTCTCTTCCTTCTTCAGACAAACGGTAGGAGGTGTTGAGGTGTTAGCTTTTTCTATCTCTAGAACACTGTTGATTTTAGTACAAGTTACCAGTAAAGGGTAGAGTATGTCTAGAGTATGTGTCATCTGCTGAGGTTTTATTTGTTTAAACTTAAGGTTACCATAGGCTATGATCTTTATCTCATTACAGAACAGTTCATATACAGTTGAGACGTTATGGAAAATCTTCAGCAGTCCAGCATGTCGGGCAGCATATGATATGCTGTAGAGGTCTTTAGATAGTCAGAGTGGGAAATTTGACTTTCATCTGAAATGGAGTATTTTAGTAATTAATGTGTTAATCATCTGTTGACTTCTTGTTTGGAAGTTTCAATTCAAATTACAAAATCCCACATAAAGGTGTGACTTGATTCATGGCACATGAATACTCCTAGTCTTGTATTTTTTCTATTGCTTGATTTTCTGTGCTTTGGTTGGACCTAATCACTGCAAATAGCTCAGGACATTTTAGGAACTGTATGTTTGGGGGTTGTGCCATGCATTAACCACAGAACTTGAAACATTTAAAATATTTATGCAACATTAATGGAAACTTCTGGTTAAATAAAAGAAAAACAACTGTTTGCTTTGGGTAGGAAGAACATGTATGCAGGTGGTGATAACATGCAGATGAATGGTGACACTCCCCATGAAGGGGGGCATGGAGGCGGTGGGGGCCACCACGAATCTGACGAGCTTAAGTTTACAGGAAGGTAAGGTGATGATTCACATCAGCTGCCATGGCACACGTGGTTATTATACATCTAAACCAAAATATAGGTTTAATGGACAGTTATTCTGTAAACCACTGCATCCTGTAGCAAGTCCTGGAAGGTGAAATAAACCCAAACCGCTCACAAACCTTTACTGGGACTTCTGTGGCCAGTGTGCTTAGCAGCTGCTGTATTAATACAGTATTAAAACAAGATGTCCCTTAAAAAGATGGGCCAGTGTGTGGCTAAGCAGGTCAGAATGCCTTAACGTGATCAGGTCACCGGTTCAAACCCCATGCTCAGCATTATTTCACAGTTATTTCACCATAGGGCTCTTATCCCCTAGATGCTACTAAATAAGTTAAACATAAAATGTCACCTGATAGTGTACTTAGTACGTAGGTTTGTTTGAGCACTCAGCTTAAAAGTACATGTACTGCATCATCAGGTTTTGTGGTGGCCTTATACTTGACATCAAGAGGAAAGTGCCCTTCTTCGCCAGTGACTTTTATGATGCCTTACACATCCAGTCTCTGTCTGCGATTCTCTTCATTTACTTGGGAACGGTGACCAATGCCATTACCTTCGGGGGACTGCTAGGGGACGCCACAGAGAACATGCAGGTGAGCTTGAAACTTGCTGCTTTGCTCAAAGAATCAATCCTGAGGTTTGACATGGTCGGATGCAAGTCAGAAGTACTTTAGGATGCAACATTTTAGCTGTTAACATGTTAGGTGGATTTTACATAAAGCAAAGAAATATGGGTCTGCTTTAAAATGCAGAACTGCACAAGTATGTTTCTTTACCTCTAGTTTCATCTGATTTATCTTTTGTTCCACTGGCATATCTTTTAAAGGTTTTTGTGCGAGTGGTCTTGTGTGGTTTTGCATGTGACCTAATCTTTTTGAATGTTTGGATTTTGGCCACCTTTTGTTTGAGTGATAAATTTTTAGATGAAATTAGGTATGATTTCTTGGATTTCAGTGGTATTTGGGCCAGCTGTCTTGCGCATGCCCCCCGTTTGGCGAGTTCTGCAGCCACCTTCATGGGGCCTTGAATTGCAGTCAAACGTCTGACATCATTGTGCAGCATCGTGCTTCTTTGTCAGCCTCTGACATCACTGTGCAGCATCGTGCTTCTTTGTTTGTTGCTTGGGGATGCCTTGAATTTATACCTTTGTTGTTGTGCTCTGTTCTCGTATCCAGGGAGTGCTGGAGAGCTTTCTAGGCACAGCGCTTAGTGGGGCGATCTTCTGCCTGCTGGCCGGTCAGCCCCTCACCATTCTGAGCAGCACTGGTCCTGTACTGGTGTTTGAGAGACTCCTTTTCAATTTTAGCAAGTGAGTTTTTTTCATCCTGCATTTAAAATTTTTTTTTTTAAAAGGTTCATAATTGGACTATATCCACAAATTAATCTGCTGAAGATATAACATCTCAGGAGACCAAAGTCAGCAATGAGATGACTGGGTCTATTATCTTAAAATACTTTATTCTTGAAAGTAAATTTTGTTCTTTATATTTTCTGTAACTTCTTGTAGTAGTAGATTTTGTAATTGCCCTTATATTTATCTACAACTGCAATGCAGACATGAACTGTTTCTGGAGGGGACAGTCCCAAGAGAGCTTATCAGGTCATTGTAGAAGGCAGTTTGTTGGCCAGCTTTTCAGCTTATTTCTGTTGCTGTTGGGAGGTACTGAAGTAAAAGTTCAGAATTCTTACATGCAACCCAAAGCATTTTGCCTACATTTTTCAAACCTGTTCAGTATCATTTTGTCACTTTTAAAAAATCTGTAAGTTTCAAGTATTTATATAAATAGATTCATAGATGCTCATCGAGAAGCTGACTGTCCTGTGCCGCACTTACACTATTCTTTTAAATGCGTGTCTGGATCGCTCAGTTTGCAGTGAGTTCGCTTTCTCATTGGATACTATGAAGGTCTAATGTTACCTCTCCTTGAACTAACTATGTTCCACTATAAATAATTAACCTTTATTTTAAATCTTGAATATAGAACAGTTGCACCATAGCCTCCAGTTTACTTACAGTGCTAATATTTTCTAATGTGTGGTAAATTTCAAGTTTGCAGTCTCCTTGATTGAATGACGTTACATATTTAAATGGCTACATTGCTTCATTTTTACTTCCAGCCTTGCCACAGAATAGCATATATCAGTGTGATATTCACACGTTATTTTTTTCTCCCCGTAGGGAAAACAATTTTGATTATTTAGAGTTCAGGCTATGGATCGGCCTCTGGTCAGGATTTTTCTGCTTGGTTCTGGTAGCAACGGATGCCAGCTTCCTGGTACAGTACTTCACTCGATTCACAGAAGAGGGATTTTCCTCACTCATCAGCTTCATCTTTATCTACGATGCCTTTAAGAAGATGATTAAACTGGCTGATCACAACCCCATTCACAAAGGTTTTAATATGGACTATGTGACTCAGTATGACTGCCGCTGTATACCTCCCACTCTGGGTAAGGACCAGGTTGTATAATTTGTATTTCTACTTCCTAGCTTTGATTGTGTTAAAACCATACCAAGAACCCCATAAATCCCAGTAGATAATGGAGAAAACGCTCAGAAGTATCTACTCCCATCTGCTCAGACTGTCTTTAATGCCCAATACCTATTGAACAGGGAGATTGTTTGTTTGTTTGTGTGTTTGTTTGTTTTTTTCCATCTGTCATCTTTATCCAGGTTTGTCCTGCAGCGAACTGGTGCCGTATCCTTCCAATCTGCCCCTTTCTGTTACCCACAAATACAAACATTTCAATACAAATGCTGCCCGAACTTTTCAGTAACCTCGACCTGTGGGGTTACTGGTAACCATGACCCTGCTCAGCATATGTATTTACTGTGCAGGTCAAGGAACAGTAGAGTATAATGTGGTTCAGGGAAAATAACTTTGATCAAATGGTGTAAGATGCTGCTAACTAAAAACTTCAAACATTTTCCGAAAAAGTCAATGGCCACAAAAAAGTAAAAATCATAAAATATTGCTGCGTCTGAGTTTTAAACAATCCAGAACCTTATGGTTGGATTTCTTGCTTTCACATTTGGGCTTTTTTAGTAATCTACCTAAATGAATATGAATCTCATTCACATAAGATTGGTAAGTTTTCAATTTTTGCAGAAATACACAAGAGTTTTTCCTTTCCACAGGGAATGACTCAAGTACCTCTGAAAATGTTTTGGATTATATCAACAGCACAGATCTGGTAAGTCACCCCAAATGTTGCCAGCAGTGGTCAATATTGTGGTTTTTCATACTTTAGTTCCAGTAGTTATACAGTACTTGTGCTTTATATAATGAAACTTTAAATGGAACAATTTTTGGGAACATTTAAAGCTGTCATCTGTAATGCATTATAGATACATTCATAATGCATTATGGTAAGTATAAGAATTAATAAAGCAACTTTTTAGTCATGAGGCATTATAATTAATTGTAATTCTTTATAAGTTTCAATGAAGCCCTCATCTGTAATGCATGATGAAGGTATTTATAGTGCATTACTATGCTTGGTATCAGAATTAAGGATGCTTTGTACTGCATTGTACTGACGAGGAAGCTGATTCAGATTATGAAGGTAAATGAGAGCTTCATAATATATTCATAATGCATAATTAACATTTCTATAATGTTATGCCTTTTTTATAAACATCTATAGACATGCTTTATGGATGTGTTATGTGTTCAACCCCTTTGTACATGGATAGTTAAGTCCATGGCAAGGGGAAAGGAAAACTATGTAGATTAATTTGATAATGTCCATTAGAATTTGCCATGATGTTAACCCTGCAGTATAAGAGCAAGCTAATATGTTCCTTTGTATGCATTCATTGTTTTTTCTTACCTGTATTTATTGTCAGTTTGAATGTGGCCTGGCTGTTACAGTAACCCCATTTGTTACAGTAAAAGAATATGTCGTTTAGAAATGCTGAAAAAATAAAAAAGTTGTCTTTCATATGAACTGTGGTAGCATTGTACTTAGGTCAAAACACAGGTTCTTTCTCAGTTTGAATTAATCTAAATGTAATCCAGTTCTATAACAAAAATAGTTTCATGCATCTTCATTATTCTATTCATAAGAAATTGTGTTTCCAGGCTGTGTATATTGTTTATGGAGGTGGTAATGGCTTGCCTTGCCTTGGCTTGACTTGCCTAAGTGGTGGAAACTAAACACCATGTTATAATTAGGATGCTGGGTATAATGATTTTGCATTTTCTAATCGGCAGCCTTTTTCACAGTTATGAAAATTGGCAGGATAGCTGTCTCCACGTTTGAATTAGCTCAGCAGACAGACAAGGTCTGCTTAGTGAAATGAATCCTTTCTATGCAGTGGGCCAGTTAAAGTTACAGTGGCACCATCAGAATGACGTGAAAGATATCGTTACCCCAGGAGACTCTCTGTCCTTTCCTTAAACCTTTTATTATTGGGATTTGCCGTTTGAAGACTGTGTTACCTATAGCTCGTTCATTGTATTTAATACATTTGTACATGGTTTCTATACATATTACATAAATTTACACCAGTAAATTATTAAATGTATAGGGAATGCTCAAATGCTTTATATTCAGAGTGACATAGTTCTTCTTATGAAATGAATACTTGCTCTATAGCAGGACAGTACTTGGTGAGATATCATCTATGGTGCCTACAAGCACCTCATAAGCTCATGATGTTGGAGAATGCAACATTAAATGTCTTAATCCAAGTCTGTTGTTCCTGTGTTTTGATTGAAGTTTCTTGATAGCAGAATCTTTTGTAACTGAATCACCTATGCCTTGATTGACGCTTTGTAAAGTTTGATTTATTATTTCATCAGTTGTTGAAGTTGACTTTTTTGAAGACAAACTGGAATAAAAAAGTGGGTGTAGTTACTATAGTGTTAATATATGAGCATTGATTCTGGTAAAGTTTACATTACAATTTCTGCTTCAAGTGGCATTAAAAAGATCTTAATTAAAAAAAAATTCTCATCAGGATTTCTGCAGACCCCCTGTATTCATGGCTTTATGAATCCATGCTGCAGATTCCAAATGCTACGTGGGCATCTCTGAGCAGGGATGAGTGCCTGAAGTATGGTGGCAAGCTGGCAGGTCTCACTTGTGAGTTTGTCCCTGACATCACTCTGATGTCTTTCATCCTGTTCCTTGGCACCTACTCCTTCACTATGTGTCTGAAGAAGTTCAAGACCAGTCCATTCTTCCCCACAACTGTAAGTCCTCATGCCAGCTCCGGCCTCAATCAGTCGCTTCTGTCTTACCTGGGATTCTATCTGTCTCATCTATTGCGTTTGAAGCATTAAGTCAATAACAGCCGTGTCTCATATCTTAGCATTAAATTGGTTTTATTTCTCTCCTGGGTGTACTGTGCACATCACCCAAGCTTTATTTGTAATCTTACTCAGAAAATGAAATCCAGCTAGTCAATTATACAAACATCCTGGAATTTTGTGCTTATTTATAGGTTTACAAATAGATTAAATTTTTGTCAATGGTGTATTTTTTATCTTTAATTATTCTTGTATTTTGGAACTGTTTCTGTCAGTTTACATTTCCATATTTTATTTTATGTCAAAGGGTTAAATACCGAGGGCTCAGTATTCTTAAAAAGGAAAAAAGTCGGATGCATGGAAGAACTTTCTTTAACTCTTGCTACTTCATGAATTGTATCCATTGTTTGAGAAATTTGATCATTTCCTACAGAAACCACTGGTTCATAGCATTGATTTTCAAAGTGAATGTGTTCTGTTCTTTTTCTTTTTTATCTTTAGGTTAGGAAACTTATCAGCGACTTTGCAACAATCTTGGCCATTTTGACTTTCTGTGGTGTAGATGCTGTGGTTGGCGTGAACACACCCAAACTGCTGGTGCCAAGTGAATTTAAGGTAACTTGTGTTACACTTGACTGGATGTTTTGTTCATTACACTACAGGTATGTCCAGCTGAAAGTCACCTGTGTTTCACTGTTGACTTTAGTAATGCAGGATACAAATGTTTCCATGTACTGGTAATTTACAGTGGTCACTTAAATCTGTGGAGGTTTCACATTCCTGTTACTAATAAGACTTTGTTATTGGCATAATTCACTGAGAAAGAAATATCCTGAAACTCTGGCACTAATTCTGATTCTATATAATGCTTTAATCTTAATGGGATCTTAATCTTTTCAGGAGGGGGCCTGCTTCAGAGCTGACATCAAATAACATAGTGATTAGCTGAGATTCTGCCAATGCTGTGTGTTTTGAGTGCACATGCATATAAATACACACATATATGCATGTATGTTTGTTTTCTTAAGGGAATTGGTGTAGTAATGGTATGAATACATATTTAAATCTTTTTGTCTCACCCACATCATTAAAATGTAATCACTCTGGCCATATGATCATTGGTTCAGTGGCTTGCTGAGCTTTTTCACTTTTTATTCACCAGCCAACAAGCCCATACAGAGGTTGGTTTGTACCCCCATTTGGAGGCAACCCCTGGTGGGTGTACCTGGCGTCGGCTCTCCCTGCCCTCCTGGTCACGATCCTGATCTTCATGGACCAGCAGGTCACAGCGGTCATCGTCAACAGGAAGGAGCACAAGCTAAAGGTTGAGTATCTGGATTGTGCTTTTTGGTGTGTTTTGGAAACAACACAGTGGTTCTGAAGTTTTGGAAAGAATCGTTAGTGGCAATATGAATTATTGATTCAGTAGTTCATGTGCCTTTTGCAATTAATTTTGAAAGTCATCGGTCATGTGATCCTAGTAAAGTTTCTGAAAGTTTTAATACTTTTAATACTTTAATAATTGTAGTAATAACAGTAGTTTTACTACATATTACTTTGCTTTTTAAAAAAAAAAATGAAAATAAAGTTTTACAAGTCCTTACAAAATTGTACTGATTGTTTTAATTAGTGTATGCGTGCTGCCCAATATATTGTGTTAATACAGAAAGGTGCTGGTTACCACCTGGATCTCTTCTGGGTGGCAGTTATATTGGTCGTCTGCTCCTTCATGGGCCTCCCGTGGTATGTGGCTGCCACTGTCATCTCCATCGCACACATTGACAGCCTGAAGATGGAGACCGAGACGTCAGCACCTGGTGAGCAGCCCAAATTCCTGGGTGTCAGGTGAGTGCTGCCTGTGCCCTTCTCATCATGGATGCAAAGCTGCACATTAATCAGCTACACCAAAGATTCACCAGCCGTAACTACAACAAGCAGAATGAATCTCCACTAGAGAAGTTCCCTTCGTAATTTGCAAGAAAAATGAATAATGTGATTGTTTCATGTATAACTTGGCTTAAAAGTAAAAAGATGGAAGCTCTAGGTTGAAATGTAGAAATGTATAAACTTTAATAATCCCACAAAGGCAGATTTCCAATTAATTTAATTTTAATTTGTATTACTTTTTTAAATATTTCACTTGAAAATACATGAATGACATGAGTTAGATTGTGTTGATGTACTATACGGTATTCATTGTAAAATGTTGGGCAGGTTTATAAAATCTCATATGAATCTCAGATTTGCTTCCTTTCATCAGTTTGACCTTAGTTATGATAATGATGAAATAAAGCACGTTGGTATAACTAAATCTTGTTTTTTTTAGGGAGCAAAGGGTGACTGGTATCCTCGTCTTTATTCTGACTGGGCTCTCTGTGCTCATGGCTCCAATACTTCAGGTACACTGCTGACTCCGCCTTTTCATATATGGTGTCCCTCCCCAGCTTAAATAAGGACAGTGGAAGGATGCACACACATATAGTTTGAATGATTGAATGATTGAAAGTTAATCATGAAAAATGTATTATAATTCCTTATTCTGTTTTAACACTATTTAACTGTAACTGTCCTCATCACAATACACAAGACTAACCATGGTAACTTGCAAAAAATGAGTTAGTCACGCAGTTAAAAATAATCATTTAAACGAACTACTCGACACGTGCACAAGCAGTAGATATCTGACCCACCTCCTTAGAAAGCTTCTCTTTAATGAAAGAGTAGGTAAATGCTAAGCAGTGTCTCCTTGTGGTTAGTATAAGCAATAACATCTATTCAACATGACTAGTTTGACATTATCTGACACAGGAGTTGTATTAATAGCTTCTTTGTGCTTGTTTTAGAGAGTGTGTGTTACAGGGTGTTTCCAACCTCTTTCTCTGTCCTTCAGTACATTCCCATGCCAGTACTGTATGGAATATTCCTCTACATGGGTGTGGCGTCACTCAGTGGTGTGCAGGTGAGTTTGCCACCTTTCTTTGTGGCCAAGAAGGAAGGGGTTTGAAAGAGGTCACAGGTTGGTGAATAGTCAGAACAGGTTCACTAACATTCTGCCTCTGTCTGACTTCTGTAGTTTATGGATCGCCTCAAACTGCTGTTCATGCCTGCCAAACATCAGCCAGACTTGATCTACCTTCGACATGTACCTCTTCGCAGGATCCATCTTTTCACCTTCATCCAAGTACTCTGTTTGGCACTCCTGTGGATCCTTAAGTCTACGGTGGCTGCAATAGTCTTCCCAGTCATGGTTGGTCCAAAGCTGCGCTTTGATACCATGTTACCATGACCGTAGATTGACTGATGCTGATGTGCATCTAGTGACGTTGAGCATCTCTTTTTGTGATGAGCAGACATTGTCTGTTGGGTAATGGGATGAGTGTTCCTTTGCAGATCCTGGCACTGGTCGCAGTGAGGAAGGCCATGGACTACATCTTTTCTCAGCATGACCTCAGCTACTTGGATGATGTCATTCCCGAGAAAGACAAGAAAAAGAAGGAAGATGAGAAAAAGAAGAAGAAAGATAGTATAGACAGTGATGCTGATGATGTAAGTATGGTATTGCATGATTAGTATAAAATATAGGTTTTATGTTGTAAATCCTAATATGAATGTCAGTTTCTTTTTCCTTGTGCATAGTAATGAGCTTTTTGAACTTGATGTCCTTTTTTTGTAGAATCCAGAAGTGATTCAAGGCTTTTTAAATGTGCATTATATTGTGTAAGCTGTTGATATAGATTTCAGCCACCTCTTAACCCTTTTTCACTCCTCCTTCACAGTCTGACTTCCCCTATCGGGAGACACTGCCGGGCATTAAGATACCCATGGATATCCTGGAGCAAGAGCCCTTTTTGAGTGACAAACGTCCCGCCAGTAAGTAGAGCCATTCAGTAACAGTCTGAAATTATGGAACAGGAGCCAAATCTGAACTAGTGCTCTTCAGAAACTGACAGAGCTCCTTAATTTATCATTAACTTTTCTGACCGTTGCTTTCATAGTCAAACAGAACTTGGATCCAAATTGCACAAGAAGCATTAGATTTTTTTGCCAGTGGAAATGTTGTATGATATTCAGAGCTGTTATGACATCTTATTGAACAAGTATCTCAAAAATAGTAAACACAGGGTTTAGGAGGGTGAGTCTGAACATGGATCCTTGCTTGTGGTAATCAGAAGTGGTATGCATGTTCTTCCGTAGGAGAGAAGTCCTCACCTTACCTTGACCCACACTCCACATGCTGAGTGGCTGAACTATATCCGGGCCAGTTTGGTGGTGAGGTAAGCTTACAGCTCGCTTTCTTAAACTGATTCCCAATGTATTATTTAAATAGTTTGGTTAATGGATTTTTCTAAGCCTAATAATGAGCAATCAAAAGACAAATTATTATTTTTTTTAATAGAGCCCCTCCTGTAGTGCATCAAGTAATGATTTGCTCACACAGCTCTCTGCCTTAACATCATTATGGATTGATATGGATTATACACATATTGGCCTCTGATATACGAGTGAAATCTACTTGAAATACAATGTTGCTTTCAAACCAAAAATAATCTACTAACTTGTCATTTCTCATTTAAGATTTGTCCCCAGAAACTAATTATTCTACCAATGCAATATTTAAGGCAAAATTCTTAAGTTGTTTAATATTTTAACCACCTGGAATGTCTTTAAGTCTGCTAGTGTTAGCTTTCGTGTTATCATGTAACCTGTAAGTTAGTTAGTGCGGTTTATTGACCAACTTAATGAACCATGTAAGCGTGAATCAGGTGATCTTTAATGTTCTTGGTTTTATGTTTTAGTTGCATGTTTAAAGGTCACTACATCATCATTAGTCTGGAGCAAAGTGTTACAAACCTATATGGTCCAGTAATGGGATTTTAATGTAACAATTCCCTTTTTCTGTATGTTTTTTGATGCAGGATGGTGAGGGAGTCAGAAATTATTCCTAACATTTTAAGATTGTTAAAGAACTGTGTCATGACAGAGATGCTTGTGGTAGTTTACCTACCACTTTTTCCCCTTAGCCAACATTCTTTGCATCTTGAATGTATTAAATTCAACAGAACTTTACAGTTGGTAAGGACTGTTAGTTGACATTTATTTACACAATATTTTGCCAAACGAATTTGATTTTCTTTTAAGATTGGTAAAGCACCAGGTTTCAGTGACATTTATATGAATGTAACTTGAGATAATGAGTACTATGTACTGTTTTTGTTCTTTAGGGGGAAAACGGTGCCTCAGAGGAGAACCTTGAAGACTAAGGCAAGGGGTCCTTTTTGGAGAACCATGCCCACGGTCTTTCGAGCTAATTATGCAAATTCCTTTTAATGACACATTTCCATAGTGGAAAAAAGAAAATAAATTCCTTAATTAGGCTGAGAGTTGAGGAAGGGTTGTTTAAAAATGTTTTGATCAAACTTGAAGGATCCTTTCTGTTCCTCTTTTCCTTGGAAAGAATGAATGTATCGTCAGCTAAACGAAAACATTCAGATATGCCTGGTTTTTATTTAACAGCAGATGCCATAGTTGACGTACAAAGAAACCTTTTAAATGTGAAAAAAACTTTGTCCCCTCTGCCGAACATTTCAAAAACTGCCGTTCAGTACACATATCATCCTTACTATGCAAAACCTCCCTGTGTCTTCTGATGAACATATTAAAATAATAGAATTATGGGATATCCTTTTTTATGGGCCTTATTTATCTGAACTACTTAATTTTCTGAAAGAACTAATAAACTTTTACAGTAGTAGGAGAAAATATTTTAATAGTTCTACCTCTGTTTCTCATTCTATTAAATTGTTTTGATTTGTAATGACTACATCATATGATTTTAATATTTCAGACCATCACCTTCTGTGATGTCCTATAACTTTGTATGAATCTAAGAATTGCTATGGAGATGCACATAAGTAACAGAGAATGTGATAATGTTAAATGTGTTCACATGATTATGATTTAATTTGTGTAGGTACGTTGTTTTAAAATGGTGATTAAGTTAATATAATGTAATTTTAAATGGACTGGCATAATCTGTGTACTTTTGTTTCTCATGAATTTATCACTGTATTCTGGATTAATATCACCAGCAGTTATACAACTGTTAATGCTGCCCCAAACTGTCTTTAACTCGCTGAAAGAATGAATGCTTGGTCTTTTCTATACCCAGAAATACAATGGTCTGAATGTGTTTGGTGTGTTTAACAAAAACAATATTAGTATATTAATATATACACATTATTATAAAATGTCATATTCTAAAAGGTTGGTGTTTTCCAAACCCAGAAATACAATGGTCTGTATATGTTTGGTATCTCTGTAACAAAAAAATTATATAATACATTATTATAAAATGTCACATTCTTCATGTTATGCAGAATATTTTCTTTAAAAATCTAATGGACGCATCATACTGTAGATATCACAGGCAAGTGTTTACTTGATGTACCATTTTGGTAAGAGTTTGAATTTTGATTAATAATTCCAAGGATTTATTAAGTCTTCCACTACTGAATTTGTTCATCTCTGAACAAAATCAATTGTTTGTTTGTCTTAATATACAATGCTTGAGTTATGGGGTTTCTTATTTTTGATCATGTTTCGTTTTCATTTTTTATTTTTCCAAACCAAAGTAGGTTTTCACCAGTATGTTACTATATTAGAAAGTAAATGCAATAGTGGTTAAAGACCTTATGCCATTTGTCTTTTGTTGCTGTTTTGAATAAAAGATTAAAGTGATTTTTTTTTTAAATTTATATAATATGGATAGAATTTGTATTTTTCAGAAAATGTATATTAAATAAACTCGTAAAGCTTCTTTTTATTTGTGTCGTTCTCTGAAGAGGGATTTATTCTAGTTCACAGCTTCATAAAATGAAATGGAAAGTAATTGCTGTAAAACTGTTAACATCTGCTTGCATGTGTTTATCAATTTTCCACAACTGTTTTTCTTCTTATTCTCCTTATTACTTGGATCCATTCTGGTTGGGTCAATGGGAAACCATGGGAAGCTTGCACATACTACAGCTGAACGCTGTGTCTTTGTGTGGGAGATTCTACGTGCACAAACACAGGGAGAACATGCTCCACACACACAGAGAAGGGTCAGGTCCAGGCCCACAGCCCCTAGAGGTGTGCCAAGGACCCTGCTGAGCTCCATGCCACTTGAGTGTAAAATTACTCTTAAGAAATTAAATATCATTAACCTCCTGTGTCACTTCTTCATTGATCTTGAGAAAGTCCCATGTTACAAGTTGTTTATGGAGGGGGGGGGGGTCTTTTTTTGTTCCATTGCCATATGTGAGAGCACAGCTGATGCCTAATATATAACCAAGTGAGGTCCCACATGGTGAGTGTCTTTTCATGGCATTGCTCAGCTGCTTGCCAAGATATTCTAGTTATTACATTAAATACTTTTTTTTGTTGTTTTTGCTGGCTTTAAGCTTTAAATATGATGTTCTGGCATTTTGGTAATTTTATCACTGGTTAACAGGATGCTTCCCTGTCCATTGTTTTTCATTGCACCCTGAATAAATCTTAGCAATGAGCTAAACTATGACCTGACTCTCTCCCAAGGGTTCTCTCACATATCAGAATGCCTTCAATCAGTGCAAAGATTATCATTGAACAGAGTGAACTCTTTTATGGCATACAGTAATCTGTACAAGGCCATGTTGTTAGAGAAGATATATTCCAATCCTTTGTATTACTAAGGTCAAATATTTATTAAATGCTAAAGAACCTTCGCAAATTACAACTGACTTTTGTTTCATACCTTTTAAAAACAATACACTGTGATGGACATTTCCAAAAGTGCACAAATCAAATCATGTGCAACATGAAGAGAACTACAATTTTGTTCCATTTTGTTCTGTTCCATTTTGTTAATCCCAACTGAAATGGCTATAGTTTTGATATGGATGCATCATATATACATATATTGCACTGGGTAATTATTGGAACATATGTTATATGGTACGGGTTCTGTAAAGATTTCTGGCTGTTACATTGCAGCAAATTATGCATCTATGGAAAATTAGATTTCTGTTCATACGAAGTTCAGTTGTATCACAAGACTTTAGAGGTGACCCACCCATTAATCGCTTCAGATTATACGGTCACCTCCAGGCAAAGACAATTAATTGCCAAAAATTAGGCCCGACTTTGATCTTGCAGTTTTCCCACAACGTTTTCCATAACATCGCTGATTAATGGTTACAGGTGCTCTGTGTGAGAGCCCTGAGATAATTGTCCCAAGGTCGCTGGAGCGTAAAGGCCAGCCTTTTACCTGTCATTGCTACAACCTGCTTTTTCTAAACAAGATTAATTGTTTAAACTTGACAAACAATTTAGTTAGATTAATTTTAAATTACATTTGTCATTTAAAAATATATAGAAGTTCTGTGCATGTCAAGGATATCACCCTAACTATCCAACTAACTATCAACTTACAGCTGCCTACCAAGTCAACTATTATTATTAAACTATTACTGCAACAAGCGATATTCTTCTAAAGCTCTTATTGGAGAAAATTCAATAAATGCCAATGATGATTAGGGAGTGTTGTTCCATTAGTCCTTTGTGAGTCAGTCAAGGCCGTTTTCGAGGCTGAGGCAGTTACTGATTCGGAAACCCCCAGATATCTCGACAATGTTTTACTCAGTTTTGCACATTGTTCCCAGATTTAATAAAAAAATAAGTTTGCATATAGTTCAGGCATATACTTCTTTTTGAAAACATATTAATGGGTTTTATAATTGCATCCTCATAAACAGGGTTTTTTTCCCAAGAAAATACATTATTATGCATATTTGCAGTGAACTCGAGGTTTGATAAACATTAAATAGGTATTTTTAGCTGCATGGAATCTAATGCCATCTAGTGGTGAAGTCTTGCACCATAGGTAGGATTTTCTGGACAACGTCAGAGTAATAAAGCAGTTGATGTAAGTTAAAAAACGTGGAAGACAAAATGAGAGTAATGAAAGCAGCGGGAACATCTTCCCAACATTAAAATTTAATACAATTAAAAATATTACATAAGAAGATAAGAAATTTACAAACGAGGGTAGGCCATTTGGCCCATCAAGTTTGGTAGGGTTGAACTCAACTAATAGCTCAGAGTTGTTAAAATCTTATCTAACTCTGATTTAAAGGTTTTAGCTTGCACTACAGCAACGGGAAGACTATTCCATACTCTAACTACACATTGTATAAAGAAGTGCTTTCTCAAATTCATCTTAAAGCATTCTCCCGCTAATTTCCACCTATGGCCACTAGTTTCTATATTTGAATTAATATTGAAGTAATTATTTGGTCGAACAGCATCCACACCTGTTAGAATCTTATATACCTGGATCATGTGCCACTTTGCTCGCTTGACATTGTGACTCTAATAACTACCCGCTGCTTCCTGTCTTGACCAGTTTTCGATCCTAAAATCCCTGCAGCTTTGAACTTAAGCAGGAGCCATTTGTGGGGGACAACATCAAAGGCTTTCTAGAAATCTAAGTAGATCACATTGTAGGCCTTTTTGTGATCAACTTCTCTTGTAGCTTCCTCAAAGAACTCAAGTAGATTAGTTAAACAGGATCTACCTCTCCTGCATCCATGTTGGCTATCCCTCAGAATGTTATTTGAATCCAGGTAATCTACCACTTTCACTTGGATTATGGCTTCCATTACTTTTCCAGTTATGCAAGTTAAACAGATTGGCCTATAGTTTGCTGGATTACTTCTCAAGTTGTCACTGTGAAAATGTTTATTGCTGGGTTTTGAAATGGTATAATTACATCTTAAGGGTTACCGAGAGTGGATAGTCCATAACGTTCACACACAGTAACACTTCAAGGATATTTTTGAGAAACCACTTCAACTAAATTCAGAAATGATTCAAATCAAGGTAGAATGCATAAACAAAAATATTAACCATTTAAATGTTAAAGTGGCTTGAACATCACTATAGTGTAAATGGAGCTCCATTGTAACATCACAGTCAATATTGTGATAAGCAGCTGTCCTGTATTTTGTTATCTAGATATAATATCTATACTAAGATTACCTGAAGAAAGTATAGCTGCAGTCCCACAAAGCATTGCAAAGACATATTGGAAATTATGAGACAGTTACTCCTTTTGGGCATCAGGTGGGAGTATATGCATGTTTTCACGTAATAATGACATTACATGATAATTACCTACAGAACTCACGATGGATTATTGAAGAAAGTTCTATAACTGCTGACCATCAACAATGTGAATTGCTAAACAACCAGGGATGGGAACAGGTCATGCCTTGGCGAGTCTGAGTCAAGTCTAGAGTCAAGACATTGCAGTGTGAGTTCAGTCTCAGGTCATTTGCCCTCAAGTCCAAGTCTTTCCATCATTTTTGCTGTCAAATCACAAATCATCAAATTTGTGACTTGAGTCCAAATCAAGTTGTTGGTCATTTAACTTGAGTACCTACCATGTCAGTTTTTCTGACTCTATTAAAATTTGCTACAGCAAAAACCCATAGAATATGTTCTTTATAGGCAGAGATAGCTTGAAAAGAGTGTCCACGTATGGTTCTCCTAACACAGCTTTTATGTCCATGTATTTGCAGAGAGTGACGCATCTCTCTAATAATCTATCTCAGGAGATTTGGCATTCAGCCAACTGAAAATGCAGACAGCAGAGAATTAATACACTGAAATGATCAAATTAATACTATGGTATCCAGAGGGGAACTATAACCTCAAGTGTTCTCGTGTCATAGGGTCCAAGTCTGGTCCTAATCTCAAGTTTTTGCATCAAATCCAAGTCATGTCCATGTTTTTATTTTTACCAAATCAAGTTACAAATCATCAAATTTGTGACTTGAGTCCGAGTCAAGTTGCAAGTCAGTGACTCGAGTTCCCATCTCTGTTATGAACCACACAAACTAATACATAATACTGCGTGGCTTTTCTTTGGGTACTACACTCTGCTCCATCCTAAATTTCCCATTTCAATATTTCATATAAAGATTGACCAGATGGTTGTAATCATTTGTACCACCATTAATAGCTATGGTCCTCCAAAAGTCATATATTTATTTTATTAATGTTTTATGTTAGATATGGTGCTCCTTCGGGGTATTGTCTTTGTTTTACATACGTAGCTAAACTGAGATTTAATCTACTGCCATTACTTAATATATGCCCCAGTGTGGTGCTCAGCAAACACTGCAGTTTTAAGAAAAACTGAAAAAGTATACAATTTTTTATTCTAATCAGCTGTATAGTGTGTATTGGAATAACCCGCAACCCATCTGCTAAAAAATATTAATTAAATTAGATTTTGACTTTTTACAAGACAATTGTCTGATTTCCCTTAGATTTGTAATTCTTTTTCAGTCTTTCTTCTTTCCATTTTAGATTTTACTCCTTACTGAATAACCTGGATTTTGGGTATCTGCAATCTCCTTCATTAATGTTTTGCTGGTAGACAGCAATTGTTACAATGTTCTTGCAATTAAATTGTAAGTACATTAACAGTGAATTGTTATGACTACCACAAGCCACAATATTTTAAATATTATTTTCCAAACTAATTTACCTGTATTATGTTCAAATAGCATTTTCATCTGACCAGAAGAGGGTGCAATTGCACCCTGGTTAAATCGACTATGCTCATGAACACATTGATACAAATATGATGCCAGTCCACACACTCACACACTATGGGAAATTTAGGGAGATCAATCTTCCAAATCGATTTTTCTGGACTGTGAGTGAGATACAAAGTGCTCAAAGAAATTTCAATCCCCAGTCCTGTAGGTATGAGACAATAGTGATACCCAAAGTGTGTATTTCTGGTTTATCACTTTCATATTTCAGGGCACAGGGGTGAAATAATGACCCAGAATGGGTCACTTATGACATCAGCATGACTTTTTACTCAACCTGTAAATGGATCCAGACGTTCCTCTATTGTAAGTAATTATGAAATGTTATATTCCTAATTTTTGTATACAACCATCCAAACTGTCCTGAAGCACTTATCCACTACAGAGTCCTATCCAAGGAAGCACAAAGTCATATTGAGCAGCATCACAGGGTATGCCCACATACACTATGGGCAATTTAGGAACACTATATCCCATTTTTGTCTTCAAACTGTGAACAGAACCTGGCATGAACCTGGCAAGAAAATGCAAACACCACACCCACACACTCTATGGGCAATTTAGCCCATACACTACACACTATATCCCGCGTATGTCTTCAAACTGTGAACAGAACCTGGCATGAACCTGGCAAGAAAATGCAAACATCACACCCACACACACTATGGGCAATTTAGCCCATACACTACACACTATATCCCGCGTATGTCTTCAAACTGTGAGCAGACACTGACATGAGCATGGCAAGAAAATGTAAACACCACACACACACACACACACACACACACACAGACACACACACAGAGCAGGCAGCAGGAACTGAACCCTGATGCTGGACATCTGAGGCTGCGGAAATACCCACTGTGTCACTACGCTCTCTTTTCCACAACCCCGCAGCATTATTATTACCCTTATCTATACGTCCTCCTAAACGACAACAGAAAATACATACTAAGCCTCACTATACTCCTGCTGTGTATGTCCTGGGAGTACCGTTCCTTCAGTCTTTTTAGTCTTTACTGATGACTGAAATATCATCACAATATACCTTCACTTCCAGATATAGTATTGTACGATTCTTAAAGTCTTAGGCAGTCAAAGAAAATTATGGTTAAATGATCTTTATAGATAAACTTTAACTGAATTTGTTAATACAAATTTAGAAAATTATTCACTGTTTTCCATAGATCCATTAAATTCTTATTATTTCCATGTCACAAGAATATTTCTTGACTTTATTCTGTGATGTTAACAGCACATTACAGTATATTGCCACCAGGATGTGCATATCCCAGCATGCCCCACAAATAATTGTAAATAGCCCCTTGTACTGTATGTATTTCTTATTGTAAATACTTGTATTTCCTTATTGTACCATGTGTCCTAAAAAATAATGGCCGTGTAAGTCCTAAATGTAGGACTCCCAATTTTTTTGACTAAAAGCAAAAGCTGATTTTTTTTCTTTTCTTTCTGTCTTAGGCAGATTACCATCTAATTGATATTTGTATATTTATTACATGAATATAAGGTATAATAAAACAGACAGCGTCACTATGTACTGAATTTTATTGACTCATTCAAAATATAATACAGCTGTTCCAGACGCTTTTCAAATTACAATATTGCACAAATTAAATCACTGAGCTATATATAATCCAAATACAATATAATATAGTACAAAATAAAATATACCTTATTGTACTTTCACTGCTGCATTTAGTTGGCTCAGTTTATCATAAATTTTGATGAGTCAGCATTTGAGAGAAAATGACATTCTTTTTCTGTCATGTTTTCTGTGCATGCAGCACCAGTCTCAGGTAGCTCGCCAGAAGCAGACGGGTTGCAGGTAAAGGAAGGTCTCCCAATACTTTTGGCAATATAGTGTACCTTAAATATTAATACAGATGCATTTTTTAAAAAAGCTGAATATATAACAAAATCACACACACAAAGCCCTCCCGAAATGCCCAAAACGGCTTTGGTTTTCTTTCCAATAGACCAAAGGATCAGTATCCTCTGTAAGACAAGGGGTACTGAAGTACACAGGGACCTCATGTGGGGCTGTGTCAGGTGGCATGGCAGATGATTGGCTTTCCATGTAGGAAAACAGTTTTGGGCATTTCTTTGGTTGAGCACTGCCATTCATGGTTGCATTCCGTTTTGGGGAGGCAGACTCAACTTTTGCATTGAGAAGGTTGGGTCGAGCGTGGCAGCCACCTGGAAGCATTCCATCTCTTCAAATTTTGTTAAATGTCTGTCAAGTGAGGATTGTAGAGTTGACACAAACGGTCATCTTCATGTTTTTGATAGCATGCCTTAAGCCCCTGACACAAGGGATGATGAGGCTGGAGGTTACTATTTTCTCAGCCTGGCATCTGTCTGTAGCCTCCTCAAAGGGTTTCAATACTTCACAAAGCTCCTGGATTATTTTCAGCTCATATGATGTCAGCTGGATTGGGCAATGGAGCTCAACAAGTACATCACTTGGAACATTGAGAACAGACCTCAGCATCTTTAACTGGCTATTCCAGAGTGTGGCATTTGCAGGCTGACGTTTGTACCCTCCCTCTAGGGCGTCAGTAGCCAGTGTGGACTTGTGACAAAAAGAAACAAGTTTTTGGAGCTTGCCCAATAAGTTTTTTATGGATCCAGCCTCACCCATGGCATCACGAACCTGAAGCTGAAGGGTGTGGACAAAGCATGAGCTTCTCTCTGATGAGAAGTAGACCATCTCCTCTTCAACATTCCCCACTTCAAAATCAGATGTGTCATCTTGCTCTTCCTCTTCACTTTCTGCAACTTGTATTGGTGGGAAGAGGGTGAATGCCTTTACCATGTTGGAGGCATTGTCAGTCACAATGAATGAGATTTTGTTCTGAATATTGTAATTTTGAAAAACATCCTCATAAATTGTACAAATGTTTTCTGCTGTATGCCTCCCTTTAAAATGCTGACAGCTCAGCATTACACTCTGCAACATCCATCCATCCATCCATCCATTATCTATACCTGCTTATCCTACTGGGTTGTGGGGGGTCTGGAACCTAACCGGAAGCAATGGGCACGAGGCAGGGAACAACCCTGGACAGGGGGCCAGCCCATCGCAGGGTGCACTCACACACCATTCACACACACAGGCACTTTAGTAACTCCAATAAGCCTCAGCATGTCTTCGGACTGTGGGGGGAAACCAGAGTACGCAGAGGAAACCCCACAATGACACAGGGAGAACATGCAAGCTCCACACACATGGAACCCAGTCGGAGACTCAAACCCAGGTCCCAGAGGTGTGAGGCAACAGTGCTAACCACTGCACCACCAAGCCGCCCCCTCACTCTGCAACATGTAATCTATAATGAAATGGCGAGTCATTCCAAAAAATGATTTCATTGATCGGTTTGACCAAAGATCTACTGTCAGGCAAATATACTCCGTTTTTTCCATCAGATTAATCCAGTGTTTCTTAAACTTTTTCTGTCATTCCCCACTTTGGAGGTATGGAAGGGTTGTAAGCCCCACCTGTCCCAAATCGACCCCAACAAAATTGTAATAAACTGGGCTTTAAGTTTAACTGTTCAAATTTATTGAAATAACATTACATTTTAAAACCGTAACTTCATATAACAGCATTAAAATCTTTCACACATGGAACCTAAATAAAACATCTAATAAAAGTACAAATATATTATCACTTTGCATGAAATAACACTTTGTTCAAACTTTGTTTTCTCTGCCGGCGCCGAATCTCCAGTTCTCTTTTCGTTCCGTGTAACAAACCTATCCATTTTAATTACACCTGCAACTGTGTACCGCCTCTCCACATTTAATTATTCCGCTTCAATAACTCCGACGTAAAATCACTGTCGTAAAGTACTGTGGTTCCACGTGACATTTTCAATGCCATTCGTTAGCTGATGTTGTTTTAATTTAAGATTACGTTTAAATGTGTTTTGTTTTGGGTGTATGGTAATTAAACAAATGAATTAATAGATTTAATAACACAAATGAAAAAAATAAATGAATAAACAAAAAAGTCCCTCTGTATTTCGCGCCCCACTTGTCACGTCTCTGTTCCCCACAAGAGGGGAACGCACCACACTTTAAGAAACACTGATATAGCCTAAGCCATGGAAAAAAATTGAGACCACTCTATATTTTTAAACAAACCTGCATTTTAAATCCTGGCTTAATCGTGGTTCTGCTGGCAGAAGGATACGCTGAGCAGCAGGTTGGTTCCAGGTTCAGAATTTCTAAGACAGCAGTACACAAAAATAAGGTGAAGCTGGAGACACTGGGAATGACCAAAAACCAGTCAGGTAGAAAGCGGAAGGAATTTTATAAAGCCAGAGATGACCATTAATTTGTGCAACAGTTTCTCATGAAACGGAGGATATCAAGTAACTTTTAAAAGGAATAGGACACATTAAGTGAAGGTGTGAAGTGCACTGCTAGAATACAGTCAATAAAAAAAGCCTTCTTGCAAACTGCAAACAGATATAGCTGAACCCACCCGGGAACGAATTTTCGTTTTAGGGTGGGTTCGGAAAATTCATTTATATTTATGATAGAAGCTATTTGATTGGCCAGTAGATGTGCTCCCATCGACCTGTGCCACCGTAATATTCCTATAAAGCTACCTGATTGGCCAGTTAACCCAGTCTAAAGCATTCACTGGCCAATCAGATAGCGTCTCTCGTGTGAATATTAATAAGCTTTCCCGACCCACCGTGGAAATGAAAACATCGTCGGAGTGGCGAGCCATGTTCGCCTTGTATTGTGCGCTGCACCGGATCATATAGTACATAGTTATTTATGCGAGCGCCTCTAAGTAACGTTTAGTATGCATGCGTGCGTCTCTCATAAGGTGAGGCATTTGATAATTGCTGAGAATTATTCTTAAACAGTGACTATCATTATTTCATAAACATAGCATGACAACGTACTTACGGTAGCGAAATCATAGCACTAATGCAAACGGAAAAGATTTCGCCATCCTTAGGGTATTTCTGTGGTATCTGTTTTGGGATGCGCGAGTTTCGCTGGTATTTGGCGACACGGAACCGGAACCATCCTGTGGTTTTAATATTTTTATTCATTAAAATCTTAACATTTAGGTTCTCGCTTCTGATTCAGGAAAAGGACGTTGTCTCGTAGTTAGGTTCCCTTAACTAATGAGGTTTCATGGGCAGTTAACCAAGTATACGATGCACCCCTAAGTTACGGGATAGAAATTCGGTCACTGGTGTTTGCAATTAAGTAGTCAGATGTGTTACTTTTAATTTGATTTGGCTCGTTTGTCCCATGTCGAGCGCTGCTTTCTCTAGTAGAGATTAATCAGCCAGTCGGGCGTTTAATCAGCAGCCCTGGACTTATGGGAGCCAAATAATTAGTTCAAATAATTACGTTATAGCACCGCATTATGATTCTGAGGGATAGATCTTTCATCTCCATATTTAAAAAAATTCTGGAGAAAGTGTTCACGTGGTTATATTGTCATACGCAAATACACCCTCCAGTCCTGCAGGGGGTGTTGTACCTGCACAGCTCTGCAGGCCATGGCTGTGATGTTATAACCTGAAATGGTCTACATTTGTACCTGCTGTTAAGTTCCTTACACAACAACCTGAATCTTCCGCTTATGAATGACTGCAGTTCTCCGCAGTGCCACCAAAATGGACCGCATCAGCAGATCTACGATCCTGCTATAAATAGGACCTACTCTGCATGGGCTTCTAGGGTAGCGACAGGCATCCTGGCTGTGAATGAGCCCAGCTAGTGAGGGCTGACTAATTATTAAGGAATTTGTGCTAGATATTTCTTTAGAGAGCCTTTTATCTTGTGGTCTGTCCACAGAATAACCCTTCGTCATCCAGTATATTTTTAGGTTTGATGTTTTCATGCCACTAAAACTGCTGTTTTAGCCTCCGGTGCTTTAGAATGAACATAGCATCCTGAATGGGGAGCTTTGAACTGCTGCCTAGCCCAGCCATGACCTAACATCCATCAGTATTTAATTATTGAATGATACCACTACTCCCCCTCACATGGCCTGAAACTAAATTGAAATTATGCTTTATTTTCTGTTTGTACAAGTATGCTGGAATGGTTGTTTTCACATCCCATAATGTTCTCCTTTGAGATTCACACACACAAAAAGATGCACGCGTTTCTGGGGATTAGGGGTCTTGCTCGAGGCCCCAACAGAGATGTGACGATGGGACTTGAATCAGTGACCTTCCGATCACAGACCTGGGAGCTTAAACCTCTTAGCCATATGCCACCCCCCATAGATGTCTCCAGAGGATAAATTAGCAAGCAGACAGTGCCTGTTAAGTGGAAGGGTTAAGATGGGAGAAATGAGGGTTTAAGCCCCATGGTGGGTGGGTTTACTGAGGTGTCAGTCAGCACCTAAGCCTTCCTGTCTCACCGTCTTCCTGGAGCTTAGTCTCAGCCCTTATTTAACACACCTGATACAGATAATCGGGCCCTAAAGTAGCGTCTCAGTATTAGAGTCAGCTATGCTGAAGCTAAGGTGGCTCTGAAACTGAGATATTACTGAAGAGCCTGATTATCTGTATCAGGTGTGTTAATTTAGGGCTGCACCTACGCTCTAAGCCTGAGTGCCTGTAATCAGAATGTCACCAGTTTGAGCCGAGCCTTGGCAGGTCTGTGGGTCCCTGAGCAAAGTCCTTAACCCACAGCTCCCTGGGTACCCCAACAAGTGGCTGCCCTTCACAGCCAGCTAAATCTACAAAAAAGCAAGTTGGCGGAGGTGTAAATGCAATTTCCCCATGGGGATCAATATAGTATCAATTATCATTCTCCCAGTGTGTGTGTTCTCTAGAGCAGACTTATACTTTCAATCCATCCATCCATCCATTTATCCTATTTAGGGTTGCAGGGGGTCTGGAGCCTATCGTGGAGGTTACAGGAGCAAGGCAGGGAATAACCCAGAATGGGGTGGCAACCCATCGTAGGGCACACATGCCAATCACACATGAACACCTATGGGCAATTTGGTTACTCAACATGTTTTTGGACTGGGGGCGAATGAATTTAATCTGCTTTCAATTGAAGTACCATTGTTGTGGTGATTATTATTTGAGATCATGCAGGTTTTTTGTGGTGTAGAGGGGTTGTCACGCCTGTGTTTGCCATGTTCCCACGTTGATGGTGACACCTTCCTGCAGGACAGGAGAAAGCCAAAATGTTATGACTTGTGAGGGAGTGAGCTGCGGTTAATGTTCTGGACTGGGATGGAGATGTGGTGCCGCACTCTGACCGCATGGTTACTGCCACTTCTGCACCATCCCCAAACTGGCACTCAACTGCAATTGTGTCTCATGGAGAACAACGTGGGGCAAAGCGAAAAGAGAATCTCCCCACAGGGAATTAATAACGTTTCTATGCTCTGCTCTCTCCATGCCTGTATACAGTAGCTCCCTGTTAACTGGATGCACTGATATGTAGAACATTTTTCCTCCCCTAACATTTTTGCATGTTCTTGGATGCTGTGTGAGTCGTACACAGATCTCCCATATATGCTGGGATCTTTTACTTTTTTTTTTTTGCATGCTAATATATTCAATCCAATTTATTTGTATATAGCGCCTTTCACAACAAAGTTGTCCCAACGCACTTTATAGGGCTGTGTTGTGATACATACAACATAAGTAGAGGGAGAAACAGAACAGGGAAAAAAAGGAAAGAAAGAAATTGAATATGCACATTCTATGTTGGGTGGATAGTGCTGTGGCACACTGTCAACCAAATTTTGCCCCCTTGGCTCATCACCAGGGGGTGGGTTTTTCAGAAGAGGAGTCTTAAATTGGAGCGACTTCTGCAGAGTGGCTCATAATATAACACCGGGCTGACAGAAACACTACTTGCTGATAAGGGACTGAAAATACCACGGTGAATGACTGATAAACTTGGTTAGTATCGAAACAAGTCAAATTTTTCTTCTCTGTGAATAACAGTTGGAGTACTTTTGCCACACTGTGTGCATTTTAAAATAGGAGGGGAAAAAAGGAACTTGTCATGAAACTTTCAAGACTCGAACTGTCATCCTGGAACACTCCCTCCCTCCCCCGTCCTCTTTGTAAACCCGAACAGGTTGTAATTACAGAGAATGCGAGGCCTATTCAGTGTGCTGCTGTGTGAAGTGGTTGAGTGGGCTGTGGTATGTGTGTGTCTGAGCGCCGGCATTAGGGATCCGTCCTGTAAGGGGTCTGATTAACAGAGCAGAAGCCTTGTTAAATGATTTTTTGAATATAAAATGAAACATCTCGGTTCTTGTTAAAGAAGCCATGTTTGTCATTATTTGAATTGTAACCAAGAAACCTGTTTACATAAATAATATACATTAATAGAATAGAAATTGAATTTTTCGTTGTTTTATAAGGATTTTTGGCACGGTAATTTATGAGAAATGGGCATCTTTGATAGCGACACCACGAGGAAGGATTTTTATATGCTCAAGAAACTGTGTAGGAAAACTTGCACTTTTCAGAATGTTAATACCTTACAAAAACAACAAAGATAATTATAAATTATGTATTTCACTTGTTTGTGGCTCTGATCTTATGAGTAATGAAGAATGTCCACCTATCTGATCCTCAACAGCATATAGAGTCTAAATCTCTAATGAAGAGCCTCTGTGTTCCTTCAGTGTTTGTGGGGGATTTTTTCCCAAAGCCCAGAAACATGTGATCAGCTGAATAGTGTCCTTAAATTGCCCATAGCTCGTGTTCATGCGTGTGTGTGTCGGCCTGGGTACTCCATATAAAGTTTTCCTGTGATGGCTTCCAGACTCACCGCAGTCACAGAGGAATGTATGTAATTATATAAGAATATTGAAACCGGAGACCTGGCAACCCGTCGTTACAATAATAAACTTTCACTGTGAAATTCCTGTGACTTTTGGGGAATGACGACGGTGGGTTTAAAAGTTCATAGCTAGTGGTGATATGAGAAGAGACTCGTGCCGTTTGTGCTCATTGAAGATAGTTCAAAGGCTCAATGCACAAAACTGCTTAGCGAGGATAGCGAGGTATCTGGGAGCCCTGGGTGATGGAAGAGCACATGCTTATTCCCTCACACCGTTATCATACTGCCACAGGGCTGCCAGCTCAGTACTATGCTTGAAAATGTAGCATCTACGGCTCATTATTTGAACCTTGAAAACACTGTTTTGTTGGCTCTTTGTAGATTATTGTGGTAAACAAAACCTCAGCCGTCCAAAGTATATTAACACTACTGATGAGATATGAGGACAAAACTACTGTTCTACAATAAAAAAGAAATTCTTAATGGGCCATTCTAATATACATCATAGACAGGAGTCTGTTTGTACTTCTGTATAGTAGAGATCTAAAATCTAGATATTTGGATCCGCCAGACAACACTCAATATAACTGGAAATTCATTTTCTTGTATATTCAAAAGTTTAATCTGGACGTATTTAAGATACTACTGTTACAGTAGTTTTATAAGTACTAGAAAAAAGTTATCAAATGACTCCTATTTTTATTGTTTTTTCACAAATAATTCGAAGCAATACAGTTTTAATCCTCGAAAGCTAGTGTCGAGTAAATAATGCTTGTTCCATTGGTCCAAAATGTGTTTTGCAAGCAGACCGGCGTCTCTAATTTTCCACTGGGTTAATGTGTATTGTGGCCTGGCATCCATCACGAAATGAAGCGCACTGATGCCTGCAGAGGGGTCTGTCTGTTCAGATCTGCTAGATCAGGGCGTGTCTGGCAGTCATTAGAGGTGTTGTGGCTGAGAATCAACAATGAGGTGCTTTGCTTTGATCAGCTTCACATCCAAAGTCAGAGCCTCCCTTGGGTTTGCATCCTTGAATTCCCCTTACAAGCCAAGTAAAGAGCCCCTCTATACCCCCCCTCCCTTATTATTTACATTTTATCCATCCATCCACTTTCTGTATTCAGGGTTGCAGGGGGGTCCAGAGCCTTTCCTGGGGCAGGGAACAACCCAGGATGGGGGGCCAACCCATTACAGGGGACATTCACACTCATGCACAACTTTAGTAATTTGGCAGCTCCAATTAGCCTCAGCATGTTTTTGGACTGAGGTGGGGGTGGGGGGGGGGGTGCTGGAGTACCTGGAGGAAATCACATAATGACATGGGGAGAACATGCAGACTGTACACATGTGGAGTTATGGTGGAGACTTGAACTCTGGTGCTAAGCACTGTGTCATCATGCCATTCCCCTTATCAATGCCATTGTTTACTAAATCTGGGGTTTACGCCCTATTCTTCCTACAACGGTGACCTAGGGGGATAATGCCTGGGTCCGTCACCACTGATGACTGAACAAACTGCTCTTATGAGACTGAGTCCAGTTTAACTTACTTGCACTGACACTATGGGTTTGAGTCCAGTTTTACTTACTTGCACTGACACTATCCTGAGATTGTGATTCCCTGTCAGTCCACAATGGGTTTGAGTACAGTTTTACTTACTTGCACTGACACTATCCTGGGATTGTGATTCTCTGTCAGTCCACAATGGGTTTGAGTCCAGATTTACTTACTTGCACTGACACTATCCTGGGATTGTGATTCCCTGTCAGTCCACAATGGGTTTGAGTACAGTTTTACTTACTTGCACTGACACTATCCTGGGATTGT
>JAODUD010000117.1:13082240-13101195 GCA_026784285.1 Stomatorhinus walkeri
CTAACTTGTCTGTTGTGTGTTCAATTCCAGCCACCTCTGTTTTTCTATTTAGTAGATTTGTTCCCTAATATTTCATTTGAATTAATTCTTCTAGTTTCTGAGATTCTGTTTTGGGTTTTTTTGAAATCTTTGTTATTTCCCTAGTGTTTGAATTATGTTTCCTAGTTTTTGAGATCCTTGATTTAATTATTATTATTTCACTTGTTGCCCGTTTCCTTGTGCCGGTCCTTCTTAATTGTTCTCACCTGTCCTGTGTTTAATTGTTAGCCCTCTGTATTTAAGTACCTGATCCTGCTTTGTTTTCTGTGCGAGCATTCATTGTGTTTTTTTGATGCTGTGATGTTGGTCACTCTGTTTTGCTGTGTGTGCGCGCGTGCTTCCCTAGCTGTTCTATGTATTACAATTTTTCCCTTGTAGGTATTTTTTGTTTCTGTTGGCTTACTTCAAATCCCTGTTTAGTTTTGACCCCTATGGTCTTTTTGTTTGTAGCATTCCCAGTGTTTTCTATATCTGTAAATAAACCCCTGTTGTTTTGTAGAGCCGTAAGTGGATTGTCACCTTTTTTTCCTGCTTGTACTATGCCCGGAGTCTGTGACAAGAACCCCCGAGTTTCTGACATCAGTATATGTGTCACAAGTAAATAAATATAAATTTAAGAATAGTTTTAGTATATATAAAATAATTGGGTGCTGTTGCTTTAATATTGTCCTGGGAATATCCAGTCGTCGTAAAAACGTTTTTCTATTTTTTATTTAATAAAAAAGGCACAGAATCACACAAAGGTACAGCATCTGTTGTGAAGGTTAATTTTTATTTAGTAACTCATGGGATTAAATTATTACTGGATATTAAATATAGCTATGTTTCAATTCAAGGGCGTAGGTTTGGTTTCAACATTGGTAGGGACCAATTCACCCCCGTAAACGCATAGGATATTCCAGCAATATTGGTAGGGATGATGTCCCTACCGTGCGTACCCAAATCATCTCCCTTGTTTCAAATTTTAACTTTACTAAAGGCTGTTTCGTGCTTGCATCATTAATTACACGTTTTGAATATACATTGCATTAAGGCAACAGCCACAGTTTATTTTTAAGTATTGTGTTTCTTGTGTGACTTGTTACTTCGGTATAATTTAAAGTTTATTGGGTAAATAACAAAGCTTTTTGCGCAAATACAGGCTCGGAGCCCCATTGCCATGCATTCCGCTTGAGCTTTCAGGCACCACTGGCTTTACCTTTGGCTGAGGTGAAGCCCAACCCCTTACAGTGACGGCTGAATTCATCACTACCCAGTACCAGCCAGCCGAAACATCCTTTAGTGACTGCAGTTCCCTTAACATGTGGGGAAACGCGCAGATGCCACGCACAGAGAATGGTTTACATTTTGTAAGTTGAATTGATACAGCAGCACGGGCATCCTTTTCAGTGCATCTTCTGAAAACTGAAATACATATTTTTGAGGCACCTTTCCTTCATTTTTTTGTACTAATTTTCACCTTAAGGAAAGGTAATCGTTGTCTTTTCCAAAAACAAGTCGAATACATTTGTGGCTGTGTTTAATAGAGGTAAGTTTTAAAATTAATCTTTTTCAGAACAGATTGATAAAACATATTCTTTTTAAGTTGACGGATATCGTGCTTGATGACTGAATAATATTACAGGGAATACAGAAATGCAGACTTAGTGTGTGTCATTGTGGGAGAGTCTTAAGAAAATACGACCTGTTACATTTCATTGGAGTTGCTATACAGTTATTTCTGCGTTGTAGCCAAAATCCCCTGATGTTTGCAATCTGCCGTTTTTCCAATTCCGGTTTACTCTGTTAATTATTTTGTTTCCAACCAGTCGTTCGCATATAATATCATTCGTTACCAAAACCCGCGTGGTTTCCTTTTCTAGATTTGTTAATTCGGCTTTTGCTTAAATATGCCACATGCCATATTAGAAGAGATTCTGCCAAAGATAATTGGCTGGTTAGCACAGTTTTCATTCAGCATTGTATATCGCAGAGATGTATTACCTTATGATAACCTAGCTACCGGCAAATTTATTCTTTAGATCTCAGGTAAAAATTACACCGATTATATTAAAGAAAACAGTTACTGTAAATAGTTTGTTCAATTATGAACACATGTTGTATACTTGTGGTATTGACTCACATTATGGGGATTGTTGACACAACATTAATAGTCCATAAATTTTGTAAGAATCTAGCATCATACAAAATTAAAATAACTTTTGCTTTAATCTAAAGTAAAACCAAATACCCAGTGTAAGTGAAGTAATGCTTCAGTATCTGTAAAACACTGCAATATCAAATCAATTTAAACATTGTCTAGAGAACAGTAATAAAACAATAATATATGGGTCACTTACAATATTTCAAACAGGGCATTGTCCCTCCAAAACATTCTTCAATTAAACAACTTGCTTTTTATCGAACATAAAATTCTATTAAAATACACAATATTATGTGCCAGCCTACCCTTCTACACTTTGTATGGGCTTCACAATACCAAGGTGGCATGACTTATTGCAGGCTTTCAAATCTTAGCACAGAGTATAGCTAATCTACATCTCAATTTGATGCAATTGATTTGTTTTCAATATCTCACACAGATACATATAAAATTAGACATTTGCCATTAGGTCATTTTTTAAGGGATCGCCACCTTAGCAGTGTGCAGCCTTCCAATCTCTTGACAGGGTGGATGAATGTAGCTGATGCGCACACATCCTATATTGTTGATTTGTGTGAAACATCTCTCTACTTCCTTGGAAATTATTGCTGTGTCAACCAACCCCTACGGCCAACCAGGCCCAGTCTCCCCTACCTGAAGAGGGCAGCAATGTTTGTCATTCCTTGCTCAATCAGTACAAATTATTTTATGAGTTTTGAAAAGCTTTACGATTGATCATCTCCATTATAAGTAATTAAAATTTGTCTAAGAACTGATAGGTTTTGGATTTTGGCATTTATATACAGCAGGTTTTGATCAAGGTGTTGCAGAGCAGCATGGCATAGGCAGAAAAAGAGTGACGCTCCGCTGGTAGGTCCGAGAACACAAGGGGTTTATTACAAAATAAAACACACTACAAAACTTAAAGGATCATGAAGGATCAGGAAACGGGAAACGACTGGGGAAAAAAACTAAATCATAGAATAAACATACCCAGAGAACGAAGAAAACACTGGGAGCAAGATTAGGCAATAGAGCAAAGCGAAAAAAACGTAACAAACACTTCTGAACTCCAACATACAACTGCACACCATAACTTGAACACACAGAGTAACATCTAACAATGACAAACTGCTGACATAAACAAAGGCAAGCAGGGGCAGATAACCATATACAAGACAAATTAAACATAGGTATAAACAATATCAAACTAAGGATAAAACAATAATAAATAACAAACAAAGGGGGATGGGGAACAGTGGACGACCTCTTAGCTTATTCAGCTACATGGCAGCTTGGGGGAGCAAACACACATACTAAGGGCTAAACAACAGAAGGGAACAGGACAGCAAGCAATGGGGACGAGACACATAAAACAGAGACAGACGGGAGCCGTCTGACATCCAGATTTTTAGCACTTATCTTTTCTATAGAATACATAATTCTGTGTCATATTTTTTGTAAAACATTGTTTTTAATTTAAATGTTCAGCAAACACAACCACAGCTAAGATACCGAATGATTTAACAAGAAACAACATTTGATGTGTTTACTCTAGGGGTGACATGGTGGTGCAGTGGTTAGCACTGTTGCCTCACACCTCTGGGACCTGGGTTTGAGTCTCTGCCTGGGTCACGTGTGTGTGGACTTTGCATGTTCTCCCTGTGTTGTTGTGGGGTTTCCTCTAGATGCTCCAGTTTCCCCCCCACAGTCCAAAGACATGCTGAGACTAATTGGAGTTACTCAATTGTCTGTGTGGGTGTGCCTTGTGATGGGCTGGCCCCCCATCCAGGGTTGTTCCCTGCCCCCACGACCCAGTAGGATAAGTGGGTATAGAAAATGGATGGATGGAAATGTAATGTACCAAGGGAGAATGCCTTGTAATAGGCATTCTCATGATCTAATTATATTGTAATACAGTAACTTCAGTTAGCTGTTAAGTTTGTTTCTGGGAATGTATACATGCCTTGCCACACCTCAGATGGGATATCAGTTTGATGGTCCTTTGTCTATGAGTTAAGTTTAGATTTTGAGGATTCTCTAGAACTAGATAGTAAGAATGCTGAGAAAAATGTCAGAACTCTGAGACAAATATCAGAATTCTTTTTGTCAGAGTTCTGACATTTTTCTCAGAGTTCTGACTTTTTTTCTCAGAATTCTCTGAAATTTATTTCATATGGTCCTCTTCCGTACAGGAGGGATGTAACTTCTTTAAGTATTTTACAATGTATAGATTTTTTTGAAATGTTATACTTTGCTGATTTTTAACTCTGTGAAGGACATCAATATCTTATATACATTGTGACATCATAATCTTTATATACATTGTGATTGTTTTGTTATCCTTTTTAATACATGTTTTGAATTCCATTTCTAAATGGTTTGAATTTTAATTTCCCTAAATTGGAGTGAAGGTAATTTATTAGACTGATCTACATATTTATGAACTTCATAAATTAAGGGAGTAACCAGACAAATGGAGAAGAACGAATACCCTATAACTGGTCTGAAAAGCCTGTTCTTTTGTCTTCTTATCAAAGTCTTTCTTTATCATGACTTGGGAGGTACTTAACGAGCATTTACCGAGTTCAGAGGTGCTGTCAGCCACTCTCAGAGTGAGCACACATAGTATAATTTCTCTGTAGACTGAGGAGGTATGGTCGGAGACAACCATTGCTCTTGTAATATTTTTAAGGGTCCTCATACAATGTGTCCAAAAAACTCCGCTGGACTGAAATCTGTGAACTCTTGACGTAACGGGACAGGTGCAACTACTAGTTGACACATATGACACATCTTACAGTACTGCTTAACTTCCAAACTTACCCCAGGCCAAAAAATGTTTTACCACTGTTGCCTCATAAATCCAGGAATGGGACTAGAATTCCACCTCTAGTCTTTGTGCGTGGATTTTGCATGTTCTTACTGCATTGTCTGGGTTTCCTCCTGATGTTCTGAGGCATACAGTTAATCTGATGTCTCTGAATTATCCTGTGTGTCCTGTAATGCACTGGCATCCCTATCAGGGTGTACCCCAGTCTTATGCCTTGTGATGGACTGGCATCCCTATCAGGGTGTACCCCAGCCTTTTGCCTTGTGATGGACTGGCATCCCTATCAGGTTGTACCCCAGCCTTTTGCCTTGTGATGGACTGGCATCCCTATCAGGTTGTACCCCAACCTTTTGCCTTGTGATGGACTGGCATCCCTATCAGGGTGTACCCCAATCTTATGCCTTGTGATGGACTGGCATCCCAATCAGGGTGTACCCCAGCCTTTTGCCTTGTGATGGACTGGCATCCCTATCAGGTTGTACCCCAGCCGTTTGCCTTGTGATGGACTGGCATTCCTATCAGGATGTACCCCAGCCTTATGCCTTGTGATGGACTGGCAGTCTGTTCAGGGTGTACCCCTGCCTTATGCCTTGTGATGGACTGGCATTCCTATCAGGATGTACCCCAGCCTTATGCCTTGTGATGGACTGGCAGTCTGTTCAGGATGTACCCCTGCCTTATGCCCTCTGCTATACAGTATCCTGCACCACCTGTCACTCCAGTATGCAGAAGACAATAGTAACTGTCAATTCTAATCGAACACAATGTTATTTTTGTGCTTCTGTTTTTTAGATTCATCATGAACCAAAGATTGGATCCAAACATAACACTGGGGGAAAGTCAATATTGGTATTTTCCCAATAGCTCTCAGGAATATAGCTACCCTCAGCAGAACATCACATATGTGGTATATTACCTCCATGAGCCGCCTGTGGTGGCTGTCTTCATCACCTCCTACCTGCTCATCTTCCTAGTCTGCATGGTCGGCAATGGGGTGGTATGCTACATCGTCTTAAGGAGCAGAAACATGCGCACAGTCACCAACGTTTTCATCCTGAATCTGGCCATCAGCGATCTCCTTGTGGGAATCTTTTGCATGCCAACAACACTTGTGGATAATATCATCACCGGTGAGTACCATGGTCCATACACAGCACGACACAGCATAGGGAAAGGAATCGTGCATAGATAAGTATTTGGGTAGCTAATTAACTTTGACAATGGAACCATAAGCAGTTTGGATTTCTGTACTTTTAACCTATACCATTTAAATACTCTTGTTTCAGATTTGAAAATTTGTTAATTTGGGACAAAAGAAGTTAAAATGGGATTTTAAAATTGGTTAATGAACAAAATTTATTCCATGGAAGTCAGACCACCAAGGCTCTCATTTCCTGCACAACTAATACATTTTTTAAATATTGCGATTATACTGATAATGTTTATTAATAATATTAATATTAATAATAATAAGAAAAGAAGAATATTATGATCCCCATTTTCTGCTGAAATATAATTAAGACAGTCTGCTATCTCTTTGACAGGCTGGCCATTTGGAAGTCTGGTGTGCAAAATGAGTGGAATGGTCCAAGGAATATCGGTGTCAGCTTCAGTGTTTACACTGGTCGCCATTGCGGTTGACAGGTCAAATCATTTTATATCAATAAACATAAAACAATGTTTTTGTGTCATTTGTTTATAAAGTGCCCACATTCTAAGTACCATATCTGGCACTTCTAATTTCTTAGAAAATTAATAGAAACTGTGAAAAGAAATGCAAATATAAAAACGTTAAACCTTATACAGTAGAACATATTTTAACTTAAGGTAAATGGAAGTGTTATATCAAATTATTTTGTATTACTTTGGTCATACAGTGAAATGTACTTTTCCCCCATTTTAGGTTCCGATGCATTGTTTACCCTTTCAAGCAAAAACTGACAATATCAACATCAACACTAATAATTGTGATTATATGGCTTCTAGCACTTTCCATTATGTGCCCATCTGGTGTCATGCTGCAAGTCACCAAGGAACAGAATGTGCGCGTTCTTCTAGGGAATGGCAACGAGACAAGCCCTTTCTATTGGTGCAGGGAAAACTGGCCCAACCAGGGAAGAAAGATTTACACCACTGTCCTCTTTACCAGTATTTACCTGGCACCGTTGATTATGATCGTGATTATGTATTCTTGGATTGGTGTTACCTTGTTTAAAACGGGCATGCCTGCAGAAGGAAGTTGTGGTCATGAAAACCGACAGATAGTCTCAAAGAAGAAGAGAAGAGTCATCAAGATGTTGCTCACTGTAGCCCTGCTTTTCATCTTGTCCTGGCTGCCCCTCTGGACTGTAATGATGCTGAGTGATTATGTCAGCCTGACCGAGTACCAGTACAGAGTGATAAACATCTACATCTATCCATTTGCACACTGGCTTGCTTTCTTCAACAGCAGCATCAATCCCATCATCTATGGCTTCTTCAATGAGAATTTCCGAAGGGGATTCCAGGCCGCTTTCAAGTTACAGCTGTGCTCGGAAAGCATGGGCCGCAAACAGACCTACTCGCACAAGGTTCACACAAATTCCGTTCGTCCTGCCCACCTGCATGTGTCCAAAGGGCTCGCTCCTCTCAGCGTGAACTGCCAAGAGATCAACCGCTCCACAGTAAGCTCCAACCTGAATGACCAAGACCTTATAATGGAGAACCTTGAAAAGGTATATTGCTTCACCGTGTGTTGTACTTCACGCATATTTAAAGTAATGATTTTTCATATTCAATTGTCTTATTAAAAAGCATTTCATCTAAATGTGGTTTTATTATGTAAAAAATATTATTATTACCAACTACCATGTTTTCTTTGCATATGTACAGTTATGACAAGTTACCTACTGCTCAGGCTACGAGTTGAAATTATGCCACTAACATGCAAATAAAAAAGTAAAACAACTGCAAGTTTAAAAAATGACTAATTAATCTGACCCAGGCAATGTTGCTTTTGATTTGAGTGATGATAAAACATCAGTTCCCTATACTATGTATGTATATATAGCAATTCCACCTTCCAGACACCAGAAGCACCGAACCAGCCGACACCTGGATGATGTGACAGTAGCAATTCACCACACAGTAGCTAATGTGGTGAAGGAACAAGGAGTGGATTTACTAATTAAGTAGAGGGGATGAAATTTAGCCTGGACATTGGGGTACCAATGCTTAGGGACCTTTTATTGGAAGGACAGTGCCATTTTTACTGCATAGTGCCCCCATCACTGCATTGGGCTCCACACAGTCTACAAGATGAACTAACCTGTTGTCTACACCAATGCCTCTTTCAGCAACAACCCAGCATTCCTCATTAGCCTCCCATACAAATACTAGCCAGGCCCAAACCTGCCAAGCTTTAGATAGAGTATCTAATCCTAACTGCAGGTGGTATGGCTATATTGTACTATAGTATTTAATTTTACCAGCAGCTATAATTGTCTCAAGAACAACCAGCAAAAACTGTCTCTGCAATGACATTGAAGCTTGTGTTTAAAAATGTTTTATACTGTATGATTCATATAACTTCGTCATTCCTTCCCAGAGCACTTCAGAGGTTCTGAGATATACTGAACTGACTGGACTGATTTTGTTCCCTTCCATGTTCAGATATATACCCCCAGGCAGCCTGACAGTCATACCCAACAGTGATGAGGTCCATCTAATGGATTCTTTCAGGTACAGTACTTATCATCATCCAGCACCGGGGTGGAGTTTCTTGAGTTTTTGGTGGCTGTTGGTTAATTTTTAGTTGGTTCATTTTTTTCCATTTATAATACAGATGGTAAAAGATAGGGATTCATATGTATGTTTCACCCATTTAATGATTGCTTGCTGTTTTTATTTTATTTTATTAACCAAAATAGAATTAGGTAGGAAGAATTGTGCTCTTTTAAGAGCACAGGTTGGCACAGGAGGGCTATCTGATATGCTGATTCATTAACTCAAAACTAGTCTTCTGTTTGCAGCTGGAAAGTCATTTCAAGTTTGTATCTTTTTTCATGTTTCAGGTAGACAGAAGCATGTTACCAGTTCACGCTAATGATTGAATAGTAGGAAAGAGGTATAGGACTTTTTATGCTTGACTAACCCCAATTCAAATTAATTTGGGGTGGAAATGTACTTATTACAAATATGAGAAGTATTCTTTACACTTTCATTAATGAATCTGAAGAAATTTGGAAAAAAATAAAATATTTATTTCAGTGACATATTGTCACGGTGCGTGGTGGACGAGCAGGTAAGCAGGCACGGGAGGCAGGGATCAGGGCAGGAAACAAGGTCTATTCTGAGAAAACGCAGGACAAAACAGGACTTCCAAGCGACGTCACAAGCAACATTAATGACCGATCTGGGGAAGACTGATACAAACATGGACTAAATACGAAAGACAATCAGGTACTGCTAGACAACAGGTGTTCACAATCGGGAATTGACACGAGGTAACGAGGGGGGCGTGGCACACATGAGGCTTACGCGGGCGGATCATGACACATATAATAATGATATTTAAAAGAAACATTAAGAAAACATTAGTTTGAAGCACAAGTGCTCACTATTTTGCTACTAATTATATGAAGCATGTATGAACTTTTGCTGGTTAGCTATTCATATGCATGTATCACTCCACTGTGTAACCAAAAAGTGAATACAGTTCAAGGGGCTCGTACCCTGACCATGGGATGTAAATGTACAGCCCTCTTGTTCAGGTCATGCAGTGTTTTGATGTTTGGCCTTTTGGCCTCGATGACTCATATTTAAAAAACGGTGCTTAAACTCATTACTGTTACTGTTGATGGTAATAGAGTGAGATGTGTGAGACGTGGAACAATTTGATCAGTCTCTTGATAGGGTTTATTTTACTGTCGGCCTTGATTTTGTTTGTGAGGCTATTGTAGTTTCAGAAGCACTGTCAAATGAATGTACTGGCTGGAGCAGGGGTCTGTGTTCTAGTTGTGCTCATCAAACTGTGTTCTGGATTACGTTCAGACTGAGCTCTTAATTAATTTGCTTTGATTGACCTGACAGTCGCATGAATCGCATGATTAATTACCTGGGGCTAGAGTACAATCCCAAATATTTAAAGCAACAGTGGATTAAAATGAACTAAGATCTGCAATGACAGTATTTCTTCTCAAATTGGTCTTTTTTTTGCTGTTTTTTCAATCCGTTGCATAATTACATAATTACATCCTGAGGGAGGGGCAATACATGCTATGCTTATTTTTTTTCAAGTGTTCTTTTTATTTTTTGTCTGATTCTGATTATTTGAGCAACTTCTCATTTTACATGCATGATGCAGGCTTCACTCAGTTGGCTTGCAGACAAATAAACTGGAAGGATGGATGGATGTGGACATCTATGTTTTTTGTTTCAGTGTTCCTGAAAGGGAGGACTGGCTTTTTCCCTTACCATTTTGTTAAACTTCAACTGATATACCAGGCACATTAAACAACCCGTTATGTAAAAGTTGTACTCAGTCTTTCTTCTATAAATTCTTATTTGCTTTAATTCTTCCATTAAAACCAAAAGAAACAAATTGTGTTTTTAAACCCCTAATCATCTGCTTGTCATTCCTCTATGGGAATCTATTAAGTGGCATAAGCTTTCAACCAGTAATCATTTATATCTGGAGTAAATGCATTTGATTAGTATTTGTCCAAACCATCAGTAAGAGTTGGGGCAGTGACTGAGCTGCTGCTTGCATAAACAGAGTACAATAAAGGGGACGTACTTAGCATGTCTTAGCCTGCACATAACATGCAACTAGATGATACATTTAACAGCACTTTAACGTGACATATTAACCATCAAAGTGTATTTTGTATGAAAACATTAGGGCAACCATATATGATGCAAGGCAGGAATAAAAGCTGAACATTGATCAAGTTTGAAACCTGCTCAAATAAGTACAACAATAAATAATAATAATAATAATAATAATAATGATAATAATAATAATAATAATAATGTGCTGTGTCAATTCACCCATCTCCTCTAATGTTATGGAATAGTGACAGGACCAGTTAGGAACATGGGACCCTGAAATAGAGCAAACCAGAAACCTAAACCTAAACGCTATACGAGAGTCGTCATCACTGACGATAGCTAGGATCGAAAAGTTAGGTGTTCTGTCCAGAGGATGGAAGGGAAAGACATACAACTCCTTCGATCTGAATGCTTATTTGCTGTGCTTCGCCTTAATGCCACCGCATTGCCGAGTCATCAAATTTTTATTAATGCTTGTTTCAAAATCAAGCAATCAAGTTTAACCAAGTAAACACAATAGCTCTAAATGTAGTTAATGACAGTTCTGTCAGTAGAAACATCTTGTTACTGAGAGCCATCAGGCCACGAGTGCAAAAATAAAATGTTCAGTACAACAATGGTCTGCAGAATGGTTTCTCTGAACATCCAACTCCTCAACCTTGAACGTGGTTCTGGAGACAAAAAGAAAAAAAGAGTTACACTTCTTCTTAGAACAGCATCAGATATATTTATAAAAATATAGGTTTTTCTATTTCATATTAAATTAAACATCTTACCCAAATCATACAACCAAAGAAGGTGAAAGACATGTGCAGAGACTATCAAAACTGTGTAGGGAGAAAAACCTCAGACGGAGCAATGAGATATAACCAAACACTCAGCACAACTGTGATTATGCACTGAAATTATTTGGAAATGGGCATGGCTATTAGAGCAAACTAGATTTTAGACCCAGTGTAATAATTGTATAATATTTTTAGCTTTAACAGAATAATTTGTTCCAAAATGTGTTTAGGTCATACCACTGTTTGTCAGCAGAAAAACCAGTATCACCTATAATCTGAGAAAAGTCAAAATGTATTCATACGCCTCATTTTAAATTACTAAAATGTAACTATTTCTGCCTTACATCTTGTTGAATAGATCACATTATCACACTGAATAAAAGAAGTACTTTCCTTGAAGGTTACAAGTTCATAAATTAAACAGTATTGTAAACAAAACTGCATTTGTGTTGATTTTTTATCAGTTGTTTTTCAGCAGTGAAATTCTGCAGTTCATGGGACAGAATCCAAATGGCATCCTTGCATGCACCCTAATTAAACTGATATGACATGCCACAGATAACAACAAGCATTGCTTATGAAGATGAGCTAGAAATCCAAAATCAGGCATAAAAAGCATTGAGGGCATAAAATCTATTTAATAATGTATAATAGAATGAACTATAAAAAACAATCAAAACAAATTACTGTCATGGAAAAATTCCCTCTCAAAACAAACTTTAATAACATCAACATCCAGTGAGTCCCCTTGTTACCTATAACTATCATCATGAACAAAGGATTTATAATTCAGACAAAATTTTGATCCCCACTTACCCAAGGCCATCCTTTTCATTTCAATGAAATATCAGCACCGATGGTGCCCCCTCCCCTTACAGGACACAGACATACGGGGCAGTCTACGGCGGGGTGGCCCTGGCCGGGATCTAATTACGCCCAGCAAAGATATACCCGAGGGGTCCCACTCGAGCTCCTCCTCCAAGGAGGAGGAAGCGAAGGTGGTGTTTGGGACCTCCTCGGGGGCTGGGGTCAGGGCCAGGCAGATTGGAGACACGGTGGCTGGGGCAGGAGTCTCTGGGGCAGCCGGGACAGAGGCTGCAGGCTGGGCAGATGGGGCAGCTGGGACAGAGGCTGTGGGCTGGGCAGCCAGGGCAGACGATGCGGGCTGGGCAGACGGGGCAGATGATGCGGGCTGGGCAGACAGGGCAGCTGGAACAGAGGCTGTGGGCTGGGCAGCCGGGGCAGACGATGCGGGCTGGGCAGACGGGGCAGATGATGCGGGCTAGGCAGACGGGGCAGACGATGTGGACACTCGCGCTGCTGCGGGTACGTCCAGAAGCGGGGGGGTTTCTCCCCTTCATCCGCGGGGAGCCGAGCCAGAACCCGTTCCGACGCGAATGGTCAGAGGACCGTCGTCCTCTGACTTCCTCCCCTTTCGCTTCCTGGTCCATCCAGAGCGAGATGGAGGAGGCACAGGTCCCTGGGACCCGACCGACGCACTCGCTCCCGGTAGGTAGCGCAGCGGGGCTTGCTGGACTTTTCTCTGGGCAAGCCACTGATGCAGCTTTTGCAGCTCCTCGCGCACAATATATAGCTAAATACACTAGACAATCAGGCACGGATAGACAACAGGTGGTTACAATCAGGATCCAACATGAGGTAACGAGGGGGGCGTGGCACACATGAGGCTCTGACAGGCGGATCAAGACACAAACGAGGTCTTACAATACGAGTATTACGTATACGTTTTGTCTGCCGAGTGTCACGTGATCACAACTGAGCCGATGGTTCATCTCTCTCTCATTGCGACATTGTGGGTAATCGTCTCCCATACTTGGTCTCAGTCGGTGTCTCTCATGCTTGGTCTTAATCTGCATGCCTCACTTGTATAGTCAAAATGTAGTAAACAAGCACCACCTGAATAACGGGGTAGCAGTGTGAGCGATGAATCTGTTTAAAGACAATGCAATGTCCACATTTCCCCAGAATCGAAAAGTAGGCAGAAGCAGCTGTCATTGGATAGGTTCCTTGTTAAAGTCAAACAAAAAGAATAAGATTCCATTGATTCCGTTAGTTGTCCTGCAAAATAACCCTCCTCTTCTCCTCTCCCTCACACCATCCACGATTCTTTTCAAAGTGCAGGTTAATTTGTTTTATGTATTTTTACTTTATATTTTATATTAATAATTTTTCATTAATATTTTTGGGTTGTGGAACGAATAATCAGAGTTTCCATTATTTCAAAAGGGAAAATACGCTTTAATATATACGAGTGCTTTGTTATACCTTGCTTATTTTTGGTATCGTGTTCTCATTCTTCTTTTGTTGTCTTTGAAAGTAATTTGATGATGGTGGCATTCTTATTTTAGTTCTTCAGAATGCTAAACCTCTTAAATACTGTACAGTATCAACAGAGCATATGTGCTGTTTATTAGAAATTAATTAAGATTACAATGAACAGCCAACTTTAAAATGTTTAGGCCATCAGCATTTTAATTAATAATAATAACAATAATAATAATTTATCATCATTACTTAAGTTAGAGATTAATAATGCAGCATTAAAATCTCATGTTTGAATACAACAAAAATGCATACTTCAGCTTATATAGAAATTGTATCAAAAGAAAAATTAGTAGGATTAATTTTTAAAGAAAAGTAAGTTTATTTCCAAAATTTAAAAAATAGATGGTTCCAAATGTTTGTACACATAGGTCATATAGGTATGACGATTGCTGTGTATTGTATGTAATTTAAAACAGTGTAAAGGAAGCTAAATAAGTTTTGAGTCAATTCAGAATGATCAATGTTATCTTTTTTTTGCAGGTTGTTTATGACCTGAGAGAAGAAAACAAATTGCAATGATCCTAAATGGTTAAAAGGTTCCAATGGCTTTTGAATAATTCATGACACTTGACAGCTACAGTACTAACAATACGATTAATAAGACAGTACTTCCTTTAAAACATTGATAGTAATGGACATTTCTGTGTTTGTCGATGTTATGTAAATAAAAATAAATCAGTGTCAAGCAATGTTAATATTTTTTTAATTATTACATACAACTATTTATTTACCAGTGTGCTGTGTTGTGTGGTCAGCATTTAATAGCTTTAATAATCAAAATGATGGTAACATGGGGCACAAATAATATAGTATTATACTATTACTCATATATATATACACAGACACACAGTGGTACCTGTCACATCCGGGGACAGGGTGTCGGCGGCGTGAGACAGGCAGAAGGACAGGATGGCAGGAAATCGTGGGGAATACGGGATTTATTCTTCGAAACGAAAGATAGGCACAGCTACTATGCATAAGACACTACAATGACTACTCTGGGGAGACGGACTCAGACGCGAACTAAATACACAGGACAGGCAAGAACTGGTAAACAACAGGTGAATACAATCAAGCATGGATAGACAACAGGTGGTTTCCATCAGGATCGGACACGAGGTAACGAGGGGGGCGTGAAACACAGGAGGCTCGGACGGATGGAACATGACAGTACCTCATTAGAACTCAAATTTCTTAAAAGTGGAACCAACCAGTTCGAAGAAAAAAAATTGCCTAGAACTCGATCTGAATCTCAGAAGTCAAACCGTGAACACCAGCCTAAGATAACTTGTACACGCGAGGAAATGAGTCACGTGGCACGTCTCACAGAGGAAACAAAGGGTAATGCTTCAGTGTCAGCCTTGTATTCGCTGTGATAGCATCGTGCATGTTTACACTAGCTGAATACATATATTTAGACAGTAAAAATGCATTTAGACAATGGTAGACAGTAACAGTATTTATTATTAAATAATAAAACACATTTAAAAATAAAGATTCCTTATTATTTAGATTTTAACAATAAACCATTAATACATTTAATTATAATAATATTGTCATGCCGAGTGAGGACGGACCGGAGACAAAGGCGCAGACATCAGGGTATCGGGGAATAATACAGGTAAGGCAGGCAAAATACAGATGGATAATATAATGACCAAACTGTGGGAACAAACTAAAATGCAGACTAAATAAAGAGTACTAATGACAACCACCAGAAACAGCTGATCACACAGGGATTCCACACAGAGTTAATGAGGGGGTGCGGTTAATTTTGTGTTTAAATGCTAAAAAATTTAGCTGTCATTTTTTGGAATCGGGTGTCATGATCCGTCCGTGCAAGCCTCCTGTGAGCCACACCCCCCTCGTTACCTTGTGTCTGCCCCTGATGGAAACCAGCTGTTGTCTATCAGTCTGTGATGACCACTGACGGGCGGGCGTACAGGGAGCAAGCAGGAGGCAGCGAAGTCGTAGAAAAAAGGGGTTTATTAAAGTCGAACGGGGTAGCACAGAGTTCACGGGGCAAGCACAAAGGACGGAATACAAAATGACGGATCTGGGGTGGGTAACTTGAACACGGACTAAATACAGGAGACAATCAGGCATGGATAGACAACAGCTGTTTCCATCAGGAGCAGACACAAGGTAACGAGGGGGGTGTGGCACACAGGAGGATTGCACGGGCGGATCATGACATAACCCCCTCCAAGGTGCGAACTCTGGGCGCCCCCCAGAGTAGGGGCGGACGAGGTGAGACAGGACCTGGAAGACAAAACCAAAACAGGTTAACGAGGGACAGGGAACAGAACAGAAACACAGAACAGACACAGGGGCAACAACCAAGACACAAGCTGACACAGGACAGAGAAGGCCGACAGACAGACCAGGAACGGAGACAGAGGGGGAACACCAATAGGCAAAACAAAGGGGTTGAGAGTGAACACATGAGCCGGAGGGGGACATGGAGCGGACACAGGAGGGACGAAGGGGCGAGGAGCAGACAGAGGGGGCCAGACAAGAAAGGACGGAGGGGCACGGGGAGCCTGAGGGAACCCGTGCGGGCGGTTGCTGGAAGAGCCACGGGGGGAGACACAGAGGGAGCAGGATGGGACAACAAGGAGGACACATAGATGGGACGAGGGACGGACGGAAGAGGAACTGAGGGAGCAGGAGGGGGCACCAGGGGAGGAGATGAGGGAGCTAGAGGGACCACTGACGAAGGAAAGCCGCGGCAGGCGACGCCCTTGGCGGAGCCGGCGAAGGCGCCACCAAGCGACCAGCTGCAGGAGGAGGGACCGCCGGCGACCGAGGAGCCGACTTCGGGGCACCTGCAGACGACCAAGGGGCCGAGGATGGCCAGACCATGGACAGACGACGGGGCTCAGCTGTGGGACCCGCAGGCGACTAAGGGGCCGGAGCCCATGGCGATGCAGGCAGCGCCGAGCCCCAGTAAGGGTGGGTGAGCCAGGGGGCAGGGCGGGCGGGAGCCGGACCCCATGTCTGTGCCCCCTCCCCTTATGGGACACAGACATGCGGGGCAGCCTACGGCGGGGTGGCCCTGGCTGGGGTCTAAACACGCCCAGCAAATAAATCCCCGAGGGGTCCCACTCGAGCTCCTCCTCCATGGAGGAGGAAGCGGAGACGAAGGCGACGGGGACCTCCTCGGGGCAAGGGGCCACAGCTGGGCAGGTCGGAGACACAGGGGCTGGGGCAGGAGTCTCTGGGGCAGGGGCAGCCGGGACAGAGGCTGCGGGCTGGGCAGACGACGCTGCGGGCTGGGCAGACGGAGCAGACGCAGGGACTACCACAGACGAGGCAGCCGGAGCAGACGCAGGCAATGCAGGCTTGGCAGGCGATGCCGGCGGAGCGGACTCTCGCACTGCCGTGGGCACGTCCAGAAGCGGGGGGGAGTTCCTCTCCCTCATCCATGGGGAGCTGAGCCGGAACCAAAAGTTCCGTTCCGACACGAATGGTGAGAGGTCAGTCGTCCTCCGACTTCCTCCCCTTTCACTTCTTTCTCCGGGTGTTGGTGTCGGTGCGGGGAAGTTCCGCTTCCGCGGAGACGATTGGAAGACGCACCTGGAGAGGAGCGAGCAGCGGTGACTTCCGCCGTCACTCGCTCCTTTAGCCGCTCGAAATACTCACTTGCCTCCCAAAGCGGACAAGCTTCGGCGAGTGGGGCGACCCTGAGGAAGACGTCCTGGCTCCGGCAGACGAATGCCCAGGCTATGGGGTCTGCTTTTATCTCTGGCCACTCCATCCCCTCCAGTACATCCAGAAGCAGGACGTCCTGTTGGTAGTCGGCTAGCAGGAGGTAGTCGGTCTTGCTCTTGTTGCAGAGATCCGTCATTATGTCACGACCCCAGCCAGGCGGGCGTGCAGGGAGCAAGCAGGAGTCAGCGAAATCGTAGAAAAAAGTCAAACAGTGTAGCACAGAGATCACGGGGCAAGCACGAAGGACAGAATACAAAATTACCTATATGGGTTGACTAACTTGAACAAGGACTAAATACACGAGACAATCAGGCACGGATAGACAACAGCTGGTTTCCATCAGGAGCAGACATGAGGTAACGAGGGGGGCGTGGCACACAGAAGGTTTGCACGGGCGGATCATGACACAGTCCTTGCCTGTCTTGCGTATTTAGTACGCATCTGAGTCCATCTCCCGAGAGTTGTCATTGTAGTGTCATGTGCTCAGTCTGCGTTTGATGTCCTGCGTTTCCTCAAATAGACCCCATTTTCACCCCGAATTCCTGCCTGCTCGTCAGTCTGCCTGCCCCGCGCCGCCGACACCTAGCCCAGATGTGACATCGGGAACCAATTAATTGATTTTCCATTATTTCTTATCGGGAAAATTCGATCACAACTCGAACTTTTTAGGATTCGATCCAGAGTTCTGAACGGATTAAATTCGAGTTCTGAGGTACCACTGTATATAAGTCATAGTTAAATAATGATCTCATGTTAATTCTTCATTAATGATTCACAATTCATGTTCAAGCAGTTTCTGTATTTGTTACTGTATCCGTTAATTCTGTACATCTTTTTGAATTACTAGAGGAATTACTGAAGGAACAAGTCATGGATAACCCAAGTGAAATACTGATATCTCATGTTTGTTCATCATTATTAAATCGTGATGCATCTTTCATCCCAAACAGTCACTATATTTACTATATGTTAGTTCTATAAACCTTTGTGAACTACTGAAGGAACTACTAAGGAACTACTGAAGGAACAAGTAATGAATAACACAAGTGGAACACTGATCTCATGTTTGTTCATCATTATTGAACTATGACATCTTTTATCCGAAGTAGGTATATTTGTGTTCATGATATGCACTTCAGTAGAAACTGAGTTTCTAATAAGTATTTGTGCCCCATCAAGTAAAGTATAACCAGTAAATGCACCATGTGCTTTACTACATATTTATAAGCAGATTTTTTTTGTTTCCAAATCGACTATTGTATTATAAAATGATATTTTTGTATA
>JAODUD010000117.1:13104279-13114736 GCA_026784285.1 Stomatorhinus walkeri
ATTCAGGACGATTACCCCACACGCGACCAGAATCAATCCACGATTACAATTTAGTAAAGGATTAATTCTATGTCACGTGGGTGACGTAATCGTCCGTGAATCCATCCTAATACAGCTGTATAGTGATGATAAGTGATTGAACTGTTTTGGATAGAGCAGGTATTTTCTACTAAATATCTGGTCTCCATCCATCCATCTTCCCACCTTTTATCCAGCACCACATCACAGAGGTCAAATATTTATGCAATGTCTATTATGTCTATTATATATATCGATTAATTTGATTATATTGGGTTAAAGAGTATCTCTGTGTGACAGTAATATCAAAGCACTTCCTGAACATAACCAGCATGGGTTTGGGAGGAAAATGAGTAGAATAAAAATAGAGTGGATTTGTTCACTTATAAATTTCTTACAAAAATTTTAGTGAAATTTCATATGTTTTGACATTGCTATGAATACAGTAATTGGTCTAGACCTCATTCTGTCTATTTATGGTACAGTAGTGAAACAGATACATTTTATTCCTTGTGTTTTGCTTATTTAGTTGCTTGCATAATTAAAAATTCAGAGTCTCATCCAAATTGTTATTTGCATAATGAAATATTATATACCTTCTTGCTGGTCAGTATCATCCATTGTTCAGGTTTTCCTGCCACTTGTGTACCTCCACTAGATCTTACTGGGGGCCCATTGACTGAGCGACAAGAATCACTTGTTTGTTACAGACATCTCCCAGTACTCGATTTTTAAAAACATATGGTGGTGCAAACAGTCAAATCTGAACTTCACTTAATAGTATACAAAGTTGTGCTGGTTTACGTTTGACCTCAAAGTGATAGGCATCCACTTGAAACTGTACAATTGACAGATGCTGCAAATACTGTACAGTCAAAGCTGCAGAAGCTCATGATGAACCATGAGGAACTTAAAGTGCCATTGAAATACTTTGATAATGACATTTAAGCTGTCATTATTGGCTAATTAAATTCACAGCCCAATATACAGTTTAGAATACAAATGAAATTTGTACCTATCTGAGTCTGATCTCATTTCGTTTAAAAATACTCTGTGATGCCAAGTATTACATTAGAAAACTATATAATATCTGATCTCACATATCAAAACCGTATACAGTTGTGGTCAAAAGTTTACATACACTTGTAAAGAACATAATATCATGGCTCTCTTTCGCGTTATTTCTACAACTCTGATATTTCTCTGATAGAGTGATTGTAACAGCTACTTCTTTGTCACAGAAAAACATTCATGAAGCTTGGTTCTTTTATGACTTTATTACGGGTTAACAAAAAAAAGTGATTTTAATTCATTCATTTTCATATTTTAGAACTGTAAGAACTAACTTTCTGTAAATTAGTTATTGGATCTATTGTAATGAAATGCAACAATAAAAATAGTATAATTTGAGTTCATACTTGTTTCAAAAAGACCAAATAGAAGTGGTTTTGTGGAAGACTTTTTAAGTTTTATGTGTCAATTCTGTTTTTAAGTACCACAAGTCAAGTCAAGTTTGACAATGTAACTTGGCTTAAATATGCTACAGCATCAGAGACATCTCCATGCCCTGGCATGCTTGTGAGCCATGTATATAGCTCCGATATAAGGATCAACTTTGTGTGAGTCCCCTTCTTCTCTTCTTTTCTGCTGCTGCCACAATGTCTTGATCTGCACAGTGCTAGAATGCTTTAAAATGTTATTTTCTGAAAATTATTAGCTGTACAGTTCTTACATAAAAGACTAACACTGAAAAAGAGAAAAATCATAGCTGGATTCATTAACTATTTTGTAGGAATTTATGGATGTATGGATGGATAGATAATAATATCATGAATACATTGCATATTTTAAAAATGGCATTTATTTAGTAGGTCAGTAATATCAAGATGAGGCTTTCATTATGATATTGTATGTTTGGGCAGAGAGAAACTTCTGAAATAAAAGCAATAAACATGTATTGATTCTAGAACAGGCACAAAGCTGATGATTGCGTGTCATACTATTATTAACAAAGGGACAGAACAGTGATGTGGAATGCCACATGTGGTGCTGAAAGATTAGTGTTTATCATAAAATCAATACATGTTCAATTGTTGTCTTCATTTTTTTCATTTTCCAGTTTTTCCTTTAAAAACATCACCTTCACCTGTGATCAACCAATGCATTAAAACATATACACAACTTCAGTGAGAGCTGAAATCAGACATTGTCATTTGTATGGAATGACTGAATTACTATCTCCCACTGTCAAAGCAGTTTGATTAAAACATATGAAAGAGTTCCTAGTAATTTCTCTTCCATGTCAATGATTCCTTGTTGCGAAAGAATGCAACAACTACAATGAATTTGTTACGTCATGTTGTGGATGTTTTCATTAACTGATTTTACAGAATTTTATTTGAATTTATTGCTTAATTTTTTTCCTCTCTGCATGGCCTGGAAGGTCATGTTTATGGATCCCAGCTCTCATCTATAATGCACGGTAGATACCTTTATAATGCAGCAAACCATCCCTGATGCTTATACCAATGATTATAATGCATTATAAAGGTATCTATAGAGCTTCATAAAGGATTCATAATGCATAATACACATAGCTATAATGTTATGCATTTTTACAAGTATTTATAACCATGTTTATAATGTTTTATGGATGCATTGTTATTTGTCATGAATGTGTTTATGAACTACTAAAAACATAGCCTTAGGTAAAATGTTACTAACCTTAAATACAGTCACTGTTCCTTTGGATTGAATACAGATTTGGCAAGATTCCACCATATATAACATTCACCAGGGATGAGATGAGACATATCCTGATAGGAATCCCTGCTAAAATCAACTATCATACAGAGGGGTTAAACTCTTAAACTTCAACCAATACATGTTTCTTGGGGGTTTAAATGTGCAATGTTGCCTCTAGATGGCAGCAAATGTTGCCTAGACTCTTCAATTGAATTGCCACAAGCTATTCATATAAAAAAAGACCGATACCAGTAATACATGGTTTGTCCACTTGAGCTGCTGACTTTAACTCACACACCAGTCACACCTACGGGCAATTTAGTAACTCCAATCAGCCTCAGTATATCTTTGGTCTGTCGGGGGAAACCAGAGTACCCCGAGGAAACCCCACTGGGAGAACATGCAAACTCCACACACATGGAACCTAGGCGGGGACTCAAACCCAGGTCCCAGAGGTGCGAGGCAACAGTGCTAACCACTGCACCACCATGCCACCCCACAACTGATTCAGCAAAACACAAATTATGAAATACTCAGAAGTAATTACATATTTTAAACACATACAATTGAAATACTACCCATATCTGTATACTGTATATATATATTTTTTGGGATATCTAATATATATCACTTCAGGCAACTTATACTTTTCCCTTTCTAGGCTCCATTTCTAGCCCCCCCTACAGGTGGTAAGAATAAAAGGCACTTTGTAATACCTCTCTCCAGCCATCTTTTTGCTTTTACCTCCTGCTCTCTTGAGAGATGATAGTATTTATGTTGCATTGTAACACCTTAAAATTCCTTGCACATAAAAGTTCGCGCAGTAGCAGCCGTTATACAGCCTTCAAAATATGACAAAACAAAGCAAATGATGTACTCATGTCAACACAGAATTTTGTTTTGATGATGGTGATGAGAACAAAGGAATAGCAGTGAAAAGGTGGGTATCAGGGACTTTGCACTAGATGTGTAACACTGACAAAGCTTGAGGTATTTCCTGGGTTATACAGGCATATAAGAATGTATTTGACTTTGATGGGTTGCGTTTGTTTATGTCCTGCCCCAATCATCTGCTCCTTCGGTGTGCCACGCCCCGTGTTTACCAGCTGTTTCCTTTTGCTGTCATTAGCTCAATATATTTAAGTATGCATTTAAGTTTGTTTCCCCAGTCCAGTCATTGTATTGTCAGTCTGTGTTTGCTGCCTGTTCGCTTGCCTTCCCTTTAATTAAAACCCCCCATATTTTCCTGACTCCTAGCGTCCCGGAGTCCTTGTCTGCGCTCCGTGTGCCGTACTATGAAACAGTTTAGCTACTGATCTCACTAGAAAAATATATAAAGAATATAAATCAGATACAATATCAGTAAAAATAAAATTTTATGAAATCACGATTAAAAAAAACAGGTGCAACTAGAAAGCTAATCAGAGACATTGCAGTGTCACCACCTTCTACAGAGGGACTATCCTGAACAGCTGCATCACTGTCTGGTATGGAAACTGCACCGTATCGGATCGCAAGACCCTACAGCGGATAGTGAGAACAGCTGAGAAAATCATAGGAGCCTCTCTTCCCTCTATCACAGACACCGATTTCACCCGCTGCATCCACAAAGCCACCAGCATTGTAAAGGACCCCACACACCCCTCACACACACTCTTCACCTTCCTGCCTTCTGGCAAGAGGTACCGGAGCATTCGGGCCCTCACTGCCAGATTGTGCAACAGCTTCTTCTCCCAAGCCGTCAGACTCCTGAACAATCAGAGACGCACACATACACCTTACACAGTCCACAACTTCAATAACTTTTTGCACAACCTATTGCACTTTACACTTAGCCTGTCTTACTCTTAAGACATGTCTTACTCTCATCTCTTCTATTGCACTGTTTTTCTTCTTGTCACACTGTTTTTGCAATGTATGCACATGTTTGCACACTTGCACATTATGTAGTCCTGTGTCGATGTAGTGTTATATGTAGCACCATGGACCTGGAGGAACACTGTCTCATTTCACTATGTACTCTATTACTGTATATGGTTGAAATTACAATAAAAAGTCACCTGACTTGACTTGAAGTAGATATGCTGCCCTATTTGAGGCCTGTTTTTCAAAGAAAGAAAGACTCTGACACTAACCAGTCCCCACAGGGTTACTGAGGCTAAGACACTGGGTAGATGAATCTTTCAGGGTTACATGTTGTTGTTCTTTCTGACTAAATTATAGTCTGAGCATCTTTGATAGCTAAGTAAGGAGGCTTTGACCTATCAATTCTGATAGATGTAATGTATTCTTAACCCCTCCTTGGACAATATTCTGCTTATGGCCCTCCTGGTAAATTCTGCTAAAAATAACCCTGAATGTCAAACTGCATCAGATTTGTCTCACACAAAGAAAAAAAACACGAGAGAATTTCACACAATGCTTAAGCAGAAGCACAACACTGATATTGATTTGGCTTCAGCGTTATCACATCATACCAGCATGGCTTCTTTTGAGTGAGGCTTATCATGCCCCAGTTAAAAGTATAAGGTTATATTGTAGATACAGATTAATAAATATTTGACCAAACCAAATTACGACCAAAGTAATAGGTGGAAATGAAAATATTAATAGATTGGTTTTACAGACATTATAGAGTTTATGTTGTCAAAGAAACAGAATGTAATACTTTAGGATGAGTATACTCCTCATGACATAAGGTATCAGTAGAAACAAACAGCAATGACATTTGTTATATTAATGCTACTTATTGTTAGTTAGTGTATATTCATGATGTTTCAATCATAAAATTTTTCATACATCCATCTACAAAAGTGATTATGATACATAAAATATAATTAATAGAATCAGATCTACAAAATAAAATAGGACAAATATTGATTATGGGCAACATTTATAAAGTATATTATTTCAATTTTATTATACTCATGATGGAATATTTGCAACATTTCTATCCAGTTGTTTGCATCAGACTTTCGATTATTACTAGATAACCGTTTTAGAAACAATAATAATAATAATAATAATAATTATTAAATTTTTTCTCATTCTTATTTCTGGTGGCTGATATTAACCTGTCTCAGCTTCTGAGACTTTTGTTTATAATAATGATAAAGATTATTATTATTATCAAAAACAGCTAAAATAAATACTAATAAGGTTAAGTCAAATAGCAAGTGAATTTGTTTTAGGATTTTAACATATAGTAGTTCTGTCTCTGCAATCCAGTCCATATTTTAATCAATATATACACGTCACAGCTTCCAATGGATCACTGTGGCTAATCAATATATTAGAGCATGTGTGATGCTGTGGGTGCAAGACAGACTGCTAAAACCTAATGGATGACGATCAGAACCATGCTGCAACTGCAAAATACCGATTGGCAGCTGAGGAAATACCCATTATCAAAGCCAACAAGATGCAGCTGGCAGCCTGTATTTGCTGCAGAAAGACAGTAGCCTGTGTCATGGGTAGGATAGCCTGACTGGTGAGCAGCCTGCTTATGGTTTCTCATAAGGCCATGAGGAAGGAGTTAGCCCCTCGTACTCCAGTCTCCCACAGCCAGCTCAGCACTTGCTCTTGCTAAACATATGAAAATGGGAATCAGACAGCAGGGCCAACAAGTGCCCCTGGAACAATGGAGGTTAAAGATGTTGGTGAAATACTGAAAGCCAGCCCCAGCATTTTAAAAGTGTGTGGCTCTCTGGTTTTCTCTAAATGAAACACTGTCTCCGTGTTGGTATCTCCTGTAACTTCATCTCTCAGGCCTTCTTGCCCAACATACTGGTGGAGACAGAATTACAAACAGCCTACACAGTAAAAATGTGAAACATACGTATTCAGTGTCTTGTACTCATTTACTTCCCTAACTTTACTGTAGATTTTACTGTAAATGGCTGTACAAAAAGTGTATAGTGTTGTCTTGAGCATTTTCAGGTAGTGTCACGGAGTTCTAACCTTTTTTTTGCATTGGAAAACACTGAGACAATACTGTAAACTGTCATAATGAAAACATGACAAAGCCATTTGACTATCTTGTTCATAATGAAGGTGTCAAGACTTCTCATTTTGATGACACTGGCAGTTTCATTGACATGAATACTTGCTTTTGAGGAATGGATATTCGATTTTGAGCAAGTGACCTGCTTTTGTAGGTTATCCACTAGGTTTTGCAGTTTGCACCAATTGTTTTGAGAAATACACTAACTTCTGTGCAAATGTTAATAGTGATGTGAGAACGGCACCAAAGTGACTGAGAAAAACTGTAGTAATGCTTTAGGAGCTTGGGATCTCAGATTCAGAAGTCCAAGTACACCATACACTATGGTGGAACAGACCTCCATGATTAAAAGTGCAGGAAACAGTCTCAATAACTTGAACCCTAGGTGTTGACTCTAAGCGACTAACAGGCAGTCAGTTATGCTGGCTTGTCTACCACCTGGACTTGGCTCTGGTTAGTCAGCGATTTGCCTCGAGACTATGAGCTATTTTTTCGGATAGGAGATTGGCACTAGCCCAAGATGGGTGAATACCATCCCTATTCAAAAGCCCAGGCCTACCCAAAAACATCTGCCAATTGTCTATATATCCCACATCATTTATTGGGCAGCATTCCGACAACCAGAGATGCAGTGATGATAATCTGCTGCACATTTTGTCGCCATGTCAAGCAGGAATGGTGCCAGAGCACATTACTGACACAGACATCTTCTTCGCAAGGTTGCACACCTCTATGAAATTTCCCTTAGTGATCTCTGATTCTCTCAGTTGGGTATCATTAGTGCCAACATGGATGACAATCTGAGAATGTTTACACTTACTGCTAGCTAACACTTCTAAATTTGCTGAAATATTGCTTGCTCTGCCACAAGGGAGACAACTTTCTATGGTCACTGGAGTCACTACTCTCATGATTGTTAAACAGAATCTCTAATTACCAGAGTGCTTTGAACAGGCGTTTCAGTGGGTGTTTCACTTATTGAGGAGAACCTGTTGGAAGCATGAATAGGAGAATGATGCCAGTGTGAGTTTGCTTTAGACTTATGACTATGCTGCTGGGTTGTCACCCACTTGTCTTGCTGCGAAGACTCTGCTGCCAGAAGAAGAATAAGTAAACATACTGCACTCAGAACATGGAACAGGAGCCGGTGCAATACCGGAGTAAAGTTAGTGGGTTTGATATTCACCAGGCATTCACAGATCTTCTCTGTGTTTGCTCTTTTACATTACAAAAACAAGGAAACTCCACATTCTCAAATTCATGCATGTTCCAGAAATTACATGCACACCTTGGTTTTTCGATTTCTTCATCCAATAAATCGTGAAAATGCAAAATAATGCAGCTATTACAAGGTCCAATAACACTCATAAAACTGTAAAACGTGTTGCTAAATTTCAGTTTTTAGTCAAACAACATGAGTAAACCTACACATATCCTGTACTTTGGCACTTCTGAAACCTCTAGTTGATTTGTGAAATTAAATATGTCTCATCCATTATTTTCTATTCAGGTGAAACATAGAGCATCCTAATGGTCCAAAGCCAAAGTTCCCAGCAACTAAATTTCAGCATTCGGTCTAAGGACATGAGTAAACCTACGCGTGTCATGCACTTTGGCACTTGTGAAACCTGTAGATAATTTGTGATTTAAATGCCTCACATCCATTATTTTCGATGCAGATGGAACACAGAGCAGAATCCTAATGCTCAAAACCTATTTCACAAATTTCTTAAGAGTTTCACGAGTGCCAAATTGCATGGTGTATAGATTTACTCATGTCCTTTGGCACATGAAGCGGAGAAAGGTAAAGGTAAAGTCCTTAAAAGTAAATTGCTAGCAACTTGTTATAAACACATTATATAAATTTGCGCAATTTAGCTATGTATTCTATGAAAGCTGTTAAAATGATATATTTTACAACTTTGTAAAAGACATTAATTACAAATCTGGCTTAGCTGCAAAATGTCAGCACCAAACAAGCCACATTGTGTTCGAACCACCTTCATACGCAAGATATCATTATACACAGAACTTACGACCAACTTTTATTTCTATATGTTGCCTTTAGTTTCATGTATCTGCTTTGTATTGTGGAATAGGGGACCTCCAGCAGCGCGTAAAGCACGGACGTGCGCAATTTCAAAGTTTCCCCGTGTCTTATTCTTTTATTACGTCTTCAAAAGCAATGGTTGTAAGTTTTTTACTTGTTTCATGTATTAGTTAATATGTAAAAGTGACTTATTTATGTTCTATATGCTGTTTTAGTTCGGTACCCTAACACTGAGTCATTGGATTGCAGGGTTGCTAATTTGCGATACATGTCTACATATGTTGCTGTATTTAAGTGAGGATTGTCGGTAAGTGAGGATTGTCTGCAATAAATCAAAGATATTAAATAATAAGGATAAATACCAGAAACAGTACAATACTGGTGAAAATGGTATTATATTTGTGACATGTTTAACTTAAGACAATATATGATTGCAAAACCTACATGACTTTGACCAGGGTAAGTGGTTCCAAGTCAGTTGGAAGACTATTAAACCAAAGTGTGGTGGTTTTGATTATTTTACTTTGATTATTCAGGATTTATTCTAGCTGTTGTTTTTCTAGTATGTGAGACTGTGTGCCATCAATATTAATATGTTAGTTTTTCTCGGTTGCTTTGGAGCATTTCTCAGATCAGGAAGTGAATTCTCAAAACTACTTGTTCAACCACCACGTAATTTAGTCACTTGTGCACAACACATTAACTTTTCTCATTGCTTTGATCAAAATGCAAATGCTTTTGTACATTCATCTAATTGATTGTGTACAATTCTCTGCTGTTCCCTACATTTCCACTTGTTTAAGTCATGTTGATGAAAATATGTTATACGAGTTTCATCTAAATAATCTTGACCCCCAAATCATTTCAGCATAAGTTCATTGCACTAGTCACTGAATGCAAGAGTTCATCCAGTTGTCAAAATCTCCAAAAAATAAAACTAAAATAAAAACTGTTTTATGAAAATGTGTCTTGAGAATTGACACATTGTGCAGAAGAAATTTGAATGTCATTAATAAAGGGGCGTGAAGAACCAATGATCAACTAGTTCTCTAAAACAGGTGAATCTCGTGAACCTATAATTGGCATGCCTATATAGAAAAAGAGCAAAACACAGATTTACAATTTTTCAAAATGGATGAACAACCAGGACGTGGTCAACAGCCAGGAACAAGTATGCATGCTGGAAGGGTAAGGAGGCAAAATAGAGGAAGAGGAAGAAGAGGCCAGAGACACAGATATATTTCTGATGACATTAGAGCCACTATTGAGGACCATGTTGTCAATCATGGCCTTACAATGGCTGAGGCAGGCTTCAGTCTGAACAGAAGCAGAAGACATGGTCGAAATGTAATCGGCCACAGAGCTACTGTTGACTTTCCAGGCCAGCAGGGAGGAATGACTAAATGTGTGCTGCTATTTCAGAGCATGGTGTTCTAACTCATATTCCCCTTATAGGTCCATACAATACACAGCATCTCCTCACCTTCCTGGAGACCCTCTATAGGGCTCTCATCCCTGATAGGGGTCCATTTCAAGATGATTCGGCCAAATATGTGATACTTTAGGATAACATGAGTTTTCATCACTCAAACACCATCAGGCAATGGTTTTTGACCCATAACAGAATGTTGATGGAATTCC
>JAODUD010000117.1:13121008-13135080 GCA_026784285.1 Stomatorhinus walkeri
TACAAACCTGTGTGTGTGTGTGTATGTGGGGGGGGGGGGTTGATTTTGTCTTTACCAATGAAATCAAACCTAAGCCCCTGAAGTGAAGTCATGATTGTATGCAGTCACCTGACTTTAACCCCATTGATTTGATTTGGGAGGAAATAGAAAGATCAAGGCTGCACAGACAGCTGGTGCAGATCATTTGTGCATTTATTTTTTTGGTTACATTAGAACAATTTAACTGAAATTCTTGTGCAAACTGCAGCAAGGTACACAGACAAAAAATGGGTTTAGTGTAGAACAGGAAAAGTACCAAAACAGTTCATTGTGCAAACAAGTATACATAGTGCAAACAAATAAAAAGAAGGACACAGTACATAATGGAATCCTGAAAAACAGAATATTACAGAATATTAATTAAATAAATATAAAGAAAAAATTTAATTATAAATTGGGGGTGGTGTATGTGCAATTAGAAAACATACGGCACTGGAAATTTACTATTGCCGAGATTTTCTTATTACATAGGTTCATTATTTGTAAATTTTCTCCTTCATTTTGTGCATTATTTATTTTTTTATGTGGTACTGATAGTGCTTAAGATAATAAAATGTAGGATGGATGGATGGATGGATAGATGAATGGAAACTACCAAGTGTTCAGAGACTTTTAAACATCAATCCGTTTAAGGTTTGAAGTCTTATCTAGAACATAGCTTCATATATGCCTTTTATTTGTAGACTGAAATGTAAATAAGACTGATATCTTAGGAAATTAGGAAGTTAGTAACCCCACACCTGTCACTTTGTATTTTCGTATCCTGTGCTTCGTTTCCCGGTGTTGCCTGTTCCCTAAGAATAAAACCCCATTTTTCCACGACTTCGCTGCCTCCTGCCTGCTCTCTGCACGCCCGCCCGGCAGCGGTCGTCACAGTCATAAACGTCAATGATGTGTCATTAATGTGCAACACATGTGTCATGTCATTCTTATGATGGTTATATGTCACCATTATGTAGACTGCTTCAAGTGAAGTGTTACCGATGAAATATTACAGCTAAGTCTAACCCTTCTGTGTGTAACATGCTGTATTATAAAGAGAAAGTGTATGAGAGGGTAAATGAAGAGCAATGCAACTCCTTGACTCAGGCAGTCTCTGCTTTCCTAACTTGTTGTTCTCCCCTGACTCTCATTTCTTGAGTCATTTCATGGATGCAGTTCACGGAGTGTCAACATCTTTGTGTGATTGTGTGAGGAGTCTGTGTGGGTTCTTTCAGTTTCCTTGTTTGGTTGCTGTTTGTTTTTGATTTCTCAGTAAAATATATCATAAACCTTCAAATATTTTGTACATTCCTTTTGTCTGCAAGTTCTGTGTTTGTCATTGACTTTGCGTTTGAACAATGCATGGAGCTGAATGTTTTGACAGGCCCAAAGCAATTTATCAACAGATTTTAGGATACTGAAGGGAGAAAACTCACCAGATGTCAGTGGTTGAGCATTTAGCTCTGTGGATGACCAAAACACCAAGCCCTGCTCCCACTCCTCCTGCAGCCCCTCAGCATCCAGCCCCTTTGGCTCTGCCTTCCTCATGTGAGCGCCTTCAAGCTTTTCTGGAGTATTATAATGATTCCCTGGATGCTTGTTTGGCGATTCCTCCTACAGTGTTCCAACTTCCTCACTCCAGAGGAGGCCCATTTCCACTCTGATGCCTCCAAGCTCAGTTTCATCATCACATTTTTGGAGTGGGACGCAACAGTGTGGTAACAGCAAGATGAGGAAAGGAGATCATAATCTTCATAGATCTCTTTCAGGCAGTTTTCCAGCATGCAGTAGAGGGATGGAATGGCAGGAAAGCAGCTGCTAAAGGTCACTCGGGGCAACAGGTTGACTGTAGATTATGGTTATTCACTGTAAACCGTAACAGCCAAAAGTGAGTGGAATGAACAGTCCCTCATTGCAGTCTTCCAAAGTGGGCTAAGGCAGGATTAGTCGATCTCGATGTTTCACCAGTCCCCAATCTCTTCTTTAGATCTCGAGGGGGAAACATGAAGGAAAGGTTCCTGGTCACCTGTGCTGATAGGGCAATCACAAACCCAAATCTCATATTATAATGATGTCAATAATAAAACATTTAAGAACCACCAGCTGGCAGACCAGAACCACCTGGATAAGAAACAACTTCTTCTCTCAGGAGGTTCAGATCCACAATATTGCCTCCAAACAGTAATACAAAGCCTGTCTGCCCTTCACACTACTTCCCTGAACCTCCCAACCTCAGACCCATACATAAAACCTCCTCTCCCCCATCCTCTCAGATTTAGGAGTCTTTATATATTTGCTCACCACTGTTGCTCATGCTGCTAAGGGTAGTGGCTGTTCTTGTCTCGTACAATCATCTCAGGTCAGGTCAGGTCACTGACCACAATTCAGTCAGGCAAGTACCATTCTCTTGGCAACCGTCATTTTCAGACTCAGCCATCAGATTGTCAGCGAGAGAAGCGTGATTCTACACTCCGGAGAACATGTCTTCACTGCTCTAGATTCCAACTAGTGGCATGATTCACATCACTACATCTGACGCTTTGCATTGCACTTGGTGATGTAAGGCTTAGATGCAGCTGCTCGGCCATGGAAACCCATTCCAGGAAGTTGTCTATGCCCGGTTCTTGAGATAATCTGAAGGACATATGAAGTTTTGAGGTCTGCATGCTATCGACTCTGCAGACAGTTGCCGACACACTGTACGCCTCAGCATGCATTGTCCCTGTTCTGTGGTTTTACATGGCCTACCACTTTGCAGCTGAGTTGCTGTTATTCCCAATTGCTTCCACTTTATAATAATACCACTAGCAGTTGACCATGGAATATTTAGTAGAGAGGAAATTTCATGAATGGACCTATTGCACAGGTGGCATCCTATCACGGTACCATGCTTGAATTCACTAAGTTCCTGAGATGACCTATTCTTTTGGAAATGCTTGTAGAAGCAGTCTGCATGCCAAGGTGCTTTATTTTATACACCTGTGGTTGTGGAAGTGATTGGGACACCTGAATTCAATGATTTGGAGGGGTGTCCCAATACTTTTGGCAACATAGTGTATATACAAAATCTGTATGGTTGTGTCTATATTGCTTAACTATTCAAATTATTTTATTGTATGTTAAATGATTGATTTTCAGAGTGTGTTTTATATTTTTAACTTATCTTACCTGGAGACATGACATTTCATGTTAGTCATTTGGGCCATGGTACACCAATGTTTGTGCACCAGTATCCTTATATGGTGAGATGAGAATAAAGAATCTTCAATCTTGACCATCCCGGTCCTCTCTTTCCTTTTGTAGTTGAGGATTACACCTCAGCATAAGGGGGCCATCATGTCACAGAAATCTTACCAAATTATATCCCTGGGTATTCTCGAAATATAACCTGGTGTGAGAAGATATTAAGTAGGGAACAGGGAGCTGTTAGCCATTAAATTAGTGCTGAAAATCAGTGTCACTGGCTGAGGGGAGTTCAGCATCTCTTTAGTATGTTCTTGGATCACTCAGATCTAGAGTATATACATCAGTATCAGCAATTCACTCCCTGTTAGGCTAGGTTGGACCCTGATTTTCATTTGCTTCTCATTTAATATTTCATACAATATAAAAACATGACAGCTGATACCTTGACAACTTGAGGCAGACCCGTTACCCTGGAATACCCAGTCAAAAACATCTCACCAGTAAATAAATGATTTCGTAATAATTAATAATTTATTTGTAATATTTATTTTTATTTGCCTTTATTTTACCAGGAAGCCCCATTGAGATTAAAAATCTCTCTTACAAGAGAGACCTGGCCAAGGTAGCAGCCATACAAACTTACGAAATGTTAAAAATACAACATACACACAAATAAAATCCACTCACTGACCTCTCAGGAAAAACAGCTTCATGTCTCCTTCAGCAAATTCTTTATGATGCCCTTAAAGCCATCAATGGAAATTAATCTGGCTAATTTTAGGTTAGTTTAGGTTGTTATGCAGATACAGTGAGAAGGTCTGTGCTTCAGTGAGCAGCATGGAGACAAAGGTGTCAACAGCACATGCACAGCCATCCCGCTGCCCCTTAAAAAAAAAAAATTATATATATCTATATATATATATATATATATATACTGTACGCACACAGACACACACACACACACACACTGCCCTGAAAATTTGTGTAAATAGGGAAAAATGAAGACAACTGCCTGCTGTCCTGTTGGTGAAGAGGCGGGAGTCTGCAGAGAATTTGTGATGCTTTTTGTAAATGCTGGAAACACCTTAAAGGGATGTGGTGGGGCAACATGACCCGGCCCATCCAGAGTGTCCACCTAAAAAGGCTGCTCTGCTCAGTAGACCGGGGACCTCTGATTCTGATACTGTCTCAAGAGCTGAGAGCTGAGTGAGGTTTTACAGTGGGAAACTGGCGTGTGTGTTCAACTATTCTGAGTCAGCGTTGTGCATTGTCCCACTTGCGAGTGGGGAGTAAGACACTCTGAAATCTGGCGAATATCGAATGATGCTGAAAGCAGTAACTTGAAGCTTTTGAATCATATCATTATGCCTATATTGAAATGGAACAATGAGTCTAATAGCTCCTGGAGTGTTTATTCCTCAGAATGTGGAAATTCTGGTAATCATTGACATATTTGTCCATGAGGGGAGACTGCGATTTCTTTGTAATGTGAAACACACTGTCAGAAATTAAAGTCTGTCTGTGGCCAGAAGCTCCTCCTGTGTACCTCTTTTAATGATTACACAGGTTAACGGGTGATTTTCAACAGAGGTAATTGTATGTGGGTTTTCTAGTATTTTTCATGCTGATTTCAAATCTGTGTTTAGTTTTTCTCTAGCACGTCAAGTTTTTGTGATGAAGCTATATGTAGTATGATATTATGTACATGTAGTCTGCATCACTATTCTCTAGGTGAATAAATATTGATTTATGTTTTATTGATACTTGTCTAGTTGTGATTTGAGTATGATTAATTTGACCTAGTGCGCATGCACATATCTTGTGTATACAACTTAGTTTGGTGGGAAACATAGGTAGTGCTTCAGGTTTCGTTTTGTTGATGTAAGCTTCTCGACAATTTTTTTATTCTCTTGAATTGTAATTCTAAATCTAACTCTCGAGTTTGAATTCTGGGTCATCTACCTGGAAATCGAAGGCGGAGGTGATGACAAGCACACATTCAATGGTGTAAATATTTGGAGTTGCAGGTAGTAGGAAGCTCAGGTTCAGGTTTATACTGCACATAGTCAGTGTTGTGTACTCACTATAGAAAACTGAACAAAAGGATGCATACTTTCTGCCTTCACCTGGATAATCATTAATATTTACTTGATGGCACAAATTGGCTTTCCACATTAAGTTAGCAGATATTATAAAACCACAGAATCAGAAGTAAACGAGTAAACAATTTATCCATCCATCATCTCCCGCTTAATCCGAGGTCGGGTCGCGGGGGCAGCTGTCTCAGCAGGAAAACCCAGACTTCCTTCTCCCCGGCCACTTCATCCAGCTCCTCTGGAGGAATCCCGAGGTGTTCCCAGGCCAGCCGAGAGACATAGTCCCTCCAGCGTGTCCTGGGTCTCAGGTGGTTACCTCACCAGGGAGGCGTCCAGGAGGCATCCTAGTCAGATGCCCGAGCCACCTCATCTGGCTCCTCTCAATGCGGAGGAGCAGCGGCTCTGCTCTGAGTCCCCCCCCCGAATGACCAAGCTCCTCACCCTTTCTCTAAGGGAGAGCCCAGCCACCCTATGGAGGAAACTCATTTCGGGCGCTTGCACTCGCAATCTTGTTCATTCGGTCACTAAACACAGCTCGTGACCATAGGTGAGGGTAGGAACGTAGATCAACTGGTAAATCGAGAGCTTCGCCTTTTGGCTCAGCTCTTTCTTCATCATGACAGACCAATGCCGCGAACGCATCACTGTGGATGCCACACTTTTCCGCCTGTTTATCTCCCGCTCCATCGTCACCCCACTTGTCAACAAGACCCCGAGATACTTAAACTCCTTCACTTGGAGGAGGATCCCATCCCCAAACCGGTGAGAGCATTCTACCCTTTTCCGGCTGAGGACCATGGTCTCCGATTTGGAGGCGCTGATTCTCATCCCAGGCGCTTCACAATTGGCTGTGAACTGTCCAAATGAGAGCTGAAGATTACAGTCTGATGAAGCCAACAGAACCACATCATCTGCAAAAAAGCAGAGACCTAATCCTGAGGTCACCAAACTGGACACCCTCAACGCCCTGGCTGTGCCTAGAAACTCTGTCCATAAAAACTATAAACAGAATCGGTGACAAAGGGCAACCCTGACAGAGTCCAACCCTCACTAGAAATAAGTCCAATTTATTGCTGCCGATGCGGAGCTGGCCCTGGCACTGATCATACAGGGACCGAACAGCCCTTAAAAGGAAGCCCAGCACCTCAAACTCCTGGAGCACCCCCTACAGGACCCCCCGAGGGACACGGTTGAATGCCTTCTCCAAGTCCACAAAACACAAGTAGACTGGTTGGGCAAACTCCCATGAACCCTCCAGAACCCTACGGATAGTATAGAGCTGGTCCACTGTTCCACGGCCGGGGCAAAAACCACGCTGCTCCTTCTGAATCCGACAATCTGGCAGACCCTCCTCTCCAGAACCCCCGAATAGACCTTACCAGGAAGACTGAGGAGTGTGATCCCCTATAGTTAGAGCACACCCTCCGGTCCCCCTTCTTAAAGAGGGGGACCATCACCCCAGTCTGCCAGTCCAGAGGCACTGCCCCCGATGTCCACGCGATGCTTCAGATGCGTGTCAACCAGGACAGCCCCACAGCATCCAGAGCCTTAAAGAACTCCGGCGGATCTCATCCACCCCGGGGCCTGGCCACTGAGGAGTTTTTTAACTTTTAAGAGATAGGGGAGTCCACACCCAAGTCCCCATACTTCCACATTGGAAGGTGTGTTAGCGGGATTGAGGAGGTCCTCAAAGTACTCCCTCTACCGACCCAAAACACCCTGAGTTGAGGTCAGCAGCACCCCATCCCCACCATAAACAGTGTAGATGTTGCACTGCTTTCCTGCCCAGAGCCGCTGGATGGTGGACCAGAATCGCCTTGAAGCCATCCGGAAGTCGTTTTCCATGGCCTCGCCAAACTCATCCCACACTTGAGTTTTTGCCTCTGCGACCACTGAAGCTGCATCCCTCTTTGCCTGCTGGTAGCTGTCAGCTGCCTCTGGAGTCCCACAGGCTAAAAAGGCCCGATAAGAACTCCTTCAGCTTGATGCTATCCCAAACCCCCGATGTCCACCAGCGGGTTCGGGGATTGCTGCCACAACAAGCACCACAAGCACCATGGCCATAGCTCCAGTCAGCCACCTCTACAATGGAGGCACAGATCATGATCCATTCGGTCTCAATGTCCCCCGCCTCCCCTGGGACATGGGAGAAGTTCTGCTGGAGGTAGGAGTTGAAACTTCTCCTGACAGAGGATTCTGCCAGGCGTTCCCAGCAGACCCTCACTATATGCTTGGGCCTGCCAGGTCTGATTTGCTTCCTCCCCCACCAGCGGAGCCAACTCACCACCATGTAGTGAACAGTTGACAGCTCTGCCCCTCTCTTCACCCGAGTGTCCAAGACATGTGGCCGTAAATGCGATGACGACTACAAAGTTGATCCTGGTGCTAAGTGCACATATGGACACCCTTATGCCTGAACATGGTGTTCATTATGGATAATCCATGATGAGCACAGAAGTCCAACAACAAAACACCGGTGCCCAGCCAGGGGGCAATAAGTATGCCCACCCCCACTCGGCGCCTCTCCAGGCGGGCAATTCCAGAGTGGAAGAAGGCCCAACCCCCCTCAAGGAGACTGGTTCCAGAGCCCAAGCCATGCATCAAGGTGAGCCCGACTATATCTAGCTGGAACTTCACAACCTCGCACACCAGCTCAGGTTCCTTCCCCATCAGAGAGGTGACATTCCATGTCCCTAGAGCTAGCTTCTGCAGCTGCGCTCGCCATCAAGCGCCACCCCTACGCCTGCAACTCCAGGACCTGTTTGCCTTGGGTGACCCTACCAGGGGCATAAAGCCCCTAGCAACTTAGCTCCTGGGACCATTGAAACACGCAAACCCCTCCACCACGATAAGGTGTCAGCTTTTTTTTTTTCTTGAACAATCTAAAAAATTATTTTTTTTTGCCTTTCGAACTTGTATTACACACCTCAGACTTGATCTTATTTTCTTTAATAGCTTTTGAAGTACCAGTTTTGTAGATCTTGGGACTCACTGACTTTTCATGTACTTGTGTAGGACTTTATGATGGTTACAACCAATGGCAAAAGCAAAAGTGAAGGAGTAGCATGTTTTACCTGAGACACACATTCCTCGTAAATAGTAATATAACCCCAGCTGAAAAGGTCACCTCTGAATGAACTGACATTATTAAAATTACATTATTGCATAATATGTGTGTAATTTTTAAAAATGATCACATTGTTATTGTCACGCATGCCGATCAGAGAAACAGGAGCAGGGAAGCGAGGAAGCGGGGAACGAGGGGTTTATTGTAAGAGCACATAAGGCAAGCCACAAAACTGACGTGAAACTTCAATGACCGGACTGGGGAAAACATACCTAACGCAGACTTAAATACAATGGGCTAATGACAATGATCAGGAACAGCTGGTAAATACGGGGAATCCACACAGGGTTAACGAGGGGGCGTGGCACACGGAAGGAGTGGACGATCTGAGCATGACAACTATTTTGTAAATCACATGATTTTATGCTAATTACTTGTTAGGTATTATATTTGTTTTAATGAAGCAAAACTGAAGCGATGTATTTTGCGATGTAAAATAAACTTATTATAAATAAAACTCAGACATGTGCTCTTGTTTATGGGAGTTTTCATGCATTCTCTTGACCCAGTAACAACTGTGAGATTATCATATCGTTATCATATGAATAGTGCTATTTGCAAATGGGTGGGCGATCAGTGTGGCTTCAAGACTCAGAGAGTCAGTGACTCTTGTGCTTTTTATTCTCTCTACAAAGCTCTAAAAATATATTTAGTTTATTTCTATTTATATTTAAAATGTAGATCTTTTAAGGTTTCTGGGGGTGAAAAAACTCTAAGATGGTCTAAGACAGACATCTATATGTTAAACACAGGGACTATGGTTGTTTGTCTTGTAATCACTTGCTTCTTCACATGAATAAAAAGAAAAATATGAGGTATGCTTATCAATTGCTGACCCAGTACAGGGTTGCAGGGAACCAGAAGCTTATCCCAGGAAACATATGAGGCAGGACACACACACACATATGCTGTGGCCAGTTTAGGGATACAAATGAACCTAATCACATCTTTCATGGGGGGGGGGGCAGCATGGGGCGCAGTGGTTAGCACTGTCAGCTCACACCTCTGGGACCAGGGTTTAACTCTTCACCATGGCTGTATGTATGTGGAGTTTGCACATTCTCATTCACCGTCTCATTGAGGGGTTAACTGGAATTACTAAATTTCCAATAGGAATGGTGCGTGAGTGTACTGTGTGATGGGTTGGCACCCCAACTTAGGTTCCAGACCCCCCCCCCACAACCCTGAATAAGACAGATGGTTACAGAAGATGGATGGTTACAGAGGGCAGATGGACAGACATCTTTTATGACTATGGAAGGAGACCTATGAATCCCACGAACCAGTGAATGAGTGATTACCCACCATGTTCCCCAAGCAGCATAATAGGTCAACCTAGATCCTTTCTCCATATACAAATATATGCAACGCTGGAGACGATGAACACTGGCTGCCTCATCTGGGTAAATCTAAGTCAGCACTGCAATTTCAAAGGCTTAAAATAAGCAGGCCACAAAAAAATCACATGAAATAATGGGAACACAAAAGAGATACTTCAAATTCAAGAATAAATAATTATATTTAATTTTGTTTATATGCTGTATAATAGTAAGTAACCTGATTCAAATCAAATGTAGCAGACAGCATAAATTAGGGTGTAGGAAACTGGAAAGTGTCACACAGGACTGTTCTCTCTGGGGATGCAGTGGCACGTGTTTGTTAAGGAAAAAAAAATCTGTGAGTATCCTGAACAAAAGGCTGTGATGAGATGTAAATAGGACAAAAGCATGGTAATCAAGTACTGATTTCATGGCCTGCCATGGCATAAAACTTTCATTCCATTTGTAATTTTAATAGCATGTCAACCTAACCCTCATATTACATATAACACAAAAAATTTTTATGCAACACTTTACTTATTGTCCTTCTGTGAAAGTGAGAGTGGAAGTATCTGAACTTCCTACGCATCACATTTTCCAAAGATAGAAAATTGGATTCCTTTAATTTGAACTGCAGGCATTGGTCTTTCCTGCAGAAAAATGGGTCATTAGTCAGACATTCTGATACTACCTTTCAAGTTCCCAGAGATGAGCTCTGCCTCTGAAACCAAATGTCTGAAGAACCAGCTTCATTAGCCAATCGCACTGGATGCTGATGTGGCCTCTCACTAATTTCATATTCAATTCATTTTATTTTTATATAGTGCCTTTGTCACGCCCTCAAGGGCGGGACCAAGCAGGTGCAATGGAGACTCGGCTGATCAGCCGTCTGATATAAGCCCCGCAGCAACACCAGCACAATGCGAAATATTGCACTGATGATTCACGCCATTACCGAGCATTCCTGATAGCTCTCGTCTTCCTGATAGCCTGTACCGCTTCTGTCTGCCTCTTGTTCTTCCCTTAACTCTCTCCTTTGCCTCCCCAGTCCAGATCCCAACCCTGACCTGCCTTCCCTGCCTGCCCCGGCCGTGTTCATCTCCCCTACCCCTGTGTGCTCGTGTCCTGTGTCTGCTTGTCGGACGGACCTCTCTGGATTTGACTCACGGAACGGACGTCGACATCGATCATCGTCTGCCCCTCGGACACCGACTACTACTCTCTCCCCTCCTGGGGGACCGTCCCCTTCCCTGGGGCTTGAGCTCCCAATCTGCTGCCCTGTGCCTTCCTTACCTGCCCCGCTCTCTGCGCTACTCATTAAAGGTTTCCCTGCTGCCCGCATTTCTGGATCACGGCCTCTCTGTGATCCTGACCGTGACAGACTTTCCCAACAGGGTCACCCTCATACAGGGATGTGTTGTGATACATTACAACATCATTAAGGCAGAATAATACAAAACCTTATGCACCCTTAATGATTTTGTTCTGGACCCAAACTGCTGCTGTCATATTCTCCTCAATTGTTGAGCAGTTCTTGGGGTGACAGTGGATAAAACAGCTTGTTGACTTTGAATCAGATATATATTCAGGCAGAATAAATTGGGCTCTAGATGTAGAAAAAGTGATCTAGTCTTAGGAGTCCTTCTGCAATTCTATGCCAAAAAAGAGCATCCTTATCGTAAGAAGTAGGAATGTGTATTTGCCTAAGTATTGGATCGTGTTTGCTAATAGAGAAGGCTGATGGGGAAAATTGAAAGCCTTATCCAAAGAAACGTACAACTGAGGCGAATAGCCCTTATACCGTTGACCTAACTGTTCTTTCAGTGTTGGATTAAAAAAGAGTGAGGTCTCTTTTATATAATTACAAATCTCTTACTTCAAAGATGGTATTGATTTTCTACATTGATTTCACATAATATTCCACTGTTGGATGATGTATCCATTAGACCAGAGATCAGCAACATGCGGCTCACGAGCCACATGCGGCTCTTTGACCACGTGACTGCGGCTCTTCTCAGAATGATAAGTGCGTTCACATTTTCACGTCTTAACATATTATGATAATGCTTTCAGAAATATAAATGATTTATTTATGGGTTAGTATTATTATTTTTCATTTAGATATTTCTTTAGCTTTATGTCAATGGGGCAGTCTGTCGTGCACTTCTGTGACGTCTTAACTGTATAATTTACATCTTCCTCAAAGTCATTCTTTATGACGAGATTACATCTCCGGTCAAATAGTGTGCTTTCAGTTTTCTTCCGTACCCGAGGCTGGATGTACGCTTCAGCAATTATTGGGATTCCTAATTCTTCCACATACTTTTTGCAGTAAATCGTCACCACGCCTTCCCATGTTTTCGTAAAAAATATTATATTTTCTCCGGTTTACATATTATAGCCAGCTGAGTTGTGACTACATTTGCACTGTTCATCAGCGCAGCAGTAGTGAAGTGGAGAGCCAAAGAAAAGAAGGCATGAGACTATCGCTACAGATCTGAAATGTGTTGAAATATTAGTCACCTTTACACTGTTACATGTCCGAGTGAAACTGGTTTTCTTTATTTTTTGTAAGTACTTTTTTTGTGGTAAATGCATATATACCCATATACACACATTTAAAAAATCATATCTCAAACCCCCATCTCTGCCCATTGCGGCTCTATGTAAATAGTGGGTCAGACATTTAGGAAAAGGGTTGCTGACCCCTGCATTAGACAGAGATACAGGCACACACCACTTTTGGACTACGATGCTGTAAATGCCCACCCAGGTCAACATGGTAGTGTAATGCTGCTGGCACCACAGAAATCTGTGGTTCTGGATCCTTTGGGTCTGCATTGTTATTCACCGCTATAAATTCAGCTATAGAGAGACTGAACATGCACCCACCCACATTGATCTGCTGGATCAATCTCAGCCCCCACAGGGCAAGGAGTTACCCACAAACAGGCACATGCAAACTCTTCCTTGCCTTTGCCCCTCTCCCCTTGCCCATTTGTCCTTTTGTTCACACAAAGTCCACATAGAATGCCTATATGTGACAAATACTGTTTAATGAGAATTTAGTTAGTATACATGTGCGCATGTGCTCATTTGAATGGTGCCAGTGTGACTGGTACAATGGTCTCAATCTTAAAACAGTGTATCATATCATTATGATACGTTAGGGAATAATTACATAGAAAGCCTGGCCACAAGTTGTAATCTCTAGTGAATGTTTTATTCAGTGGGAATACCTATCACATAGTTTGGGATTTAATTAAGGAAGTGTCCACAAGGTGGCTGAGGGGAATCTCTGCAGCTCCTGTCTGGTATTGTGTGGTTATCACACTTACTATGTCTAGTGTTTATTGAAGGGTCACTCTATAGTCAGAACTTCCACATAGTATTGTAATAAAAATCATGAGGTATAGTTGGGGACTTTGCGACAATCAGTGGAGACTGATAAAAGGGAAGGAGGGCTGGGGAAAAGGCAGCAGAGCACAGGGAGGCCTTGTGTGAGTTGAAGCCCGGGTGCAGCATTGGTGAAGTAGAGGAGTCAGCAAACTAGCCATAACATGAATGTCAAGGTGCAATGCTGTCGAGACGAGTACCTGACTGAGAATCTAGACATTACTTTATGATGCTAAGGATAAGGGAATGTGGATTGAAAGCCAGAATGCCTGCTGATTGGGATGGTGTGAGACAAAATTACAGAGTAGCATTCAGACACACACTCTGGATATGCATATTACAAAGCCAGGTCAGTTATTTAAATTTTGTTTTTAATTTTGAAGTACTATGTACTAATGCATTTGGCAATGGCTAATTCCATCAAAAACTAGAATCTTTGGTTGCATCTATTTAGAATTATACTTTTGCAGTCTTAAGATAATTGTTGTTCTTAAATGATGTGAGCTATATTATCCAGGTGGTGGGGCTAGAGAGTATGTTAAGTGGAGTGCTAAATTAAATATTGTGTTGATGAGGGTTTGCTATGTGAATGAGAGTAATTCATGTAGCATGGAGTGAGTCTAACATGCACATCAGAAATATAGCTAACTCCCATTCCAGACCCAGGTGTTCACTGATTAATGGTTATGATACTTGTTGCAAGTAAACTATTTCTCATAATAAAATATCCCATTTTGTTTTTCTTCCCTGGGTGGGCTGATTTAATGAATGTGGTGGCAGTGGGCAAGCTACCTACAGTTAAGGCCAAAATTATGGAACATTTTCCTAATAGTCTTCTCAGTGTTTGCATCATTGATGAAACTTGATATAATCAAACATTCACCAGTGCTATTTAGTAGCTTTTGGTACATTTTGGAATAAAAAATA
>JAODUD010000117.1:13135979-13146468 GCA_026784285.1 Stomatorhinus walkeri
CTTTCCAAAATAACAAACACTTGTTTTTAATGGTCATTTTCATGGAGAAATCAAGAGTGTTGTCTAATTTCATAAGGAGGGCTAATAATTTTGGCCTCAACTGTAGGTATCAAGTAGCTTGTGTTGTCCAAGAACATTATAGCATTGAGTAATTAGCATCTGCAGCCAGACTGTTTTGTACATGTGCAATATAGTTATATAACTAAGTGGTAACTCTAGAGTTTGGTTTGAATTGTAACTAATGTGTAATGTTCTTACCCAGCAAATACCTTGTGTTTATTAATTGTATATCTTGACTATCTGTCTTGGTACTTGTATTATTGCAATTCCTGGCCAGGATTACTACACACTATAGCATAAGTATTGTGGATTACGATCTAATGACTTAGACATATTTCCAGTCACTGAATTAGACTGACCTAACAAACCAAACTTGAATTGAACCAGTGTGACATGTTGAATTTGTGCAAGTCCCTCAGCTGACAAACAAATGACATTGTGAAGCCTCTGAGCTGGATTGACTAAACAAGTTGAAATTGTGGTAGCTTATAGCTGCCCTGAAGCAGAATCAAATTAGTTTCACATAAGCAGCTGAGAGCAAATCCTTTTCAGTATCACAGTCTGTAAGCTGGGTGGGTACATGTTTTTTTGTTTTCCATTGTAGATTATTTGAATTTAAGTGGATGCCATTTGGACTGTGCAATGCCCCTGTTTTTTTCTAGTGACTGGTGTTTGGAGACTTGGGGTCTATATCACGAAGCGAATTTAAGATAATGTGGGCTGAATGTAAGTGAACAAAAACAAAGTCCATTTAACCCTCTGGAGTTGACGGCATCGTCGGTGATGCCGCATATCTTTCTTGTGTATTTCAGTTCATGACTAGCTGAAATCTTATTATAGAAACATGAAAAAAATGTTGACTAAATCCATAATCTGTCTTCTTTTCAAAATGTCCATTGTCAGAAGTATTAAAGTTTTTAAAATTAGGTTAAATCTGCAAAAAATTAAACCAGGTTATTTTGTTTTACCTGCATTGGGGGTGTGTAGTACCACTCTCACCTAAAAATCGCTATTCACATTCTAAAAAGCCGCATTCAAATCACATTCGCATGGTAATTTGAGGAACAGCGCAACGGTGACATGCGATCCAGATACATCCCCATCAGTGCCATAAAAGAGGGGGGGGGTGTGGCCAGGTGTCAATGGCTTATTCATATACATGAAAGTTGCTACATATTCAATGAAAGGACCCAAAAATAGTGACATGAGTTACCTTTTTCTTATTTATTTAACCAACGGAATGTTGCAACTACACCATTTAGTCATCTTCATGTAGCCAAGACTTTGGTGATCAGATATCGGGGATCAAAACAAACTGCCACTATTGCTTACTATGCACTTTTCACCTTAATTTCAACAAGTTATCCAGCTAAGCAAGAAATCCAGTTTGTGACAAAGGCCCTAAACTATCAGGCTGTACTGTTGTGCTTTTATGACACTGCAGTTTTTTCATCCCTTTTTCATTCTGTGGAGGGCCACTTGGATCTGATACATAGTACACACCAGGGAGACTCAGAAAAATGGTGCTACTTCAGGAAGTATCATATTTAGACCATGTAATTATTAATGATATGATTTCTACTAACCCAATCAAATAGTGGTGTTATATCCATATATAAGGGTTTGTATGTCTCTCCATCAGTTCACTTGATTTTTTTATTGTTTTGGCCTTTGCCACTCCTGAGGTTCATCCTGGTGTTTCACATATTATATCAAAATATACTCTAAATATATCTGATCTTAACTATAGCTATACTGTCAGTTATTTCTTTTTCCGTCCCATTCTCCTTTCCCTCTCCCAGTTCCCTGATGTCCCCCCTGTTTACACCTCGACCCTAGACTGAGACGTAACAGTGGATATTTCTAATTGGCCCCACCCCACTACTGTCTCAGAAATTAGGTCCTTTTTGGGATTTTCTAGCTGTTATTGGAAAATATGTGATATTATGTATAAAATTCAAGAGTTGACATAACCAGCAACTGGTATAATCTATATGTATCTTGTGATTGGAGTCCATTTTAAAATAAATTAATCTTGTCTCGCTATGGTTTGCAATAACAGTAGCACTTACTTGCTATTGAGCTCAGAGCTAGGGCAGGAGAGTCTGTCCTGCAGAGACTCCCTTATTGAGGGTGTAGTGTATGTGAGCTTTTGAAAAAGGTGTCTAATTACCAGTAAAAATAGCCTAGTTAAGTACAAGGGTCTGCAGTATAACAGTTTTAGGAGGCCCTAGGTTTCTCCACAACCATTACTATGCATTGGGACATTGTCATTCCCCATTCCAACTTCCCCGATCTCAGTAGATACTAGGTCTGTTCTTCTTTATATGGTATTCCATCAAGTTTCAAGTTTATATATGAAAAGAATGCCTTTGACATAAACCTCTAATTGATGCACCAGCCAGCTGTCTACATACATAGTTATTAGACTCAGTTCCAGAGCCGGCTTGTCTATGTTGCGCTTTTTTAGTTGGTCTTCCAACAACTACAGGGACCACTTTTACTGATATATATTTCAATTCTGTACAGAAGGTGAAGTGTTTTATTTTTGAAGTGTTATCCAACTCGGAAGAGTAGTGGTTTATTAACATATATATTTTTTAATTATCCAGCTATTCTTTTTACTTACTCTTATTTGCTTTATTGCAATGGCAAAACAGTGTGTAATTAAGCACAAAGAAAATTAACTGAGGCACAAATATTTTTAAAGAAATCATCAAGCATATGCATGTTAGAAAGCTTATAGGGTTCTAAACAGTTACAGAGTTCTAGAGTTCTGTTTACATTTTTTACAAGTTAATCTATTCCGGATAACATTCTTTTTCACATTTTACCATTCTATCAGACATACAGCAAAGCAACAATGGGTATAACACAATGGGGAACATCTGAGGCTGCTGTGGCTAATAATTAATAGCATATGTTAAAATTGGATTACCCTAAAAAGTTCTGAATTTAAGTCAATGAGCAGTAATTCTTTTTCTAATTGAAGGGTCCCAAGTTCACTCAATGGCTATCATAGGCAATCCATATACTTGCTGCGGTATATGATTCCACCAGATACAGACAGACTTATGCAGATACAGATTACGTCAAATGAAGCCCAGTGAAGACATTCAACAAAATGCGACAAGCTTAATCCTTGTAATCAAGGATTTAAATTGCCATGGCTATAGCTTCTGGAAAATTAATTAGGTGCCTAATATTCAAAGTTTTCCACCAAAAAGAATCATAGGTCTGTTCCAGCTGTAACAGATTAGACTACATAAATTGTGAAATAGGACAGTGTCTCATTTTTGTGCTGAATACAGTGCTATATGGTTCCAACATTTATTGTCAATAAAAGCTGTAGCAGAGTTACAGTGATTAAAAATGTGCACAGATTTCCTCAGCAAAATATACTGTCATCATACAGGGTCATTTGGCAGAAACAGCTTTCTGTTATACCTAAAACATGATAGCAATAGTACCATTTGCAATATAGTTGTCTTTTTAATAAGATTTTGAACTGCACTTCGAAAAGCATTGCTCTGTGGGTTTGTATTATTGTTTGATTCTCAGTGCCAGATAACATGTGAAGGGAATTGCATATTATATATATAACACTTTAGTGTAATCTATGTTTATTTTGTCTCATTAAATATAATTTTAAAGTACAAGAATTTTATATTTTATAAATATTGTTTGGTCCCCTCTTACATGCAACCATATTTCCCTAAGGTAGTCATGTTTTTCCACAATGGCCCTTGTAGGAAATCAATGCTAGTCAAAGTCAGTTTCAAGAAAATTGTTTAAACCTTTTTGCATGTCGTTAAGTTCAATACAGAAAGAAAAACATACCACAGTCAAGATGAATCCATTCCTAATCCAAATTACTATCCCTAATGCAGTTCCCCCACTATCATGAAGAGTATGACCAAGGCTCAACAAAGTTGTTTTGACATTACAATCAGGTTTACATAAGGTGATGACATATTAAAAAGGCTGTCACAGGGCTTGCCAAGTCAAAATTCTTGGTTTTCTTGCTTTTTGTCTTTTCTGAAATGCTAACAAATCTCATAGCATAAACTTAAAATACCATTAAGTAAATACCATAACAATCAGTCTTCAAATGCTCAAACACCAGCTAGATTATGAAGTATTAGATAAATGTTTAAAAATGTTTGGGCTTCTATCATTTAATAACACAAGATTTTTTAAATTTACCAATAATCATACAACATTTAAAGAAAACTAGACCTATTTTCAAAAATCAAAATAGTCCCAATCATGGTGGCCTCTGGTAATGATATGGGGCAGCGCCATTGTATGTAACATAAAAAGAATCAGAAACAACTTCTTGGTACATTCTGGTACAGTCAGATAGTGGAAAAATCACACAAGTTACTTTTAACAACCTGAAAATAAGAACAATCAGCATAATCAATCAAGCTCTGATAGTCAAATGTTTCATGTAAGCAAAGAAATAATTAGCGTGATCTTCAGCTTCTATTTTGTATGCTTTGATTCATTTAAAAAATCACATTGTTATAATGTGGATCAGAGTTTGTAAGACATTCATTGCAGAAAAAAACAAATTATCTTAGAATGTTCCTTATAGATATGATGCTTTCGAGTGCTGACATGACATTGTAATTTCAAGATTAGAACGATAAAGCACAAACATTTTTACATATTATCTGAAATAACATGTTCTTAATATCCACAGCGTAAACTTGCATGTATTTAGAATATTTCACATACAAAATATTGTAAGTAAACAAATATAATGCAAAGTATACCTGCAGTACTTCAGACAATTTTACTTCAAAATGTAAATTTAACAGTTACAGAACACACATCACATGCAATCAGAATCAATTTTGTTTTTTTTTCCATCTTTTTTTTGGCCTCAGGCTACAACTTACCACCAAAGACTAATTAAGTACACTTCAGGAGAAGGTGACTTATCCCTCATACTGTACAGGATATGTTTAAGTCAGATTAAACTGCATGTAGATGTGCCAGATGTTCCTTTAGGATGAATATGATTCAAACACGAAGCCACAAAATGTAAAATAGCTAATTATATGTCACACTGAAAATAATTAAAGTGATGCAAAATGGAAACTACAGGAAGGTTGTCATGTGTTGTTTTATTTATATTCTTTAAATATTCTGTAAATAAATTTAAGACCTTCATCACTCCTTCAAAATTGTGTTAGTAACAGCAATTTAATAATAAACATGATCCAAATTCTCCATTACTGGCCAATGAAGACGTTTAACATGTAATACATTTTGAGGAATCTTAAATCATTATGGAATTTGAAATCATTAATGAAAAATATAAAATGTAAAATTCTGGAAGAATGTAGGAACTGCATAACTTAAGAAAACCACTGAACTGAAAATCTCAATATCCATTAAGTTGTGTAAATTTTTAAATGTATAAAAATACAAAACAGTAGTGGCAAGGCTTTATGGTTACACAATCACTGCTTGTTAACTGGATACAGGAGATAAATTGTCATCACCTAGCTAAATGTATTTTGAACAAAACTTTTTATTCACAGCCCTGGGAAAGCTTGCAAGACATACAACTTAATGTGCTTTATGATTGTGTACATAATTACATGAACAGAATGATACTATATTCAATTTTGCAAATTAGGAAATTTAATTTAAAAATTAATGTTTTGAAATTTTGTTCCTTGTTTCCCAAAAGAATAGTGATGTACAACTCCAATAGTGATTAACAACTCCTTACGGTCATAGAAAACCGACTGCCTCACTAAAATATCTTTGCTGCAGCATTAGAATTGCCTATATCATTAAAGTTGATTTGAATGAATTGTGATTAAACTGCTACAAATATGATTATATTTGTTATACTTTTTACTGAAATATTAAATCAACTTTTTAAAAATAGTAAACCTTTTTATCATGCTTTTTATAATTCTGCATTTGATTATTTTGATTATTACAGCCTAGATCCTGTTGTTTGGGGTTGTTTTAATATTTGCATGGCAACTAGTTAACATACACTAGTTCACATACACATAGAAGTAGTGGCTCTCCCCCTTGTGTTAGTAATGAGGAGATGTGATCAGCGTCGGAAGGCTCAACACAGTGATTTTCTTTTGTTAAAGCTGGCCGAGGGAGAAAAGGATTAAAAAAGACGCAAAAAGAGACAGAAAATCAAACAACTGAAGAAACGTAGTAAAAAGTTGTGCATCAGCTCTTCTCTTCTTCACTCATCTCTGTTCCAAGCATCCTTGGATTACCCTGTAAACACAGAACAGAAACCTTTTCTGGGCAGGCTCAAATAGTCCATTACTGCACAATGGAACTAGAACATCAGAAGTAATTGAAATACATATATAGGGCATAGATACTTACTTCTCATACTAGTCCTGCAGCAGAAAACAGAAATACTGCGGTTACATACATCATTTTTTGTCAGTAGACTAATGGTTAATATGAAATAACATCACTGGACTTATTGTTAAGGTTAATGTAATATTATCGCAGCACTGATAATATGACAGACCCAACCTATGTTATCATCTTGATCTTCACTCTCGTCATCACTAACGACCAGCTTGGCACTAGCCCGGTTTTGATGTTTTTTGTCCTTGTCGTGGTCACTTTCATCAGGTTTTATATTCATCTTCATAGCTTTTGCTGAAAAATTAAATTTCAAATTTCAATTGTTTTGCACCAAACATTTACTAAATAAACCCCTGGTTTAAGTTAAGGTTTGCTATCGGTTCCAGGCAGTACATACATTCTAATGCATTATAACACAAGAGCACAGCTAATGATAAAATCAGTGGCATTTTTTGGATTGTATTTATCAAATAACAGTGCAATATTTGTTAATAAATGGGCTACCTAAGAAGCTGTCTACTTTTTGGAGTATTCATCAATGGAAATGGCAGGTGTTTATGGCATTCTGCGACAGTGACATGGTGAGATGATATGATATTTCCAAATTGTAACATGAATCGACTTACAATCAGGCTCCTCTTCATCATCATCAGCTGTGCTCTCATCTTTGTTCTCCACCTCACTCGTTATCTTCTGTCTGGCACTCCGAAACACTGACTGGAGGACAATTGAATCCTCATAGACCTGCAAATTTAAAAAAATCATTGCACCTAATTTCCATGAGTAAGATTACTTTACATTAGGGTCCAATTCATGTCCCTGCCATTGTTAGGCGATCATTCAGTTTTCTCCAACTTAGATGGGCTGATGTCTGTCAGTTGTGAGTGTGTATATTTACCACTGCTGATGGGATGTACCAGCAGGAACAAGTTAAAACACGTTTTTCTCAGATTACTTACATTGCAAATCTTATATTACCGTGGCTACTGGACATTATATAAATAGTGCTTTTCATAAAAATAAATATTAATTTCTTATCTATTACAACTACAGCATTGTTCTACCACCAGAACCTCCAACATTTGAATTTAATATGGATTCATGGGACAGTTCTATCAACAGACCTGAGATCCCTCCAGGTTGAAAGTCTGAGCATTATGGCAAAGAAGCATGACATCTTCCTCCAGATCTTCCACACTTCTGTACTTGTGGTTACGGACACGTTCCTGAAAACACAAGTCAATACCCCCAGAGTTTAACATTTGCAGTAACCATCCAATATATGTGTGTAAATGTAATTTATTGTCTGTGTGTGTTTGTGTGTGTGTGTATATATATATCTCAATAATTATTTCTCTAATGTATTTGGACTATGGAAATAATAAAATATTCTATTGCCAAGACTGGACAAAAGCTTCAAGTCAGTGTTGATTCAATTATTGGTGTTGGATGGACCTTTATCTTTCTGAAGTCCACAGGCTTTCTTATCAGCTCATAGTATTCCGGCAGTTCTTTTCTGGAGGGCAACCGGACAAAAACTTCACTGAGCTTTCGGCCAGACCTGAAATGAATAAAAAACATACTATGTGAATCAGTACAGCTAGCATAAATGAATATGATGTTCTAAGTGCATGAATAGAGGGTATGCACATGACGTCATAGTAGCCAGAGTCACTGAGGTTATACCGATCAAGTTGCAAAAAGACTGCGTAGCAGTGTTATAGTTCAATTCGGATGCCACGAAATCACAGCTAAAATGGGAAAGAGCTGTTGTGCGATTGCATCCCATTTTGAAAAGAAATCAGAGCTGTCTTTTTACAGATTGCTGTAAACTTCACTGCAATACGCCAAAGCAACTGGTATTCAGGCTCTAAAACGTGAATTTTACTTTGGGTCAGTTATGTTGGATTTTTTGTCAAACCTCGGATTCAGGTGGAGCGGTGTGGTCCGGGAGTATGGGGTGCCGGGCTGTTCGGTGCCTGTATGACTGGTGTCAGAGCTTGGTCCGCATGGGTGGCAATAAGTCGGTGAGGGTTGGACTCCGTCAGGGCTGCCCTTTGTCACCGATTCTTTTCATAGTTTTTATGGATAGAGGGTAGAATGCTCTCTCCAGGTCAGGGATGGGGTCCTCCCCCAAGTGGAGGAGTTCAAGTATCTCGGGCTCTTGTTCACGAGTGAGGGAAGGATGTAGCAGAAGATTGACAAGCAGATCGGTGCGGTATCCACAGTGACGCGGGCGCTGCATTGGTCTGTCATGGTAAAGAAGGAGCTGAGCCAATAGGGAAAGCTCTCAATTTACAAGGCGATCTACATTCCTACCCTCACCTATGGTCACGAGCTGTGGGTAGTGACCGAAAGAACGAGATCATGAGTGCAAGCGGCCGAAATGAGTTTCATCCGCTGGGTGGCTGGGCCCTCTCTTAGAGATAGGATAAGGAGCTCGGTCATTCAGGAGGGACTCAGAATAGAGCTGCTGCTCCTCCGCATCGAGAGGAGCCAGAGGAGGTGGCTTGGGCATATGATTAGGATGCCTCCTGGACGCCTCCCTGGTGAGGTATTCCGGGCATGTCCCACTGGGAGGAGGCCCCGGGGAAGACCCAGGATATATTGGAGGGACTATATCTCTCGGCTGGCCTGGGAACGCCTTGAGATTCCCCCAGAAGAGTTAGATGAATTGGCCGGGGAGAGGGAAGTCGTGATCTCCCTACTGAGACTGCTGCCCCCACAACCCGACCTCAAATAAGCGGGAGATAATGGATGGATGGATGTTGGATTTTTGGATAAAAATCATACCTTAAGTTAAATACTGTATTGACTACTCATCAAATAAATATTCAATAGTCTTGTGTTCTACTAACAAAGTGGGTACTAATAAAGATGGCTTTCCTTATAAGGGGCTACTCCACAAAGCAAGTGCAGACGGCCAAATGTCTTTAAAAGTTTCTACAAAATATGCTGTCAGGAAACCCAATTCCAGGACACATATCAATGTCCAGGGTCCACTGGTCCTTTGGAAGTTAAATGGTTCCCTGTCGAGTTCAACTGCCTTCAAACAGATAATCTTTTGTTGCACAGATTCCACAACTAAAATCAGCCATGTTTGCCACTCCAATCATCTGACGTGACGTGTTCTGGCAGGAAAGTGATGCATACCCTCTATGGAAATTATTCAGAATTGAATTAATATTTTTCATATTAAAATCATATTAAGCAAAAAGTCAGATAAATTAAAATTATGAGTAGAATATTAAAATAATAAAAACATTTCAGTGCATTCATATATTACTTATAAGCATCTTTTTAGTGTTCAGATGCAAATATCTTTGTTTAAGATTATTCAGGTTAAACTGTATTCCTGCATTCCTGTCTGATGTTGCATGAAGCTGATATATCTCAGTCAGAGATCCACTTATTTAACTGTTATGGGGCCTAAAACTAATTATTCCCAATACACACACCAAAATGCTAACATTAAAAGGACTGGCATATATGGTCATAAGACAGTCGTCTGTTTTTAAAGCAGTTTGGCCCAGAATTTCAATGATACAGAATATACCTTTCAGCACTCTTATGCAATAGCCCTGGGTATAGCTGGTGTCATGGCAACATAGAACAGCACTCCCGTTAACAATTATCCAATAATGATTTATTATTTAATAATGGGTTTCTTCAAATTGTGATCCTAAAAATGAACCATGTTTACCTGGCTGAATTATAAAAATAATAATAATATTTTTAGACAAAGCATTTGTTTGATGGGATTATGTGTGTCTGACTGAAAAGCCAAGTTTACCAAGATAAATTTCACTTTTTGAGTGGAAAATTCAGTAGTTTTTTAAGCCAGGGGACCTTCTTCCTCAGGTCATAAACCAATGATTTTTGCAAATGAGATGAAATGTACTGAAATGTACTGACAGATGCTAGGAAGGTGATGGCAAGATGGAAGGAGTATAATAGTTGATGAATGAGGAAAACGAAAAAGAACAAAGAACAGAAGAGGTGACTGTTGTGGAACAGGAAGTAGCAAATATTAGTAAAAGTGAGGTGAGAAGGGTGT
>JAODUD010000117.1:13155761-13170605 GCA_026784285.1 Stomatorhinus walkeri
TATTTTTTGAACTATCAGAATAATAGTATACCTATTTGTACAATTAGTAGTGCAAGGGAGACTGATTTTAATGTACAGCAGAACCATGAAAACAGCATCCAGGTACAGGAGTTAACATAAAATAATAGCAAATTATTATTCTTGGTAATGTCATTTGTTAGTCTTTAATGTAATTTAGCACCATTTTATTTGTCTATTGTGAGTATGAGTGGTTTTAAAGGTCAGTTCAGCATTTTTCACAACATTTCATAATATCCATGAAAGAAAGCCCTTCACGGACTAGAATCGATTTTATCTTAAGGTACCCAGTTCCTCCTGTTTTCAATTAATCTTTTATTTCTATTTCTATTATATATATGCATGCTATATTAAGTGGCTGAAAACCTTATTTTACTTGTATATCACAAACATGTACAAAATTCTATAAATAACCACATGTGTTACTGTTTCCCTCAGTGAAATATGAACATGTGGCCATTCACATTGATTTCCATACTGCACAGACCTGTGATCCACAGTAATTCCTCTGATGTTTGTTGCCATGACAACGGTAAATTAGTAGTGGATTTCACCCAGGGAAACAAATGAGAATTCTCTTTATATCTGCTGTGGCAGTGCTATACAGATTCATTACTCAAAATCCAAGGATAAGCTTGACTGTGTTCCACACATATAAAGTGTAGAATAAAGGACTGCCCTTTAGCTCACTGGATGACCTAGACCAATGAATTCCATCACTCTGAATTTGTATGCAGCAACAGACAAAACAGTTAAATTGGCACATTTTAATAGCATAGACAACTAAACCTATACTATGATCTGTTGAATTATTATGATTTATCAGCTTACAGCATATTTTACTCAAGTTGCATAGTTTGCATACTCACACAGAGTCTGTTATGGTGCATCACTAGCCGTACAAATCATGCTTACATAGTGCTTCTATTTAAAGGCACTATACATATTTAAGAGTATTTAACAATGCCAGGAGCCAGAAAAACTCTCTTCCAGTACAGTACTCCAACCCAGGACACACTACATTCATTTTCATAAGACTAAAATGGCATGCTGTGTTGTGTTTTGATTCACAGCATTTAGGAAAGCACATGGAAATAGTATTAACATGGACGTATGTTGTTGACAATGATCGATGTAACCATTCTTTTTGTCAGCTATTAAGATCTTCCAACTCATCAGTTTCATGAGGTACAATAAAATATTCATATTAAAATTTGCAGTTATTGCAGAGATGTTCATGTACATTTTTACATGTCTCACGCCACCAGGAGCATTTTTAGCACAGCATTAATTATTCAGGTCACAGCATTCAAAAATCAATGCAACAAAGAAACAAAGGAAGGCTTTATCTGTTGACTCTATTTGAGAATAAATTACTTCATATATACATTTTGTTTATGTATGCATGCACCAGAACACTTTCTGAATAACTGACAACCACTAATTTAACAAATACAGCAGATGCATAAAAAATGCTGGACTGTTTTTCATGTCAGTAGCTATATTTTTCACAAGTAAACAGCTAATAAAATCATGGCTTTCCCAAAGGTGACTGTGGTAATTAACTGCCTGTCCAGCAAATTGCAGATATTTACTTAACACAAAATCTCCATTGCATTTAAAATCAGCCTACATTTTAAGCAGATATCAGAATTCTAATTCTGAGAATACAAACAATTGTCAGATGGAACATCCTCAAAATAATACAGTACATGCAACTAGTTTGTAATTAATAATTAATTATCTATTGGGTCCAACACAGGATCATAGTGACCTGGAGCCTACCCCAGGAAGTCTATGGCATGAGGCAGGAAACACTCAGGGTGAGTGCCAGTCAGTTGCAGAGCACACATACACACTCTGGTCAATTTAGACACACAAACTCACCCCACATTTTTGGACTGCAGGAGGAGACCAGAGTGAAGCCATGCCAGCATGGAGACAACATGCAACTTCCACACACAAAGCCAGGGGCAATAGCTCTGAAGATGGTGCTAACCCCTTAACCACAAGATTAAAAATATATCTTAATTGCATCAATGAGCTTCTTAAAGTTAAATTCAACTTAGACTCATTTTTAATTGTAAAATAGTATTCTGTGTTATATACATGGATTTCAAAATGCATAATTTCTTTAACTATAGAGTCAAAATACGATTGATTAGATAGCAAAAGGGGTTTATTTACACTATAAATTATAATTAAACTTAAATTTATTTTAAAAGAAAAAGATGTCCTTCCATTTCTGAAATGGGTGATATTAAATATAACCAAAAGGGGGCAGCAAGGACTAACAACTTGTAAAAATTACAAATAAAAATTTCCTAAGTTGTCAGTAAATAAAAACAGAAATCATAAAAAATAATTGACTACACATTGATTCAAATGCGTGAAAAAATATCTTTCCTCACTTTCACAAAATTTCCGTAGCACATATCAGAATCATAATTCCTTCTCATAAATACTTAGAAGAAATAAAGCAGGGTAATCAGGAGCTACCCAGACGAATCCATAATAGTATTTATTAAAATGATTAGTCAGAAATCCTTCTGCAAGCGCCTGGTCTTTCTTTGGCTGCTATACTGTGATCCTGAAAGACACGCATCTTGATGGCGAAGAAGTGATGCATTATGGGATGCAGTGATGGGCACACCCTGTCAAGGAAATTACTCCCTGAATGGGGAATGGAGCATAACTATGACATTTCTCTTGCTTTACAAATTCAGAATTTGTAAATTTACAATAAATATGAATCATGACATACATAAATTCCATCTACCCACTTTCTGAAACTTGTCCTTTTCAGGGTCACGGGCGGTCCAGAGCCTATCCCGGAGGCGGCTAGGGGCACAAAGCAAGGAACAATCCAGGATGGGCTGCCAACCCATCGCAGACATATATGAATTTTTATATAAAAATCTGCCAGTAAATTCCACCCCACCCCACAAAAGTGTTGCCAGTACACAACGCAACACAGAAAGCAATTTAAAAGAAGAGCTCAATGAATTTTTCAAAATCATTTCATTCTATATTTGATCATGATCAACATTTTGATATGTAGGCCTTTTTCCTGTAGTTGTAGGTAAATTATCTCATATATATATATATAAAAGAGATGCTCCGATCAGGATCACCGATACCAAGTACCAATTTTTTATCATTGTGATCGCCAATACCAATGCCGATTCCGATGCTTCAAGTTTATATAACTGATATGTAAGTTCTCTGATCACCATTAACTTTTTTTTCAGATAAAGTAATACTATAAATGTTGCCTTACATATCATATTTATTTTAGTTATATTTTACAGTAATATATCTAATATAACTATTGTTTTAACAGAGTAACCTACTAAATAATCCTAATGTCCGTAATGGATGGCTGAGTGAGAGTCACATTATTAGTTACCATTGCCATTTTTGCAGTTGCCAGTTTTTCGTATTCGCCATACGACTCGCGGTGGCTCGTTCTTAAATGCCGAATGAGGTTCGTTGTATTAAATGTTTTGGACAATGCAACTCCACGTCAGATTTCTTTGGAACATAAACGGCAAATTTTTCATTGTTTCTCGAAACGTCATAGTAATTCTAAACATGTGATGAAATGACTGCGGCGCCAAAACATTTGCATCCCGACTTATCGTGTACGCCCTCACGCATTGACGTCATCAATTGTGATTGGTTCCTAAGATCGGTCAAGTTTAACGAGTGCCAATCGAGTCATAAAATGTGATTATCGGCCGATACCGATCTTCGGCCGATCAATCGGAGCATCACTAATATATATATAATTTATTGTAATGTCAAAAGGGGCTTATGTACTGCAACCCAAGCATACTATTCCTCTCTCAACACTGTACTTTATCAAAGTGCAGAGTTTAAAACTGGCGTTTGGAGTGAACAAGCTCATCTGGTGTAACTTGAAAATTAACATTATGGTCAAGGGGTACGTTCTTCATTTCACAGTTACTCTTAAATGATTGTCTTTTCCCTTGACCAGCATCAACCTAACTAACCAGTGTTACACCAAGCATCACTGAGGCTGCTTCCAATTAAACTGAAATCTTTCAAGATCATTAAAAATCACTTTGATCTCGTCCTATAGATCAGTCCTGACAGTCAAAAATAACAAGGACCTGAACCTGTCCAGCATTTTATTCACAGCCCAACGCATGATGGGTTAATTCAGTCGTCCCCAAACTTTCTCTGCAAGGCCCCCTTTTCTACATAGTAACATTATTGAGCCCCCCAATTCAAACTACACAAGTTCAGATTCAAACTTAATTTGCAATTACAAATGGTGCAATTTCACCACTGTGGGAGACAAAAGAGCAATCAATTAAAAATGAAAGTCCAGCATAAGTTTGAAATTATGCTAATGCAGGTTTAATATTCCTGTTAATATTCATTGGCGTACACAAATTAAAGTTTGTCTTACGATTACCGCATTTTGTTTTTAATGATAACCGCAGGTTTCAGCCTATACTAAAGAACAAAACAACACTAAATTATATCGATTACTTGATAGTCTCCCTGCACTTCATGTACAAAAATTTAAACCTCATTTTTCGTAATCTGGTTAAATTTTTTTGGACGGCGCTGCAAAACGTCGACACGTGTCGCATGTCACATGGAACAAAAACATTGCAAGAGCAAGAAGACTTAAGACAGATCGTACAGCACCTCTCAGCCGGCTGAACAAACTGGAACAGCCTCCGTGACGACAGAACTTTGCTCTTATTGGCTGAAGAACGTGACGTTTGTATGACGTTTGTATCCCAGGAAGTTCCGATGCGTTATCTGCAATTTCTCCTGAATATCACTAAAAGCAGTGAGAACAGGTTTTCAGTTAATTTACTTGGTAAAATAAAGTTTAAATAAATTACATAAATGCTCTAATAGTACACGTAAATTAGTGGTTCATTTATTGTTAGTTACTGCAATGTTGCGCTGCTTTATTTGTTTAATCGTCCAGTCTATGAAGAGATTATTTTAGTGTGACACATGCCCCTGAGGCTATCCCATTGGTGCGCCCCTCCGCAATACCTCTGCGCCCCCCAGTTTGGGAACCACTGGGTTAATTGAATAATTGACTGAGAAAACATGCTCCTGTTGTAAGTAACAAATGATCAAAAGCTTTATACATATAGAAAAAAAATATTTAGAATTAATCATCAATTTTGGCATGGCTATATCTGAATGAAATTAATCAAAATTGCACATGTATATTATGTATTTACTATAGTGATAATGTATTTACTATAGTGATTTATACACTGATAAATCAAGTCTTTGTAAGCCATAGAATAAGTAAAGTGATGAATAAATGGTTAATTAACACATTAACTTTATAGCTGTACATATATGCCAGGTACAGTATGTATATATACAAATAACGCAAACAGTGACAAGCAAGACATCTACAGTAGCCTACATATAATATAGATGTAACTTATATAATTATATAATAGATATAAAGTTAAATAGTGTTTATTTCTGAGCAAATGCACTCGTACTGAAGATACCTTTAAATATAATTGTTTTTAGTAGCCAAACACACACACACGAAGCTGTTGGCTCTGCCCGCTCCTCCGCTTTAATTCGCACTAAGCCGCTCCACTCAACACCGTTCCTCTCGCCACTAAAATTTCCTCTCGCTCCAGTCAAATCGCTCCACGCTCGCTCCAGTTTAAAAGAGGGACAAATAATCTACATGCCTAACAAATGTCACCTTAAACCGAAGCCTTATATCATAAAGAAATATGAGCAACGGCAACATTGCCACTCAGACAATATTTATTTTTAAGCAACACATAGGCAACAACGGACAGGTCTGGCAATGTCATTCCACACAAAAATAGGCTTAAACATAAAGGAATCAATGTGCTTAATAGCCTAAAGAATATACAGGCTAAGCATCCACGTTTTAAATTTTTCTCTAATTTTTTTCTGTTGCTGCTGCGCCTATCTATAAACTAAAATTTCACTGACAGCGTTACGTGAAATTTAAAAAATCTTATTAGACCTACTTTGAATGACATAACGAATTTATTTGATTACCAATATTTACTTTATAGGTTTTTATACTTTAATTTACTTTATAGACTTGATATGCTACAACCATATAAAACTTGCTCACGTTTTGCTCTGGCTTCCGCCTGTTCGCGCAGCACACTCTCATCATGTTTCTGAGAAAAGTGATTCCAAATTGAACTCAGAAACAGTTTCACCACATTGTTGTCCTTGCTCTACATTATTGTCATCTATACGTTTGATAAGAATAGTACACTTGTATTATTTATCAGTTTCCTTTGTGAAATACTTTGCGAATTACATCTCGGTCAATTTGTGTAACAGTCTTGATAATTGTACAGATGAATTCTAGGTAGATTTGGGCACGCCTCAGAATCGTAGTGTGAGCGTTAATTTAAAAACCGCTCAGCGCTCCGACCAAATTCCACCCGCTCCGCTCCTCGCTCACGCTCCGCTCACATGCTCTGCCACAAATACATAAAAACACAGAATTGTAGGAAAGCCGCTGTGTCATATGACACAGAAAGCTTTATGTTAGAGCTTTGAAAGGGAAGGTGGCACGTCTCCAACACAAGAAAAACACGAACATGTCTTCTTGCATCAAATGAAACATTGCCATTTTGGTGGGGGTGGGGGCAAACGACAGCTTTATTGTTCCACTGAGCCATGGGTCTGGGATGAAAGGGCTCAGGTCTGGGGTTACTAAGAAAAAAAAAAGGAAAACACATATACAAACTGAAAACCACAATTAGGAACAGGTGACACTCTACAGCAAACAGGGACTATCAGCTGACTCTCCATCCTGACGTCTTCACCTTTGGAAAAATATAATTAATTTTTGTAAGTGAACACCTCTTTAAGAAATTTCCTCCAGGATAATAAATGTATTCTGAGTCTGATTTGGATGATTAATGCATATTTTAAACATAATTTGTTAATGCAATCTCAGTTTGGTTACTTTTTTATAATGAGATATAATCAATGCCAGCTGAACATGGTCATCCATTTTTAAAAAAATTTGTTTATGTGTGCAGTTCAAGTCCTGACAGGATGATAGTGAAATTCTACCTTGGAGGATTCCTGCCCATGGTGGAACATGACTGACAGCATGATGATGTGAGACACGATGTTTACTAAGGGCTGTAACATATCACATGCACGGCATGAAAAATGCTGCAAACAAAACCCAGTTTACATAGTGTATTATTGGAGAGTACCAAAGTTTTGGAAAGGCAAAACTAAACGGGCTTAGTGATATTTGCATTCTCGGTTATCGGAACACTTTATTTACCTGATACAAAGGTTTGTGTTTTTGCATTTGGATTTGAATAACTAAGAAAGTGTCTAGGACACGTATTTGGCGATCATTATGTACTCTTTTTTTAACTCTTGATAGTAAAAATTCTAAAACACATACATAAACGTTGCCTTTTCATGCACTGAAATAGTAGGTTTTTACACAAATTACCGAATAAATTCATGCCGAACCAGGCAGGGTATACGAGGACTATGTTATTAAAATAGTAATCAATTGTATCAGGTTCTCTTTGGGGAACTTAAAGAAAAAGATGTGAAATTTGTCTTTAACCATTATTGTCACATGGAACATGAGAGCATTTTTATTGAATCAAACGTTGACACTTGTGTCTACTGCAATTGAGGCTATACAGCTGTTTTGTTGTTTTTAAAACCTTTTAATATTAAAGGAATTATGTCTTTAACAGATGATATAACAAAAATATCATAAATATCTTATGATTTAGTGTGCAAATAATAATAATACTTATTATTATTATTCCTATTATAATAACTTATTATTATTATTATTATTATTATTCCTATGAATATGAGATGATGAGAACACTTCACAGCTCTACAGTTGCTTTTTTAATTGTCAAAGGTATTTGTTATATGAATTACATATAAATTTCTAAAATGCGTTCTTTTACACAAGTTATTTGAATTATTTGTCACCAATGCAGATATAACAGTCACTTTAAACTACCATGTCACCTCCCCCAGTCAACCGCCCCCCCCCCCCCAGACACTCAATGTGTTTGCACAGTGACAATGCTGACATTGAGGGGTGGAGCAAAATCATTAGATTTGTTTTTTGCAGGTGTATTCTAAAGCAACAAAGTGTCTGCTTGCTTTATATTTAGCACACCTTGTTTTTGCATACAGCATCTGGCATGGTGTTTATTTTCTCACAGTGGTCTAGCCTGCTGATTAGAAAGGAAATAGCTTATGAATATAATATCGATTAAAATCAGCTAATAAACACAAGCTGGGTAATATTATACTACTATCCTGTCATAATCTGTAAATGCCCGAAATAAATCAGTGTATATTCATTGCTACATACATTTAAAAGGCACTTAGTAAAAATGAATTAATAAATAACCTGAGTGTTTGATTCCATACATCCCCAAGAGCATCTGGTTTCTGCATGCCTGGCATTTCTGCTTGTGAACATGCCGGTTTACAAGCAAAGTTTTAACTTGCCATGAGAGCAAGCCGTGTAATGGTAGGATAGGTCTTCTTTCAAGGCATGGTGGGTTCCTAAGAGGTCATGTACTTGACACAATTAAAGGAAATGGGTAACGGGGAGTTCTTTGCACTTCATTTTTTTGTTTTATGTATATATCCCTTGAATCAATGTAACAGTTTGTGAGTAGATTTGTGCCATATATTAATACAGCTAACAAACAAAATGGTTTCATCCATTTTAATATTGCACTGAAGCCTGTATAATGTGTTCCTAACACTCCTTTGTAGAAGAAAAGATGATTATTCTCAGATGGTTCAAACTTGTCACACTAAATACTTTCCCCTTCGACCACATGAAGTCAGTTGAAAACGTGCCCACCACAATGTAGTGAACATCTGTGAACTGTTAAAGCTGACAGAATCGCTTTATTGTAAAAATAATCTTACCGGCAAACCATACATGTTTAGTGTATGATAGAACACCAATAAAAACATAGAAGTAGAGTGGCCAATCATTAGTTTGTGCTTCTAACATAAATTTCTATCTATTATGATGAGTTTGCTAAAAAAAAAAAAAGTTATTTCCTTTAAAATTACCCTGAGCAGGGAAAACATGCAAGTAATTAAAATTCTGAACTTGCCCACAACTGTCCTACAAGGCATAGGTGGTCAGTGTCAAAGAAATTTCTCCATAATACCACTGATGTCAGTTTTCATGGCCCAAACACCAAACATTAAACACCCGTTTTAAACTAAATGCCATAAACAGCCTGGGCTCTAAGAAATTTCACACACTTTTGCTAGCAAAGAAGTGGCTCTTTAAAGGACAGAAGATAAGAAAAAAATACTGAAATCCCTAATATATTTTTCCACTTATTATTTAAGTAACTTTATGCTTGCCTGAGTTAGCAAGCCAGCACATGCCAGGGTATGTGGATGAACTCACTCAAGACCTGACAAGCAGGGCATTTAATATGCAATGCATAGCTGTTTTGTTGGCAATATGTTTCTTTTCAAGTGCTGAAAAACCTTAAAAAGTTTGCATTGTTGCGCCATCACATTGTTCTGCATCTGTCAAACGTTAAATATTTCCATTTGATACTTTTTTGACTAAGTCCACAGCAGTCAAAGTAAGGCTTGTGCACTGGATAAATATTTTCTCATTGGATTATAATGAGAAAGACCCTTTCTGTTGTTTTTAAAAGAGCAACTATGTTGTGTTTGAAACATTCCTTTAGTCATGTTTACAATGTGGTAATGTAAACATTCTGCATATATTCTTCACAGGCAGCACATACAGCTCCTTACTTTAAAATATTTGTAGAAAAACAGCTATAGTATAGTTACAGTAGTAGCACAATTACTCTTTCACTTGAGGATGTGATTTTATTGTCATAAAGGTATGTGTTTGGTTATGAAGCATTTTCTGTTTGCTTCATATAAAATCTTATGCATTTGTTTGCATCAAGACAGTGATATATTAAATACACATCGATCATTAAATGGGTTCTTCTTAAAATCCTTTAGTTTCACTTCATGAAGAAGATCATTCATGCTTTTTCAATGGAACAATAATTAATGTTGGGATTCTGCTGTTGTCTTTCCTGTACTCTATTTATTTAAATGCAAATCACACAGTTCAGACCACTTTTAACCTTGGCTTGTCTGCATAGACCAGGGGTGGCCAATCTTATCCACAAAGGGCCGGTGTGTGTGCAGGTTTTTGCGGCAACCTTTAGATCAGCTGTTTAAACCCAGGTGTGAGGACTTTTGAGCCAATCAGTCCTCTAATTACGAATATAATTAGGGAGATGCAGCGAAAACCCACACACACAGCGGCCCTTTGCAGAATAGACTGGTCACCCCTGGCATAGACAAAGTGGTTTAAATATATTCCAGGACTGAGTAGCAAAATTCTTAATCGTATTATTTATTTATTTTATTTTTTGTGCTTTAGCCAACCTGATGTTGAACATAAGAAAATTACAAACAAGAGGAGGCCCTTCAGCCCAACAAGCTCATTTGATGACTATTTTCCCCCAAATACAGAAGCTGCAGAATGTACCAGGCCTGCACCTCAAATGCTAGCTGATTTTAAAAGGTTTATATTTATTTAGGATATTTTTAAAAACTGCGTCCACACCAGTGCACACATTTTAGAATCAATAAAATACCTTCCATGAAGGCAGTTAATGGGTGGTCTGTAATGTGATATACTGCAAAACAGTGCATATTTTATATGTGCCACAAATTTTTCCACTTACGTTTACAACCCACTTCTAAACAACAAAGAAAAGTGTGTGTCTAGTGTGAGTTATAGTGTTGAATGATGGCTTCTCCATACTTAACTGGGATAAGCCAAAGAACATGCCAGTTACTATCAAGCCAATTTAATGCAGAAGTAACTTTATGCATGGAGGTGTTGAAGAATCCCATATCACAGATTTCACAAAAATGTGAATAAATTGTGTGCACTAACATCATTTTGGAAGACAAGCCTTCCCCGGAGCAGAAATGCAACATTTTACTGAGATGCACATATCACAGGGCCTAGCCTGGTATGAGAAGCACACATTGGCCTAGACACCAAAGGTGGGTTAGTAACCCCACACACATAAACACACTTACTGTACACACACACACACAAAAACAATGGAGGCCAGCACTCCAACTTTTATTGCCCAAAGGTTTAGGGACCTACAGACAGCAGAGTGGACCTCAAGGACAGGGGTCCCTTGTTTGGCTTTTGTATACCCTATATATTGATTTACTCATGACTCTCAATATACAGATAGGTTTGTATTTGTCCTTAGACAATCTTAGTGTATTGTGTGCCACCCTTATAACCATGTTCACGGAGTATCACCTATTTTACCCCTCACACTTATATAAATTTAAATAAATAAATAGGTATAGCTACCACTGTATATATTTTTGCATGGTTATACCAGAAGAATTTTGAAAATTTAATAGTCTAACCAGTTATCTTAGTGTGTCCTAACTTTCAGAGATTCTTCTTTCTTTGTTTAACAACCCCCCATTTCTTCCACATTCCACCCCTTATCCGATCATGGTGGTCCGTATGGGCTTTTGTGTTCTACTATGCTATATTAAAATAACTGAATTAAGGTGTACATTATACATTCTGGAAAAGATCAACTGGGATAAACCACACCAACCAAAATATGTTGTTTCCAGATGTGCAACTTATATTGGTATTACCACAAACTAACGGCCACGCCTGTCTAAGGATATGATGTGCTGTTTTTCATGTGAATATGTGATGAAATGTCTGCACAAAGTGTAATCTGTTGAGGTGCAACCCAAAACACCCATATCATATACTGATGTGAGTCAGTCACATACATGATATAAGTAATTGTTAATCAATTAATACAGATGGTATGAGGGGTGAACCTGTGCTGGTATGGCATGTTTGGTGTCAAACTGATGGACAATCACTGCTGATTCCAAATCTGGTCAGTGGTTACCATGAAAGTGGACATATCGAAAGTTATACCAGCTTAACAAAAATTATCAGTAAAGGGAGAATCAGTCTGGTCATAAATCCCAAAAGGACTGATACGGACCCCTTTCTGAAAGCCCGCCAAATGGATGGCCAGCCACTGGGCCAGGACTCGAATTCCTGGTCATCCCTATTCATGAACTTTAGACCATAAAAACCTGGAACCTCAGAGCAACAGAAAGACCATCAGCCAGAGCAGAAAGAACATCAGCCCGAAGAGAGAGGCGGAGAACATCAGCCCAGGAGAAGAGAAGCCCACAAGAAGCCCTCCAGTGAAGGCCCAGTTGGATAGAGAACTACAACCAAGACAAAACTTCACAAGGAGAGAATCAAAGGGGCTCCACTCCAACAACTGCCAACACCATCCTGAGTGCCATCACCCCATTAGTTCATCAGCCTCTGCAACCAACTGCCAAGACCCCCCCCCCCCCCTCCCACTCCAAGTAAACCAACGTCCTTTCATTCTAACAACCTAAGCTGTTCTGTTAACCTGCTATATGACTTCAGGGTCGTGTTTCCACAAACTGGGCTTGCTTTGCAGAACAGTATTTCCCTTTTAAGGTTACTCATTTAAACCTGGTCATTGCATTTCCATAATTACATTGTTTGTTTCTATTCCATTATTTTGTGTTTGTTGTTTATGTTAAGTGTAATGTCTGTCTTATGTTAGTTGTAGTGTTAGATAGGAATAAATGCATGTCTTTTACACAACTTCAGCCTCTGTTCATTGAGTGCTCACAATAGTCCCTGCCTCTGTGCGATCTTGCTACATGCTCTGAAACCTCAAACTCGCCTGAAATATTGCGAGACTCTCTCTCATCGGCTATGAGGAGAGCTTCGCTACCAATCGTTTACATTACCTGGTGATGTAGCTCACTGGACAAGCCTTCTACCCCAGGTTACTAAGTGATATTGGTAATTAGTGAATCCCATCTAAGTCTCACATTAACAGACTAACAGGGATCCTGCAATTGAGTTGGAGGAGCCGACTATTCGGCATAACAATTGGTTAATAATCAGAATTAAATAATAATTCATTAATTTCAAAACATATTGGTGGAGATAAAATTTACCTGAGCTAATAATTCCTACACACAAAAGCTTATACATAAAAAACTAGTCCATAACAGATCCAGATATTCCTAAGACATCATTCTCTCTTAATCATCGTTTATCCCTCTGTCAAATGTTATATTTTGTAGAACTGAAAAGCAAAAGCATTATCTGAGCAAAGGATATCACTTTCTGTTGTTGGCATGGCCACAAAAACCAGTTTGATCCATGGCATACAGCCAATGAGCTCAGTGAAAAGTGAACCTACTGAAGTAATTTGCAAAAGTGCATATTCAGTGATCAAAAGATTCAATAAGAAGGAACCAGGTTTGTGGAATGTCCCCTAAGTGACCTGAACTTTTTAGGGAACAAATCCAGCTTTTTTTCAGAATGCGAAGTACAGTACAGAATGCAAGGCAGAATGAGAAGCACTGTGGGAGTCGACATTTAGGCTGATTGTAGATATACCTTTCCTACTTGTCTCTGACTTCTGTCTGATACACACCCCCTGGAGTGAAGGTGAAGCTGCAACATGAACACTAGTGACCCACTTACAGATGCACTTCACAGAACCACTAATGCCTGTTGGGGTTTATAAATATTTCCACATGATCATAGATCTTGGAAGCTCTTGGAAGCTAAAGTAACACAGGGGGAAACAGCAGGTAAGGCGCTAAACACAAAAGTATTCTCTACCATCACTGATTTTGACTAAGGCACCCACCAACTGGAAAAGCATAATGCATAGGGGTGGGGGGGTGAGGGTAAAACAGAAGATCCACATTTGATATCTTTAACAAAGCCCAGCAGGAGAGGAATGTATGATCCAAATAATAATGCACGATAAAACAAGGCATCCAGATGTTGCTAGTAATATTATGGAGCATCAGAATTACTCCAAGATACTGAGGGCAAAGGACTTTATTTTTCACTAAGATATGATATGAAAAACGTACCAAAACAACAGTATGAAAAATACAATAAAAACAGGATGAAAATCTCATGAAATTGAAAAGGTAATGCAGAGCCATGCGAATTATCAAATAAATGAAGCCCCTGAGGATAACCGAGACAATGCCAAGAATCCACAGTCAAGCCTGAAGAAGAGAAACTGGTAGGTGTTGACAGGGGTGGAAAAATTCCAATTAACGCACCTGTTTTGCCAGCACATTTCACAAAACAGTAAAAATTTGTGATGTTGATAGTACTGGTACTATTTGAGGAATAGCAATTTAAGGGATTTAAGTTTAAAATTACAGTTCATTGTTGTAGTGTTACTTACATAATATCCTTGAGGTGCAAATTCTTAAAAATAGACAGATAATAACTTGTCTGCGTCCTGCCAATATGCTTCATAGCTAAGTATTTTGCTGCATGAAACTACACTGAAAATTTGCCTTAGCTGCAGCAGATTCTGTTGGCAAGCAATCAGAAATGTTTCCAGCACCTAGATTAAACAACTGCAACCTGCTGGTCTGTCATCCATGAAACTGAAAACATTCCAAATTGAACCTATTGTATTACATATACATCTAAGACAAGTGACAGCGTTCATAAAACTTCAATACACATGTATTGTTAGTTATAAGTCGTATAGTCTATACTTACACTCACCTAAAGGATTATTAGGAACACCTGTTCAATTTTTCATTAATGCAATTATCTAATCAACCAATCACATGGCAGTTGCTTCAATGCATTTAGGGGTGTGGTCCTGGTCAAGA
>JAODUD010000117.1:13179626-13226738 GCA_026784285.1 Stomatorhinus walkeri
ATGAGAGCTGCATTATATGACCCAACACAAGGTCTGCGTCCAACCACTCCATCTTCTGATATAGCTGCACACATGGTTATATTGGCTCCACGTTGTCCAGGAACTTCAACGGTTGCCCGCTGGCCAATTAAATTCCGACCTCTCCTCCTTGTCTTAGCTAGGTTTAAGCCTGCCAAGAATTTGTGATGGTTTTCATCAGCGTCAAGCTCCATCACCCTCTAAAATACAAAAACTATTACTGATTACAATGACATAGAATGTTTGGAGATTTTTTCACCCCCTGAAACAGGCAAATTGATCATACCTGAACATACTCAGACCTCAGTTACTTCACTCGATCTGTATTTCTTTCAAAAGGCACACGATATAGTTGTTTTAAAGATACTTGATGTCTTTTTAGCACCCGTGCAATAGTGGGCAAACTTATGGCATTCACATTGCTGAATAAGTCATCATTGTCCAAGATGTGCTGCTGGATCTCTCTAAGGCGAATATCATTTCTGACCCGAACCATACTGACCACAGCCTGCTCTTGTTGGTCAGTCAGAATTATGCTTCTGCCTGCCCTATTTGGCATAATCTCTATTCTGCAGGGAGGAAGTCATAGTAAGAACAAATTTACAAAAAAATCACATCACACACTGCCATGCTGTACACACTAATTCACTGCAACAGTTTGAAGTATCTTAATTTTGAGTAGATTCTGAAGACTTACCGGTTTTCATTGCGGAAAGTTCTGATAATGGAGACCATAGAAGATCTTCTGAGGTTTGGTTGAAACATTGTAGCTGCTGTCATCATCATGCCATGATTTTTGACATAGTCTACAACCATAGCCCTGATTTCATTCGACACCCTGCTGCCGGTGTCTAGGTCTTGTCCTCTATCACGTTCACCCACACCTCTCAAACGAGGCCCACGGCCAACTCTCTGGTGAGGCCTACGCCCTCCTCTATGACGAGGCCCACGGCCACCTCTCAAAAGGGGTGCTTGTCCCCTTCTATTCCTTTGACCACTATGTATTCCTAGCCTTTCACCTTCCACTTCTGGCTCCATGTCCTCACTATGTTGAGTAGGCTACTACAGTGGGATACCACTCATCTTACTTATATATACATACAAATATGTGAAATCAATCAGCAGTAATGAGTGGCCATTAACTCATTAAAACCACAAAAGCAATTATGTAAAAAAGTGACATCTTGCATACAGTAATGTTGAATATGAAAATGTGTTCTGTAAAAGTGGTACATGGGACCATAGACACTATATCTGGTAAAGAATGAAATATGACATTCATAGATAATGTAGCCCACCTGGGGTCATATTCTGTGCTAATTGGTATCAAATGATCCTTCCTGAAACTGTCATAATCCAAACATAGACTATTATTAATACATTTTCATAAAAGCTATGCTTCAAGAGTAATGCAACAGTTACTTATCATTTTAAGCAGTTGTACCAATTGATAGTTGGATCTTTATAATGAAATTAATACACACCAAACTCAGATGTGATGTGTGATTTGCATTTTGAAATAGTAATACTTTGATGTTAAGTTGTGTCATTTTGAACCAGTGATTTTAGTTCAATGAACAAATGATCTTTGGCTTATATGTATTGTATCCAAGCATATGAAAAAAGGAGTTAAGTGTTTTGAAAAATGTGCATTTTGATCATTGGTTGTGATTTATGTGTCCAAAGTTCTGAAAAATTACATGACGGTTCTGTTATTAGGGCAAAAGTGATTGTAAAAAAACTGCAATATGAGGAGAAACAGGACAGGGCATGAATGAGCATGCATGAGCGTATTTTCTGTATGCTGTAAAGTATGCTTGCACAGAAATTATGCAAAAAGACCCTTTTCTGCTGTGCATGAGTATCTAATTTTTGGTATTTCCCACTGACCATTGATGCTTCCCCTATGGTCCATGCTAACTGCATTCCTGGCAGATTATGTGAAATATCATTTTGTACATATATATTTCTGGCATTAAGTAATGTATACGCCATTTCTTTTTCATCATCCATGTAAATTTTGCATTTTGTAGTTAGGGTTGCAGCAATATACTGTTTTCACCATGGTTTATAACATGGTATAAAAATCAAAATCATACTATGTACATGTGTTTATTACTGGTCTTGAAAACAAAATGCAACCAAACGTCTAAACTGCTGTTAATGATTCTGCTGACTGAAAAAAATAATCAGTACTACTGATTACTTTGCTTGTTATTTTATGCATTCAGTCTTAGTTTGACTTCAGAATTCACCCCATTCATATATTTCTAGGTTTTGCATAAACACTTTCACTTAGGGCCAAATATCACACTTTGAAGTAAAATATGAGGTTTGGCATATTTCACGTTTGTTGCAGCCATATTCATATCACTTCAAATCAGTGGGATCAGAAAAAAAGTTTCAGTCAGTATTTACTGTGAGTATTGTTGCCCCCCCCCCATTAGTCTTTGTAAATAAGGCCCTGCTTTTCTTTATTTACATAAGTCCTCCTGCCTGCAGCCTCCCCAGTGCTAGTCTTCCCATTCTGCTCCCTTACCCTTCCTTTAGTTTCTCTTCTCCTGTTCGTTTCGCCCTCGGGTCCTTCGCCTTTCGTGTCATGATAATGACGTTGGTTGATTACACCAAGTTTTGATTAATTTCTCATATTTATTTAGGATTTTTTTTTGGCTTACATGTTACTTACGTCATTTATGCAATTATAAGTGGATGATAAGATGACAACCAATTGGATCTGTATCAACAATTCAATAATTAAAAAATTCAGTTTGAAACCAGCAAACACTGCAATCAAATAGAACAAATTGTCCTGCATATATTTAAATTTAGTTTAGATACTTTTTCTAGTTCAAAAACCTAATTAAATCTATCAGAAGAATTAACCAGGCCTTAAATGCTGGGCTTGAAGAGTCTCTTTGGAAAACCAAATCTGAGTATGAATTTCAATATCAAATTTCTGTCTCTATTTCAATTTTGTTATGGAGCTATGATCTTTGAAATATTTGAGGGATGTTTTTCTGATGTAATTCTGGCTGAAAATTAATCACTCAGTACATTGGACCCCAGTAAAAGATTTGTTTTCTAGTGTACTGTATATTTTAGTTTAATTATATATCTACATCATTGTCCATTTATAGAAGAGTGATTGATTATTTTACATTTTTGGGACATGAACTGTTGAGTTATTCTCCAGCTGAATTATTCTTCAATTAGCTGTAATATATGAAATTTACCAAACAAAATGCAAAAGTCCTCTTTAAAAAAAATTGAAATTAAATTGGACATAAATTAGAATGGGGGCGGCCCGGTGGTGCAGTGGTTAGCACTGTTGCCTCACACCTCTGGGACCTGGGTTCGAGTCTCTGCCTGGGTCACATGTGTGTGTGGAGTTTGCATGTTCTCCCTATGTCATCGTGGGGTTTCCTTCAGGTACTCCAGTTCCCCCCCCCCAGTCCAAAGAAATGCTGAGGCTGATTAGAGTTACTAAATTGCCCTTAGGTGTGAATGGTGTGCGGATGTGCCCTGAGATGGGCTGGCCCCCTGTCCAGGGTAATTCCCTGCCTCATGCCCATTGCTTCTGGCATATGCTCCAGACCCCCCACAACCCAGTAGGATAAGCAGGTATAGATGATGGATGGATAAATTAGAATAAAATAAAAATTAATAACCATTACCCTCACCAGGATAAGTGGCAGGAATATAAGATGAAATGTGGTAAATAAGAATATAAGATGTCTGTGTGGTAATACAATTTTTTCATATTAAGGGGAGACAATGCTATTGTAATAATGTATAAAAATATACAGCTTTCTCTTTGGAGGTATATAATGTATTAGGTATAAAGCCGACTTCAGATAGGAGTTCCCATTAATGTAAATGCATTGCTTGACACTGCCAACAGCTCTACTCGCAGAACAATTATGCAGGCCGAAATATTACAGTGAACATGAAATGGACATTTGGATTTAGTTTTGGGGAAGCTCCTATTACAGGGATTCCCATGAAATTGTAAAGAATCCTGTCATTTGCTCTCCATCTGCTGTTAGTTTTGCTTTGGCTCATCAGAAGTGGCGGCGGCAGGTTCCATGTGAACCACCATCCCTCACAATGACATGCACAGGGCAGAATGAAATATGAAATATCATGTTTCCACGGTTGTATATTTCACCCCCCCCCCCCGAAAAAAAAAAGAAAACAGAAAGGTAGCCTATATGAAGGCTTTCACACTCAGTAACGTGAAACATTTGCTATGAATTGTATGTCTCAGAGGTTACAACACTGAAGTCAGAAGCCGTGGGGAGACAGAATAGTGACCTATCAAATGTTAAAATGGAGTCAGTGAGACATATGCATTATAATGTCATTAAGATCTAGAGCTACACCTCATGAACGACTACATTTACCAACACCTACCACCACAAAGCAAGATTTCTGTAATTTTGTGACCTCCATCTTAAAGGGTATGTGATGTATCAGTTTAATCTTCTTCCTCTGTATCAAACTGCTTATGGATTTGAGATGCAGGGGAATATGAAACATTGAAGACAATAAAATTATAAAATATGGGGACAGCACAATTGTCTCACACCCCTTGGACCAGGATGTGAGTCTGTACCATACCTCCACATATGTGGCATTTGTATGTTGTCCCCGTGTCATTTCCTCCTTGTACTCCGGTTTCCCCGCACAGTCCAAAGACATGCTGAGGCTAATTGGAGTTGCCAAATTGCTCATAGGTGTGAATCGGTGTGTGAGTGTGCTCTGTAACAGGCCCCATCCTCAATTGTTCCCTGCCTTGTGCCTGCAGCCTCCAGGATAAGCTCCAGACACCCATTCATCAAATTGCTTATCCATCACAGGGCACACTCAAACACCTACGGGCATTACCCTCAGCACGTCTTTGGACTGTGAGGGAAAACCAGAGGGAACACCAAGCATATGGAGCCATGGCAGAGACTCAAACCTGGGTCTCACAGGCGCGATGCAACAGTGCACACCACCGCACCACCATGCCACACTCCAGCCTCCCACAATCCAAAATGGAACAAGCAGTTTCAGAAAATGGATGGATGGATGGATTCTAAAATATACCATATGTGCTTGGGACCATCAAGTTCTTTAGTCATGGATAATTTTTAGTTTGTTGCTGAGAACAACAGATATAATATATTCATAAGCAAATTTTATGCAGTAGTCTTTGTTTAAGATAGCAAAGCCATTCTTAAAAAAAAACATAATAAAACCATAATAATACACATGACGGAAATATATGGTTATTACCTTGTAAAGCAGTTTATTATTTTGAGCAGGCATTCTCTTGGACACTCCCATCTCTTGCTCTGGGCCATTAACTTTTTAGGGTATCTATTTTGAATCATTTATTTGACCTCTATTTCTCTATCACTAGAGAAAGAAAGAGAATCAGACCTTAATCATGGATTGGATTAGAATAAAATAAATAAATGGATGTGGCACAAAGTAAACCATACCATTAGCAGTGTCCTTAGCTAGGATTAGCTAGAGCACTTTAATTTGATGGTGTGTTTTTCTAAGCTCACCAGGTGTATGTAAGCAACAATATAAGCTACATAAAAGCATTGGTTCTGAAGCGGGATCTAAATCAAAGCTTTGACAGAAGAGAATGTCAGCAAGCTGTAGGTAACAAATCTGATTGTTAGTAATTAAGATGTTTTCTGTTGGTTTTGGGCCATGCATTGAGTTCAAATCAGTTATACCTTTAATGCCATTATGATTTATTACAAATATTTTGTTAAACAAACCTACATTTCATCTTTAACTTAGTGTGACACTGGCGCAGAAAAGTCCATGGCCTATGGGAGGACAACACAACCTCAAAAGATTACAAACTGTGAGATTTACTCACTGTGATAGGAATATAGCAATTGCATACACCAGTCACACTATAGTTTCACAAAAGCACTTTACAGTCTTACAGCGAGATACAGGATTTTCCATCCATGCACCTGCAAGTCCTTCCAACACACGATCTTGGGGGGTTTGAGTCTATCCCAGGCAGCACAAGGCAAAATGGAAATGAATATATGGACAGGAAGCCAGACCATGAAAGGTAATATATGCACATACACTCATACAATCACCATCCTGTATATGGTTAATAGTATTGTATTTCACTACATCATACCTGTTTGATTATATGAATGTGGGAGTGGGTTGAGTTTAATTAGAAAATGCACCTGTTTTAGGTTACTGTTTAATGCATGTGTGCAAAACCCAAGTATATTTGATACAAGCCCTCAGTTATGTCTTTATTAATGATCATTTTCTATTTTGTGCAGATTTTCAAATAAAAAATATTTGATTGTAAAACTCATTCTAAAACTCATAATACTTTCACTAATGGAAAGAAGGCTCATTCACCATGGTGACATAATTCCTGACAAATGGTGTCAACATGTGTTCAGCACCTGAGAATAGCCTGAGAGGGGTCAGAATGTGGCTGGAGAAGACCCAGCACACAAGGTCACAGAGCAAAATGCAGGGCTTTTCAAACACAAACAGCGTATCTTGCCTAGAAAAATCCAAACAAAGGGGTTCAACAGAACCTGTCAAAAACTCTAATCACTCCCTGTGGTCCCTTTAAAGGCACACACACACACACTTTAGAGCAGGGGTCTCCAACTCCGGTTCTGGAGAGCTACCATCCAGTAGGTTTTCTATCATACCTGGCTTCTGATGAGCCACACCTGGTCTCAGGTAAATACCAGGAACAGGTGTGGCTCATCTGAAGCCAAGTAGGATAGAAAACCTACTGGATGGTAGCTCTCCAAAACCGGAGTTGGAGACCCCAGTCTTAGAGGATAAACAAATAATGCTTAGTGCAGATGCTGTCATCAGGGAAAATGCACTAATCCACACAGACTGCTTTTGATTTTTTTTTTTCTGGAAATCCTTCTGTACAAGCAAGTGAATCATTGGTGAACTGATACCAGAGATCCATAATCAGTACCATAAAAACATCCACTGTTTATCATTAATATTTGAATCAGACTGCAACCTGTCCCAAAGATACTTTAAAGGAGACACTAAATCACTCTCACAACATAAACAAATTTGAATACCAAAAAGTAGCCACCATTTACAACAGTGAAGTGAAACTTGCTAAAATGCAATATTGTTTGTTTTTTAATTTTAAAAAGTCAAAATACTTTTTAGAGGTTTTCTAGTGAGTCAGCCAAAATATATGTGTTATCCATCCATCTAATCATCTACTACCCATCTATCCTGGTCAGGGTGGTCACATGTGCACTATGGGGAAATTAGCGACGCCAGTTCGTCTGACTGCATGTTTTTGGACTGCAGAAGGAAATCAGAGTTCCTAGAGAGTTATGCATTAAAAACATTTAATTGTTTGGAGTTTTACTCATTTTTATACCATTATATATTTCATTAAAATTTGTCACTATTGTATAGTTTTTTATTATTTTGGAATAACTAATTGTCCTCCATTGATGCTAAAAGTAATTCAAATGAAAGGCACTTTCCTGTCTTTTGACACTTTATGACAAAAAAAACACAAGATTCTTCCTCATATATCACATTGACAGCCAGTTAAGGTTTTGTTCATTGCTACTATCCAACATACTGATACATTAATTTGCAAAAGTGTTTACAATATGACATTCTGAATATGCAGGTATGGAGACTGATGTGTTAACAATATGATTCTTTGTTTATCTGGGTAGCCAGTGTACTTTGGCTTAGAACAAAAACACAATTTAACATTAGAACATGTGCAAATTAAGAGTAACACAATAAAATCAAGTAATAAATTCTTCTGTTTTCTAAAAAGTTACTGATATCTAGTTGGATGGCTTCAGTCCCCAAACGTCTCCTCAGGGGCACCTCAGCCATTCCACGGTTTTGTAAAATCTCACCAACAGCTCAATTAAATAAATAAATAAATTGGTTTAAAAAGTCAGTGACAGATTAACTAGCTGTATGAGGTGCGCTAGTGGCCAAGTCAAAAATACATGGCTGCACTGGACGGTCGCTGCAAATGGAATGATTTTAGCAGAGGTTCTGAAATGGCTAAGCTGACACACTTTTACAGGCATAATACCATAGTTTTACACCAACACGAGGATAATCTAAACATCATTTTCTTTGCCTGCCTAAGACTTTTGCACAGTACTCTATATTTTTTTCCCCTCAGGAACTGACATAGTGACAACGGGTCAAGATCTTCTGAACATCTGTAAGCAACCTGAAATTCCAAATATTACATTGTTGTTTGATGGCTACATTTAAGATTTAACTGTGTTGAGGTGATGCAACCCATCAGATTCTACAGTATGTAGGAGATTTTTTTCAATTCATTGAAACATAAAAAAGACTGTTGTTTACTGCAGCACTTTTTGTGTGGCTGTCTGTCAGCCCACATCAAGGAATCATGTACACTAATTGGACAAATTATTGTTTTGCTCTAAATGAAAAACAAAAGCTGCAGCCATATCAGATAATTTGTAGAAAGCATAACAGTGCTGTTGTGTTTACTTATTGCAACAAAGTCAAAACAAAAATTATAAAATGATGTGGATATGAGCCGGAACAAAGTCCCACATACATTGTCACCCGCAGGAACGAGAGTTTTGTAATCTCGCTACCAGACAGTAATCCCATATTGACCTGATAAGGGATGACAAAATGAAATTGATATGTTTCATGATTCCTTTTAAACATTGAAGGGGAATTCCATCTACATGAAATTAGTAAGTTAATTTTATTTCTCATCAGGTTACAGAACTCAGACAGATTTCCGTATAGCAGTTACCATGAACTAAAAATTTAGTCTTTTTTATCGTGACCCTCACACATCTCCAGAAGATTTCTGTTTCACTTCCCACTGGAGGTCAGTGGAGATTAAAAAGTAATATTACAGGGCTGTAATTTGTATTTTGGCAATCTATTTAATTTCAATTTGCATTTTCAATTTTTTTTACAACTACCATTCCAAGGCTGTGATATTTACATTATGCTTATATATCCACAGTTTTCTAAATCTTCAGTGTCTTGTGAATCCTGTTAGAAGCTAATGACCAGTTTTGCTGATGAAAACCTCCGATGTTGAAAACTGAACATCCCAGCTACACATTAATGTAAAAACTTATCCACATTCAGACTGCAAAAATATGATTAACAATGTGGACTTATGGCTTGCAGTGTCTCTATCTTCTAAAACCAATTCAAAATAGCACATACGGTAAGGAAACGTGTTCTCTTTCTGAGATAGTTCAGTGGTGTCCATACAGTGACTTGGCTCTCACCACAAAAGCAGCATCTGTTGGTTAACTAATGCCTGATTTTTCCCCCTTTTAAAACCTTTGGAGATACACTGTTTCCATTCTTCAAAGTGACTTATCCTCCTGGCATGTTTATGATGCGAGAGAGGATTGGTTGACAGAGGTGTCGAAAAATGGAGGTGAGGCCAACCCTGAACGTTGCCCCTGAACCTCACTCCATAGATGTAGAGCAGCCAAGATGTGGAGCACGAGTAAAGATTTTAGACGGTAATGTATTTTGATGGGAAAGGATGGCAGCCTCCGAGCGAGACATAAAACATGAGGCTCTTCTGAACCATGCTCCAGACAGGCAGCTGGTCAAATGGGGCCGTTCATCCACAAAAAGAAATAAAAGCAAGTATAAAGTTATGGTTGCACTTAGCTCCTTCTCAGGTTGTTAAAAGCATGTCATGGGGCCCTGGAGGATGGCTATTTTATGGTTAGTCTTCTGATGAGCCCTGGGAAGAATCCTGAAGGCCATTCCTGCCAGGAGATCTTCATTCCTTCCTCCCTACACCCTGCACCACTTTTCACGTTGCTCCAAGCACCATCTGCCATTGCTGAAATGTGCAGGCAGAAGGGAGGGCCTCATGATGAGCTGAACATAAACATCTAGCCACAGGAAACCACAGAAAAACGGAGTAGATATAGGTCTTCATGTTTCCTACAGATTTGCTAGGCTGTATTTCATTTTGATGAGGTAGAGAACCAAGCAGGTTGTAGTGTACATGTACTGCCAAGGTTGTTTTTTTTATTATTTGTCTCTCCCAAAATTATGTTTCTGTCAAGACAGCCAACTACAGTGACAGGTGTATTTTTGAAGAAAACATTCTTGAACCTGAGAAGAATGTTCCATGCCATACGGCATATGTGTTGCAAAACTAGACTTAAATAGGGTTTACTGTGCCCCAGAACCAAAATCAAGATGTTACTTCTGACCAGGTGTTTGTAATAACCAGCTAACCCAAACTTTGCCAACCAAAAAAGACTTATTAAAATATTTTTAAAGACATATGTACATAAGTATTAGATTTGGATTCTAGCGTTGCACTGGAAATGCACTGATATCCACTTACAAGTCATGGATTTTCACCATATAACTCCTTCCTGTTCACTCCCTTCTACAAACACAAAAACACATGTGCTGAAACTATACTCCTCAGATACAACAGAAGATCTGAAGACTGTTACAAAATGCACTTTATCTGTATTTAACATTAGAGACTTGGTCAAGATGCCTAAAAATATTTCTGCTGGTCAAGAGAGATGACAGGAGAGTTTAGATGATCGGTAACTCAATTTCAGGACCAAGATGGACTTAAGTAATTAGGCCCTGGATCTGAATAAAAATGCAGAGGTGAAACTAAATGAAACCAAGAGTTCACGTTCATGGTGGCACAAACTGATTCTGTTACAGGGACACATATCCATAAGCTAATGGGCTACATACCATCTTCATTGTGAATATGGATAGCAATGTGCATTATGAGTACCTAATTGACAGATGAAAGGTCTGTTATTTAGAATGTTAGTAAAGCAGATGAGAATAAAAAAGCTGATGTTTGTGGGAAGTAGTGAGTAGCATTATGTACTGTAGGTGATGTAGATACAATGTACATATAACTTGCTGTGCTTAAACCTATTTAACTAGCTAGATATACATAACTTTCAGGAGAGGGCAAAAAATATATTGTGCCAAAAAAATCCTCTTTAAACAAATCACACAACACATCCGTGAAGCTCAGTACAATTTTTCTTCATTTTCACGCTGCCTGCATGTATGATCTACAGATGACAGGAGTGGTGTAACTTTCACTTGTAAGTCTGCAAAAGGAATTTGTCCAAAGGCAAGCTGAGATGACCTTTGCAGTGTAAAAAAAATCCCACCTGCACTGAAAGGATGCCAGTTCTCTTACACCATCATGGAACCCCACAGTTATAGCAATTCAATGGTACACATACGTCAGACTTTTCCTACATAAAAAAGATAATGTTTTATTTCTAACAGATGTCTATGAAAAATTAGAGTTATATACAGTACTATGCAAAAAGTCAAAGAAAATGATCTGGGTAGTAAGTGTATATTTGCTGAGAATAAAACAAAGTTTAACGTTATAACACGAAAATTAAGAGTAACACAATTAGAAACTTTTTTTCTTCAAAAAGTTATTGATTTCCCATTGGATGTCTAGATGAATGCGGCTTTAGTTCCCAAACACCTCCTTAAGGACATTTCAGCCTGTAAATGCATGTCCTATTCAGGGTGGTGGAGGCTCTGTTGGAGACTTGGGGCACAAGGAAGGGAACAACCAGGATGGGGCACGTCACAGGACACACTCACGCACCATTCACTCACGCACCATTCACTCACGCACAATTCACTCACGCACCAGTCACTCACGCACCACTCAGTCACACACTATTCCCTCACATACCATTCACTCACACTCCAATCACTCACACACCAGTCACTCACACACCAGTCACTCACACACCAGCCACTCGCATACCATTCACTCACGTACCACTCACACACGCATTAGTCACTCACGTACCACTCACACACGCATTAGTCACTCACGTACCAGTCACTCACGCACCATTCACTCACACATACACACCTACAGGCTATCTGGCAAACCCAATTAACCTCAGTATGTTTTTGGACTATGGGGGGAAACTAGAGCACCTGGAGGAAACCCCACGACGACATGGGGAGAACATGCAAACTCCACACACATGGAGCCATGGCAGAGACTCGAACCTGGTCAGCTATTCCATGTATTTGTTATGTTTCATCAACAGCTCACATAATTAATTAATTTATTAGTTTAACAAACGTCAAAGAGCTATTGACTAGCCATAGAAGGTGTGCTAGTGGTTAAAAAATATATGAGTGTAATGGATGGTTGCTGCAAATACCAGGTAACCTTAGGGGAGGTTGTAAAACGGCTAAGCTGACACACGTTAACGGACGTAATATCATAGTTTTACATCAATATTAATATTATTTAAACATCATTTTCTTGTATGCAGTTTTATGAAGGACATTGACATAAATGCATCCATATATATCCATGTACATATAATCTAAGAAACAAAAATACAATATTCTAGCCTAACTAAATATTTTGGATGTGTTTTTTTTTTGCATATTTGTCCTCACCAGTTTATGTTAAATCCCGTTTTTCAACAGTTTACAATTTAAAAACTAGACTGCACAGGAACTGCACACACCTGGATGTCCTCAACTTTGAGTCATTATGTTTCCTTTTGTTTACCCTTAGAAACCTCCAGTAATAACAGCATTGTAAATGTTCAAGGCCTTACAAAGTGCCTTTATTTTGTATCTACCTATACATTTAGCATTAATCCTTTTATACCACAGCCTAAATTCACCAAATAATTTCATGAATAGGATTTGGACTATATACTGAATGGCATGCTTTGTGTCATCAGACATTAACCAAAAACAACTTCTGTCAGATAATCTACTAAGATGACAGAAAAAAAATCTTGAAGATATTTTTTTAGTACTTACTGCACTACTATTACTTTATTATAGGGATTAATGTGTAACATACTTCTGACTATAAAAAGGACATTTCAAGTAGCATTCTGATGAACAGTAGAGCACAGATTTCTTCACTTAAATTTGAATGCACAAGATTATTTAGGATTTACCTTATAATTGCCGCTCCATGCCCTTTTCATAGCCATTGTTGTTTTTAGTAATCTGAGACCTAAGTCTGGAGCCATCTTTCGCTATGTGTCTTGTGTGTATTGTCATCAGAGGTTTATCTTGTATCATCACACAAACACAAATGGAGTTTGATTCTTAGTATCAGTATTGCACATTTTAATGGAGCTCATATTTCCACATCAGCAAACTCTGCAAAGCCTCCACAGCTACTCCAACAGGCTTGATTTTGATTAGATTTAATTTATGTTTCCAACTTATTTTCCCTGTTCACATTAAAATTTCCCTATAGTCAAATAATTATCCATCCATTGACCATACAAACACATATCTACTCAAGGTCGCAGAGGGCATAGAGCCCGTCCCAGGCAGGACAAGGCTGGGGTACAGATCCCTATGGGATGTCAGTTTGTTCACAGCACACAGAGAGATTGTTCCAAGACTGGCTGCCCTTATAAGAACCAGTTTTTTAACACACGATTATAAGTGTACTGGCTTGTTCTTGTAAATATATAAATTGATTTCCCTTTTACTAGTGCAATGTTTTTTTATAAACTCATCATATCTTTCTTGAGTTGGTTAAAAAATACGCATTTATCAATATAACTTATTATTGGTAGGAAACTTGTGTCCATTGTCCGGCAATAATGATCTGAATATTTAAAAGGGTAGAATGTTAGCAGAGCATTTCACATGCACAAAATTATTCTGCACATAACAGTTTGTAATGTCTCAACAAGGCTTAACATGTGAGACCTTACAGTCAATTTTAGCAAAGCTACTGCATTAACACTTGCCATCTTCACTTTCACTGTCCAGAGGTTGGCTAACTGATTACCATGACTCTGCTCTGTTGTTTTGATATTATGCATTCTAATCAAAAGTCATTAAATAAGGTTAATTTGTGCTCCATCTCCATTTTTATTTAAAACTGATAAATGTTTTGAAGTAGAAAAAGCCTCCCTCATCTTAAGCAATACACGTCACATCACTACTTTCATATTTACAAGCATTATTTATGCACTGTACTTTTACCATAACTTTTTTTGAATTACAAAATTAATAGACATAAAAAGAAGTCACACATTTTGCAGTAAGGTTCAGAATTTTCACAGACTGAATGTGTATCAAGAGTTAAAATGGTGATGTTGTGAACAGTATCAGCCACAGCGCCAGGGTCGTTCGTGTTATTGATGGGCATAGTTTGGAATATCGGAACGTTTTTTCAGGATTGACTCAACAGAGAAAGGCAAAGACACAGTTGATGAAAGCTTTACTTCCATCCTGTGGGATGTCAGTCCCTTTGTACATCTATCAGTGGCTCTAAAGCTGTGGTTTTCTTCTGCAGGGCAGTCAGTGTGTTTCTTTGCAGTTTCTCCTGAGTGCTTTTTATAGTTTGGTTCAAGATCCAACTTGTCATTGAGCTCCTTTTGGATCAGGGATTGGAAAGAGTTTGACTTTGTGGAGAGGCAAGGCTTTGTGCTGTCATTAATCATCTGGCTTAGAACATTCTCATGCCGGTCGTGGAATGTTGCATTGGGGAATGGCTGCATGGGACAGTTTTTGACTGTAGCAATGGTCGACCACTCCCTGGAGCTTTGAACGAGCCCCCTTTGGGACTGCACCCATGCTTGCCAAAGTCCACAAGCCCCCTGAGCCATCTGTGAGTTTTCAAGTTTTACTGACACTAGGTCCCTACCTGGTGAGGAGCTCCTCAGAGTTGACATTGATTCGGGGTAGTGTGCATCCTTTGATTTTAAATTCTGAACAGATGTGGAATTCACAAGGCACTGTTTGTAGAGCAGACCATCTCCAACATCATTGTGCCCTGACCACATCTTGAACTGGGCTGGAAGGGGATATTGTTGGTAAGAGGTTGCCATTCTCACATTGGATGGGAGAAGCTCCATGTTCCCAGGTCTGCCATACTGCAGAGAAAGGTCCAGGCATCGTGGGAGAACATTGCAGATATCACTAGGGAGCAGTTCAACTCGCGGGGATGCGTATTCTGTCCTGTGGGAAGTGAAGGCCCCTGCTTGGCTAAAGCCACTGAGAAAGAAGGAAGAACTTGGCTTCTGCGTGGACTCCAGCATCTCTCCTTCTTTGTGCTCTCGCTGCATCATGATAGTCTCCAGCTCCTTATCAGCAAAAGCTCTCCTTTTCCTCATACGCTCGCTTAGAAGAGGCAAAAATTGGCTTCCTTCCAAATAAGAGCTTGTTTGCACAGGGTGATATCCTACTATACAAGAAATGTATTAAAATCCCAAAAATCAACATTTCCTGCATTCTTTGTTTAGTGAATTAAAGTCTGTAGAAATATTTGCCATTCACGAACAGTTTTAAGAAAAGATAACGAAGAATATCAAAAAAATAACTTTTTTAATATAAAATATAGGCCTGGACAGTACAATCTCATACAAAAAGATAGATAGATAGATAGATAGATAGATAGATAGATAGATAGATAGATAGATAGATAGATAGATAGATAATTTGTCAGAAGTAGCAGTATGCTTGTGAAGAAAAACAACCGTTGATAACTTAAAACAGAAACCAACACAGAACTAAAGAAATCAGAACAACACTTATCTTACCTTGGAGGATACTTTTGGACAATGTGTTTATTGGCTGAAAATGAAACATTGCCTTGTTTTCGGGTGTTGCTTGTTTTCGTGAAATGCCTTTCTTATCCTAAAGTGATATAATGTGTTACTAATAAATCTAGGACAATTTATTAAAATTAGTGACCTGTCAATGACAGCAATTCCATGAATTAATAATCATTCAATAAATAATAAAGGCAAATAATACTAAATACACAGATGTGCTGTAATTATTTCTCCTCATATTCACATTATTACATAGCAAATTTAGGCGGTACATCATAACGACTTAAACATCTTGGAGCCGTTAATCCGACGCGGTCGTTGGGATGCAAACCTCCGTGGCCTGCTGCCTCCTGAGCGCCACTTGAGCAGCCATTACGCGCTGTCTCTCCACCACCAAGAAGCAATTAGCACACTGACAGTCTCGCCATCGACAAAACCGTTTGTGGCCTTTCAGTGAAGAGACAACTCCGTGATTTCTGCACCGGGCACATTTTGGGGTGCGACCCAGCTTCTTAGGGTCCCCTGATAAATGCATATTCTCATCTGTCCTTTCATAATCAATTGTAATTGTTTTGTTGTCCTCTAATTCAGAGAAGTTGAGTTCTGCTTGGTCATTTTCAGTTTGTAGGCTCTCCACATCTATTTCTATATCCGTCATAACTCAGGTGAAGTTCTTAAATAGGCTTATTCTCTGGTACTCAGACGTGTCCCCGTCTAAAAAGACAAAAGAAAAATTTGTGACACCATATCCTGCAGTATACCGTATACATATGGGAATCAGTATGAATATCCAATAGCCTATAAAATGTAATTCTCTAAATTCAAGTAAACTTAAAGTAAATATTCTTCATATTTAATTTTTAAACATATTAAATCAAACATTTAAAAATCAAACTTACCTAAATGCGTCCAACACCCGATTCTGTACAGTGAAAAATCAACTGTATTTTAAAAGCCTAAAAAAAATTATTTTGAAAGGACATAATTTATGTGTTTTGAAATATTGTCGATTAAGCGCAGACTGTGATTTGAACTCTCAACGTCCATTACCATGCATAAACTTCCACTACAATAATTACCACCTCATTGCCATCGGCTTTTTCCCCTGTGTAGCGTCTTAGCGCTTCGTTTTTAAGGCAAACTTGAGTAACTATAGCCTGCGTTACCATTACCTTCGCCCCTATTGGATATTCCGGATTTTGGGGTGTTGCTTTTCCCATATTGAAGAGCCTTCGGCGGTAGATGTGCCGAAAAAGGCATCCCTGTCGTAGAAAGTATGCTGGAGTTTTTTTTTTTTTGGGGGGGGGCGTTAGGGTTTTAGGAGTGTTTTGAGGGTTAGGGTTTTTTGGGGGATTAGGGTAAGGGTTAGGGCTATCCATTAGCACTACGGTAGCCTGACTCGACAAAGTAGCTCAACTCGTTTCCGATCAGCGACCATTCGGTCATTTAGAGACAGGCATGCATTCAGCGGCAGGGGTGCCTTTTTCGGTATAACACCTGTTTTGCCAAGTTTGGTCAACTGGCTGGTGTTTTGGAGATTTTCAATCCGAGACAAATCTGCACACACATTTACATGTATGTAAGAGTTTATTACCTTTTAAATAGTCCGTTGGGTTTTCAAACTACCCCAACGCTTTTGGTGACGTTAATTTTAGCTTCACAGTGGGATAATATAGATTTCCTGAGCGCTGGCACCCCCGGGAACAACCAAAACTAAATCGTGAAGAGAGTTAGGTTGTATTAAAGTTCGTAGTGTATTTGCATTCGCATTTGTGTGTGTGTGATTTATGTTAAATTCGTGTAAATATTAAAGAACACACCCAAGACTTTGATGTCTGGGAGACAGTCGAAGATATCTTAAGCTTTCAAAAGGACATGGGTAATATTTTCTATCATAGCATAATATTTTAAGGGATGTTTAATCGACAATAACGAAAGCAATAATGGAAGCTCGTCCTTTGTCAACAAAAGGGAACGACGGGCTTCTAAATTCAAATCAGTCTTTGCAAATGCAAAAAAGTGCTCAGGGCTTTTCATGAGTATTCAAATTCTATAGACTATAGCAAAGTTTCTTGCCTGAATAATCGATATTTTTAGAGGGAGGCATAGCTAAATACAACGCATGCGGGTTAACAATTTGCGCCATGCAAATACTCAGCTTTCAGTTTAGGCTGTGGTTTAACACCTCAAGCAATTTAAATGGAATTACAGAAGCGACAGAGATGCCTGCCATACCTAAACATCTTATTTTACTAAATTATCAATATAAACACGAGAATATTTGTAGAACGATGTATTATTTGATATGGTAAACGGGCTATAAAAAACCCAACAAAATAGTAACAGTATATAACATACCCTGAATCAGAATCAGAAAAACTTTATTGATCCCACAGGAAATTGTTAATGTTAGTATTAAGCAGTCAGACCGAGACACAAGAAAAGAACGTTAAAATATAAGATATAAGTACAAGAAACTGAAGTAAAATTATAAAAGAGAGACTCTGCGCTATATACACTATGTACATATGGTGTACATGGAGTCTTTCTTTTACGATTTTATTTCAGTTACATAAGAGAAAAAAAATACAATATATTAAATAGAATAAATACTGCTGAGTGATTATTGCATGTAGTAATACAGGCAAGTTACTGTAGGCCTATATTACAACTGTGTTCAATCTAAAAATATATTTCTGTGGTTTATTGTAATAAATGACTTGTCATACTAATACTATTTTATATAACTCTATTTATTGTATATATTTATGTGGTCACATTCATTTATTTTCCATGTAACAATCTGTGTGCTTATTTTTGCATGTAGATCTGGATGGCTAGCACTATGTGTGAAATGTGTGAAATGTTTGTGGCTCCCTTCCACACTCCATAGGCATCCCTGTACTTCCTAGGACAGCCTGCAGTATTTTCACCACAAAAGCAATGGCTAATTGGTTTATTGAAAACAGGTTCATTTTTGCATGTAGACTGATGCCAGCTCTCTTGAGAACCTTTTTAGCTAGATCCCTCCAAACACCCACCTGTAAATTCATGCATCTTCTACAACTTTCAAACAGCACAGGGTCTAGGTGAAGCCTGAACACTAACCGAGGAAGGATTAGAGACGCTTAATCCTAGCCACACACATGGGCCGTGACTGGCAATCCCTCCCCAGACCTGTAGGTGTCAAGCTACCGTCACCCAGGCTGTCAGAGAAAAGGCCACAGCACAGGTATACAGTATTATTCCTAAAGGTATGAAAACCATTAATGTAGCCCCAATGGTACAGAAATGTTCCTCACAGTCCGTTTCTATACCTTAAAAGGTACAATTACCTACAGCTATAGGGTATAACTATCAGACCCTTGAGGGTACAGTCTCAGTGACAAGTAATTGTACCCTCAAAGGTACAAATTGGTACTTTTTTCTGAGAGTGTACATAGTAGTGTTTATTATGAAGCCATGATTCACCAGGATAAATGTTCAACGGGTTTATTTTGTTTATGATGAAGTAAGTTCACAGCAGGGTCAAGTTGGGTTCACATTTAGTATTTGTGTCCAAACTATTGTTTTTGCAGTTAAACACATGGTTTAGGAGGCCTAAGATTTGTTGGCTATATGTTTCATTGTATTCTTTATATTTGCTGATTATAAAATTGTGTTCACTATAAAAATAAATAATCCAATAAAAATAATGTGGATATTGAGCTTTGCAGTATAGTACCATATGAAGGCAGCAACAGCATCACCACTGAACCAAGGTCGCTGGGCAAGACTTCTAAGTCCATGTGATGGAATGCACAATAAAATTAGTAATTCCTACATATACTGCAGAATTTTATAAATTGAATTAGCCATATTAGCTATGTTTTAACTCGTTTTTTCAACACTCTTGTTAATGTAATTTAAGTATGCGTTAAAATATTTTAATAAATACTTTTCAAAGAGGCTGAAAATTAATGGATCGCTTTGTATTAGAACTGCTCTGAAGGATCTGTTCGAAATGAAAATAAGTACTGTACCTTACCAGTAGATGGACGTATTGCTCCATTTTTGTCATTGTTACCGTAGTACATCTACTATATATGTATTTACCGTAATATACTAAAGCTATGAAATTTATACACCAAATACGTATTGAATGCAGGTTTGTGCTTGTGATTTTTTTTCATGCAACCATGTACACTATTTTATTCAAAAGACATTTTCTTCACTATATTCAGTAAAAAAATACCATTTTGGTGTATTTAGGAAATACAATGCATAATACGTAGTATCGCGACTATATCAAATTGCAGGTAACGTCTATGTTGGCTTGGTGTGATGGCTGTTATGTGCACATTTTACCAGACTAAACACTAATTTCAAAACAGGGTGATTTTGATTCTAATGCCTCCTCCCCTAATACTGTGTTTCTAGGGTAATGAAGAGGATAACAATATGCCGGATTATTTCAGGTTATTACCGACGTGGGATGCCTGAAGTAGAATGATAGCAGGAATTTCAGTGGCCAAGAAAAAACAAACCACATTACCATCTTTTCTGTATGCTTAAAACTGTCCTCCCTGTGCACTGTCATTATAATCGTAACACAGCCGATGTCTTTTATTAACGCCTAGTTCAAGTTTACTCCCAAGATTCATTTATTGCGTAACTTAGTAAGAGTAACTTTGTCCGTAAATAAAATGTAGTGCATCATAAATTCATGATAAAAAAATAGAATAATTCCAGCATGTTATATGGCTTACCAGCTACATATTTGTCCTACGGTATTTGCTTTTTACTTATATTTCTGAGCGTTCGCATTTTAAGCGAGGAAAAAAAATTCATTAATCCTGTTTAATTGCATTAGGACATTGTTCTTTCTGTTGTATTTTTGTGTATATGAAATATTTTGCACAGAAATAGAATGTGAAGTAGGCTATTTACCTGAATGGTAGAATGATGTTAACGAACTTTGAAGTTTTTCTTTTTTTATTTTTTATGAAAATGGATATAATAATATTGACATGAAAGACCACTACATATTTCTTTGGTTTTTATATAGCTAATCATACAGGCAAATACCTTCTAGGGAATTTGGTGCTTCAAATTAAATCCAAAAAGACATAAATTATGCAATGGGGTCCAGCAAATTCACAGTATATCATTTTACAGTTGCATTTACACTACATTTAGCTGATATGTTTGTCCAAAGTGATATGCAAGTGAAGTTTCATTAATTGTTTTACAGTATAAAGTGTTTGCAGTTCTAATCCATCCATCCTCGAACCACTCAGTCAGGTTTACAAAGCACTTCATTTCAGTAGTGTTAATGTCTTGTCTAATGATCAAGCATCAATATATAACAATCTCTTAGAAAATCTCTTTGCAAAAGTATTGTTAGGATGACTATTAGATTCCCCTTATCTAAATCTGCATTTCTTGTTAGTTCCATTATTTGTTTTTGCTTTATTTTGTTCTTTAGTTTCAATTAATCTGTCTCATATCCTATAAAAATAGAAAGAATGACACAAAATACATCACATGGGTTTATTTCGTTCACACTCAACATGCTACATAATTTGGTCATTTCTAATTGTAGGGCATATCTATTGTAGATTACATGCAAACTTGTGATACATATCAATATTAATGGACAAAATGGGCTTTATACATGTTTTAATTATTTATGCAACTCATTTTCTTCGGAAGTTCTAGAAGTGCCAAGTGCCATAGGGCTACTTACTACTTAAGAGTATTTCAAGCAAAAACCAGCACGTGACATTTCAGTGAAGTTTTTTTTCATTGTTTATTTGTTTAGATTTGTCTTAGCTATTCAGGTCAGGCTGAGGAATTTAAAATCCTAGAGTCTGACGAGTCAGGTCTCTCATCATAGTCATCCTCTGTGTAGACAGTCTGTTTGGGTACCATGGTGCATCCATCCTCCTGTATTGTAATCCTGTGATCATCAGAGGGACGGGAATGAAGGACAGAGGAGCTGAAAATGCTGCTGGACGCGCTGGAGAAGGGAGAAACATACTGGGACCTGAGCTGATATTGCTGCTGCAGAGTCATGGTATTCCACAGAGTCACATCACTGGGCACAAATGGGTTAGTCTGGCCCCTGGATATGGAATTCCTCAGCATTAGGGGGTAGCGAGGCCCCTGGGAAAAGGGATGCTGCAGAGGTACAGCTAAGGGACTGGGGACAACATTGGTGGTCTCAGAGGGGAACCTCAAAGAATCAGGAACTCTGAAAGCAGATCCCACTGACCATTTAGATGAGGATACAGGATAGGACCCCAAGGTGTGTTCAAACAGGTGCCTGTTAGATGGTAAGTTAAGGTTGTCAGTGCCTTCAGTGGGTGCTCTGTCTACTCTGGGGGTCGATCTACTGGACAGAAGTACCTCAATGGCTCCTACCAGATCACCACCACAACCTTTAAGGATCAACTCAAGAACTGCTGGTTTGTGACTGGGGAAGATCTTTCTTAGCACCTCTAAGGGAGGACGATTAGCCTTGAGATTTAAAGGGAGGGACACAGACCCTGAGAGACCCTCGATGACTAAGCTCTCCTCTCTGTGGAATTTGGCACTGTCAGATTTGGTCTCAGTGTCATTGCTGCTCTCTTGAAGATTGTAGTGACTTTCCTTTGATGCAGTGGAGACATCGGTAGAATCCAGATTGTAGCATAAACTGGACTTTGACATCTCGGGGGAACTTGAGCGGTCATGCTCCTTGTCACTATTGCTGCCATGGTCTGTTTCTGAGTGCTCACCTGACCGATCTTCATTAGGGTCTAAAAGGAAAAGTATCAATAAATAATCAATAAACAGCTTCATGTTTTCTGCCCGTCTGAGGAACATTGTGTAGACCTAACTGTAATGACCCATGACACATTTCAATTATTAAAACTGAGAGACTGAGAGACAGGGACACAACTTATAGTTGTATCTAGTTAGTGTCATTTATTATTTTTATTTAGCAGAAACATTTTATGCGATGCAACTTTCAATCTAGTGTAAAAAAGAAACTACTTGGAATTGACACAGGAATTTCCAAAGTAAGGTTTCCTTTCTCTAAGCTACCTGCAGAAAGAAATGAAGGCCAAGTATAAAATTGCATTAAATTGGCACAATATCCATTATATCACAATAACCTATTAAAAAGGAAATATGCCTTGTATGGATGATCCATAATACATCTACATTCAATTGATTTCCAATCAAGGCTCTTAAGAGTTTGTTCATCAAAGTCTTCAAATGAAGAAAACGCAAACTCTCCAGTTTTAAAGACTTGTTTATCAGTGTATTTTCTCCTCGCTTTGGTAACTGCTACCTCGCTAGCAACAAATTACCTAAATTTGACTCCATCCTAAGTTGTTTAAAGTCGATCATCCCACTATGTCACTAAATATAATGTTTCCTAAAACGACAAAACTCATTTCCAATGCTACCGTTCTCAAACCACCGCGGTTTAGGCGTTTAAATGTGTCAAAGTACTAGTTTCATAAGATGTCTTCCGTTACAAGACTAATAAAAAGTTTGTCATAAGATAAAAAAATGGAACGATAGTGTTCTTTTCAAAAGTCGAACTTGATATCAGTCAAAATAAAAACATTTTATTGCATTTATAGAAAGGTCTTACTAAGCATGGCATGGTATTCCTTCTATAAACTAAATATAATTACAGTACGATTTCAACCGGATTTTTATAAGTACAAATTTAGGCTCCTGAAAAGTGTGAATGAAAAGTTATAAATATATTTTAATTTCAATATTTAGGCCTACTTTTGAATGTTAGGGATCAAAAGATTTTAAATATTTTCACTTGATATATTTGTTTCCAGCTTGCCTATATGTTGTCCTTCAAAAATATATTCAGTAAATAAACAGCATTTGTGTATGTCTTGACTATTCATTTTTATTATTAAACAGATTTCATAAAACAAAAAACTACCACATCAGGATTAGTACTTATAAAAACAAGTTTTGCAAAGTCGTCTTTTTCGCCTTAACTTTGGTATTATGTATATCAATATATACTATTTGAAAATATTATAGTATATATTTAAAAAATAATAAAAATAATAAGTAAAAATAATAAATTAGTATTGAGGCAGAAAAATTCACGACTATTACTTAAATATTTGGGGGAAAAAACTCGAAAACATCACTTCATCTTACCTGCCGTAGACTGTGTGCTACAAGACTGCTCTGACACCCACTTCACGTCCATTCCTCCGATGCGCGGCGGTGGCCCTTCGCTAGCTTCGTCCGTCCCAGACACCGAAAGTCCGGGTAAAGTTCTTAGTGTTTCCGGAATGAGACTTTCTAAACTTTCATTTGCTTGCTGCCTTCTAAGAGCAACCTGGGCAGCCATCACTCGCTGTCTTTCAATAATCAGAATACATTTTTCACAAGTACAGTCTTTAAAACGACAATATCGCTTATGTCCCTTCAGCCACGACAGCACCCCGTGGTTCCTACATCGAGCGCACTTGGGCGTCCTTTGGATAGGTGCTCTTGGATGAGGGACTGGACCTCCCATATACAGATACGGTGATCCGTAGCCATTCATTTGCCTCTGACTTTTGTTAGAAATTCTGGTCCAGGACGACGCAATATTGACAGCTGTAGGAGATCAAGCCTTGTGCTTCCCTCCGAGCATAAAGCAGCCTGGTAAAAAAAAAAAGTTTGATCGGTTTTCTAGTGATACAGCAGAACGTCAGACGTTATAACAAACGTTAATAGACCCGAGTTACTAAACATCTCACTTGCCAGAGTGTCATTCGCAGACCAGATCACAGTGATATACCAAGGATTGCTCCTCCTCTCTTCCTTTATGGCGAATGATTACGAATCCATTAAAGGGAGTGTTTCAAACAGCCGTTGTTTATGTTGAAGAATCCAACCCCAATCCACAGCAGTTGTCATGTGCATTGTAACTGGTTATCGCAATTGCTAAGGTCTGTTAGTCGTCAAAGCACACATACCTGGTGTATATTACCAAGATTTATAGACTCAGCATTCTTTTCAATACATTCTGAAGTCACAGAAACCGCAGCTCATACAGATGACAATATTCACGAAGAAAGTTTGAAATAGGATTTTTTTAATTCATTCAATCATCCATTCATTCATACTTTCTTTCTTTTTAGATTTTATTGTTGTCGCCCAGGGTCTAAACTTAAAATGATTTCTGTCAAAAACGATGTCTCGATTATAACATACCATGTATTAAATTTACAGATTTCAAGTTGAATTTTAATTTTAATATATACATTGCAGCATATTATTCCTTCAACTCGACTGAGGTGTTATAGGCCTCATAACTGGCTGGTCTTTGACAGCCTTTCAAGCTTCCAGGCCTCCTAATACTTGAATTTAAGGATCCTGTTCAATAAATGAACGTCCACGAAGGGCTGCCCAAGAGTTAATTAGTGTACGTTTTGTAAATATATTTAATCGCCGTGATTTATAACGCCGACCACCAATTAATCTGGAATTCAGAAACATTGCGCTAATAACTTAATAAGGGTAGTTACTGCAAATTCGAATATGAATTTTAAAAGCGCATACGATGAAGCATTTTGTTTTATCCCGTTAGCTGCAAATTCTACAGTATGATGTGGACATTTGAAATCAGATGGGAACAGCTGCATTCTCTTGCTTACTAGACGTAGCTCATTGTGCCTATTAATCAACAGTAATTATGTGAAATAAATTTAAATTTATTTTGTTGTTAACTAACCGTCTCCAATATTTCATCTAATTATACTTATAAGTAAATGATATCTTTTACAACATATTTATATATGGAATTATTTTTTTACATTAGCTGCCTATAACAGAAATTGCGATTAAATTTTCCATAGGTTTACTGTTATATACATTACCGTTATAGGTTTGTAATATTATGGTGGGCTGAACGGCCTTTGGAACTTTCATTGTTTGACAACATGTATGATGAAAAAAGAAAAAAGATGTTTGTTTGATTCTGAAATGTCCTTAACCCTCGCCATATTAAAACACTACAACTAAACCCATTTCGCTCATTAAAAAGGTTTATTCAAGCAAATAATGGGATCCTAGCATAACGCCTTTAAGAATAGGAACCATAATGGTAAACTTCACCACATGAACTCCGTTTCCAGGGCTATTAATCTTTTAATTGGAAAATAGCACAGGAATATTTAACGTGACTATAATGTGCTCGAATTTTGCACATGGCAAGTAAATTTGCAGGTGGGAGTGTGAGATTGCAGGGGACATGTAGGGACCAATTCTGCATAATAAATGTTTATGCTTCATATCACCATTATTAAAGAGGATCCTTTTTTCCTATAGGCAACTTTTGAACGGAAACTGGCCATATAGTGTAACAGTGTTTAGATTTGTTTTCCCTAAAATACAGTTTTCGTAAAAAGAGGGCTATAATGACGCTGTTATTCTTTTATTGCTATTTTCACAGATGTGTATGATGCTGGTGAGTAGCAGTCAGTGATTGACTTTTTTTCGGCTTTTATGCAAATCTTAATATTTTAAGCAAATCTTATGTATAGTTAAGCCTATTTAATATAAACCATTTTTACAAAAACTGATTCAAAATGTTATACTGGAATTTAAATTTCATTGAAAAAGAATATAAGGTAATATTTTATTGGGAATAGTCCGCCTACAGAGTATTTGTAACATTTCAACAGATGAAATTTAACAGCAATTAAGCTGTTTCGCTCTCTGTGGATGTTTAACAGAATACACCGTATAGATAATATATATAACGATTTATGGACATAGCTACATATTCTTAGAATAAGTTAATTGAATTTGACTACTCACTCAATCGATGTTATATTAATTGTTGAATTTCAACGTTTCAAATACTCTGTAACCTCGGTATACAGGCTATCCAAATAAAAATAGTATATATAAAGCATACATAAGTACATAATATACATGTAAGTATATATAGGCCTATAGTTCTTCATATAACCGAGAGGAATAAAATATTTTCCCCTGACATATAATGAGCAAACCAGCCAGCCAGTTACCTTGCTGTTCAGTTGGGGATTGGGGTTCAACCATAATAATTTTATCTAAGTAAATATGTGGAATATCGTTGAACAAACAAATGAATAAACAAACAAGCTGCAAGTGTATTGCAGTTAATTTATTCATGACGCCTGTTTAATAAACACTGCCAGTATGGTTTTCAGTGCATTGTAACAGTATTACATGTCTTGTTAAAGTTGTGTGAAAAACCATAGGCCTAATATTATTTTATAATTATATTGTTCTATGATAAAGAATACATTAGTAAGCTTAAGGGTAACGCTAGAAGAAAAATAATTGTTTTGTTTGAGACAGTGGTGAGCGGTTAAATTAAAATGGGTGTTACCGTTGTGTTTCAAGAAAAGTGAATTATTGCTGGACATCTGCCCTGTGAAATTTCCTTTTGCTCCTTAATTGTTGTAACAGAAAGCTGTGACAAGCTACACATATGACAGCCCCACATTCTCAGCACAAAGTGACGAATCGCGCTGCATTTCCAAACCCATATGTCCCTTCAGCCATAAGGTTAATCGTCTAACATTTTTTGAGGTGATGGTTTGTTTTTGCAATTCCATGCATTCACTAGACAAAATACAGACAAATACATAAAAGCATTTTTATTCTATTGAAATAAACCTCAAACACAATTCATTTAAAGAAATGTTCATTCGGACCGGTGCTTAGATCCAAAATGAGAAAAATTAGATGAACAGTCCAGGATTACTCGTAGTAGTCAAAATAATTCTACTCGTTCGTTAAAACATAGAAAAAGAAACTACCCAACAGTCTTCAGTAACCTTTTTAACACTAATTTAATACGCATTCGATATAAAAATCAAGAACACGATCAAAGGAGCATCTAAGTATTTAATTCGATTAAAACTAACAACCAAACAAATAAATAAAAAATCATAATTACATTAAACATAATATGTTAACGAAGCCTGACGTGAGTGGATTGCCAGACCTGAACAATCGACTAGTTGGCAGGATGGTGACATTTTATACATTTATATAAGCCTATAAATAGACCCCAACAGGGACCTATGTACCAGCGACTGGCACCGCCCTGTCGAGGGGCGGCAGGCCTATGAAATGGAAAACCAGTGTTAGACGCTGGGTGCAGTAAATAATAACGAGTATCGCATGGAATAACGCTGATTTCTACATATCCCACACCCACAAAAAAGTGATGAGAGAGAAAGATTCCGATGAAGCCGCAAATTAGGAGCTTAATTTTGCATTAGCCGGAGACTATATTGCAAAATGCTTTAATAAAAAATAATTAAATGTTTCTAATTTGGATTCCAAGAGATCCATGATATAAGGAAAATAACAGTAAAATATCCACTACCTTAACAACATTCCAAAACAAGTAACTGAACTAGGAAGAGTTTGGCTTTTTAACCGACACGACCATCAAAATATTTAAGGCCATGGCTAACGATACCCCCGCAGGCCTGGTGGGTATATACTGACACCTTAGTCTAAATTTTTAAATAAATTCATAAATCCTTTTCAGATTTACATTATAATTGCATAAATATAATGTAATTTATGGAATAATGGTTCGGATTGCTGTCCTAATAAACAATTCAAATTAGCAATGTCTCCTTTCACCTTAAAACTATTTTGGCCTCTGGGTGTTTATGGGCATGTAAAATTAACCCCATTAAGGTACTAACGGTGATTCCTATTTTCATTTGTGGGGATCACTTTAATATATGCAGACTGCGCATTAATAATATGCAGGCGGCGAACAGTATGGAAGATTATAAGCACAAAAATTCAAATGGCAACTCATTTTGCAGTTGACATTTGAATATTCAATCAGAGCATGCATTTGTCATTTCAAAATTTAATCTGGGCATGTAACTTGAAAATACATTTTGCAATCGGCAATTCAATGTGCAAAGTGCTTATGCAATGCTTAATTAATTTCAAAATATTTTAAATAATAAATATAATAACAATTCACTGAATTGCATTTCGTATTGCCACGGGCTTCTTGCCTCTTTATTCAAATGGCAATTCATTTTGCAATTGGCAATTCAACATTCAATGAGAGCGTGCATTTGTCATTTCTATATTTAATCTGAGCATGTAATTTGAAAATACATTGTGCAATCGGCAATTCAATGTGCAAAGTGCTTATGCAATCCTTAATTCATTTGAAAATATTTTGAATAATAAATATAATAATTCACTGAATTGCATTTCATATTGCCATGGGCTTTATGCCTCTTTATTCAAATGGAAATTCATTTTGCAATTGGCAATTCAATATTCAATCAGAGCATGCATTTGTCATTTCAATATTTAATCTGAACGTTTAATTTTTAAATACATTTTGCAATCGGCAATTCAATGTGCAAAGTGCGTATGCAATCCTTAATTCATTTCAAAATATTTTGAATAATAAATATAATAACAAGTCACTGAATTGCATTTCGTATTGCCATGGATTTTTTTTTGCCTCTTTATTCAAATACAATGGCGTCCCCGGCAATTGCATTGCATGTTGGGGGGGGACTCAATTTGCAATTCCCAACTGTCAGACCGCTCATCAAGGCGGACTTTCATTAACGACGTCACTTCCTTGTTTAAGGCCTCACCAGCATTCAACGGATTTGTTCGTTTAGAGAGTAATGGCGACAGAAGAGCCTGTATCAAATATTTGTTTCTTAGCAGATGACATGGAAAACAATCGGGTATCAGCAGTAGATGTGTTTGATAGGTTACCTTTTCTCTCACAGAGGATAGAGGAAATTTCCATCTTAACTGAACTTGACACTGGAAGGGTGCAAACTAATCTAAGCAGTCAGTGAGGCTCAGAGTGGGGAGACCCGCCATCGAGATACCTGTGGTGGCCATTGAGGGCTACCTCTATGAGCTGATATTTGTGCTACTAGAAACTGAATATGAATTGTGTACTTGAATCTGCAGATGTCGCATTAAAAACTCAATCTGAGTTTATTAGTTGAATCCGAATTCAGTTCGCAAATTCGATTTCAACTTATTGACGAAAAGTAATCGACCACAGGTTCACAACGCAACTCATTTCCACGTTTATGACAGTTCTGCAGGTCGGGGTAAAGTGGAGGCGTGTGCCGGGGTGTCGCAAGAGCAAATACGGGATCATATACGCAGTCATCACATACGTAATAAGAATTTAGCGGTACCTGCACTGTTATATTTTAATCCTTACCGTACCACCACTTCACAGAAGTAGCCAAGACTCTGCTACTCAGAGACAAGCGTCAGGAGCGAGTAGCACCGACAGTGCTGTTGGGGCGCTTATGTTCCCAACACCCCCGCCGCCGTCCTCACGATCAATACAGAAGCGACACTTATTTCTCCACTTTGAGCACTGCTTATACAGATCACTATATTAAACGCCAGTCCAAATGATGCTTCCGGTTATTAGCACCGTACACAGAGAGCGCTGCAGACATGCAGCAGACAATAAGCATGGCACCTCAAACCCGCATTATAACTTTATATTTGGATCAATACTGGGGTACATATATCGATGCACTCGTGTTGTGTATTTTCTTCCCCGCCAGTCAGAAGCCGCTTGTGTAGATCTTCAGATTCAGCCTTTATTGCCACAGTGAGGTCACAGCCAAGGCCGGTCACCCAGCAGGAGTGTGTCCAATACGGTTTTACACCAATTTTTATAAATTTTCTTATCGTGTAACAATAGCTCGTCACTTAAGCATTATCATTTCTTCAACCATTCACCACCATTGTTTTCTCCCTTGATCCATACCCCTAGGTGATAAGTTTGACAATCATCTCTTTTACTGTTTGGTCCCTCGGCTGAACATAATGGTGGTGCGACCATTTCCAGTTGGTTTTTTTCCCCAAATACCCAGCCGTGAACATTTGGCGAATCCCTTCCTTCAGTAGTAAACCATGGCAGCTTGTTGCACATTGTCTGACTACAGGGTTCATAATATATTTGTCCTTTAACATAGTGATAAGCTGCAGCACTAATAAAATACATATTCATCCAAAGGCTAACAAAATAGCTAACAGATACAGAAACGTAGCCAACACAAGGTGCTAATTCATACTTGTTTTCCATCACATTGTGCACAGCAGTACCTGGTCTGCATTCTCCGAAGTTCAGTCACTCTCTACAGTTTACATCAGCTTCTTATAAAGTCCTAATGATTACATTCTCTATGCATTATGAACGGCTAAATAATATAGTCGCATATTAATAAATACTGACTTCCGCCTCATATCGGCGAGATGAATATTTTAAAAGATATTTAGCATAAACACTGCTAGAAAGCCAGATGAGATGAACAGATGAGTCATAATTTAAACTAAACTGGAAGTAAAATTCAAATCTCTAGCTAGCTTTGCGTTAGTTTACCATACTAACATAAACTAACAGTGCCAAAATCGTTCATTCAGCCACACAGACTACCATACTAACCAAACCTTCGGTTAATGTTTATGCTATCGCTTGTGCATATAAAGCTTATTCTCATATACATCATAAGGTAATGCGCTTGCGACACCCCGGCACACGCCTCCTCTTTAGCCCGACCTGCAGAACTGTCGTAAACGTGGAAATGAGTTGCGTTGTGAACCTCTGGTCGATTACTTTTCCTCAATAAGTTGAAATTGCGAACTGAATTCAGATTCAACTAATAAACTCAGATTGAGTTTTTTAATGCGACAACTGTAGATTCAAGTATACACAATTCATATTCAGTTTCTAGTAGCACAAATATCAGCTCATAGAGGTAGCCCTCAATGGCTACCACAGGTGTCTCGATGGCGGGTCTCCCCACTCTGCGCCTCACTGACTGCTTAGATTAGTTTGCACCCTTCCAGTGTCAAGTTCAGTTAAGATGGAAAGTTCCTCTACCCTCTGTGAGAGCAAACGCATCGACTGCTGATACCCGATTGTTTTCCATGACATCTGCTAAGAAACAAATATTTGATACAGGCTCTTCTGTCTCCATTACTCTCTAAACGAACAAATCCGTTGAATGCCGGTGAGGCCCTAAACAAGGAAGTGACGTCGTTAGTGAAGGTCCGCCTTGATGAGCGGTCTGACAGTTGGGAATTGCAAATTGAGTTTATCACCCCAACGTGCAATGCAATTGCCGGGGACGCCATTGCATTTGAATAAAGAGGCAAAAAGCCCATGGCAATACGAAATGCAATTCAGTGACTTGTTATTCTATTTATTATTCAAAATATTTTGAAATTAAGGATAGCATACGCACTTTGCACATTGAATTGCCGATTGCAAAATGTATTTTCAAATTACATGCTCAGATTAAATATTGAAATGACAAGTGCATGCTCTAAGTGAATATTGAATTGCCAATTGCAAAATGAATTGCCATTTGAATTTTTGTGCTTATAATCTTCCATAGAACAGCACCTGCTACGCACTAAAACGTGTAAAAGCTCCAAAGGCAGCAGCAATTACGACAGCCCATCCAGAACAAGTACCACGAAATTTGTAAAAGTTTGGTAAACTTTAATTTACCCTTCAGCTAACTCAATGCAGCAAGAAGGTCAAACTGAAGTAAAAAACGTTTTTCTGAGCTTCACTGACCTCAATTAAAATTGAAACAAACTTAAGGTGAAACGTTATTCAAGGTCGCCGCATATGCAAGCGCTGCGATTATAGACTGATTTATTATAAGCAATCATCCACTAAAGTTTCTATAGGTATATCGTTTTGTGATAAAAAAAAAGTAATAATAAGTGTATTAAACAGATAAACATTTACTGAATCGTATGGCTATTTTAAGAATTTGATGTTGGCCTTAATGTGTTTTCCGGTTATTAACATTTAAAGGTCTATTTCATCTATAGTGAGCTCTACTCAGAACAAAATAGTGTTTAATGTACAACCCTATAGAATGAAAAGACGGTCACCATCAAACTCGCGCTGTCAACAGTGCTTATATTTACCATTATGTCAGCAAGCTTTCGGGGTGCTGTCTATGGGATGGATTCGGCTTTATCTGCAGTGCACGAAGCATGATTCATTGTCCAGCAGGTGAAAAGAGAAAAAAATCTAGTGACATTATATCGTGAACTTATACATAGGCTGGGCGAAACAATAGAAGAATCCAGCACTTCAGAGGAAGTACGTGACAGCTATAATAAAACCGTCTTCCTTAAATAAACATAAAGCCACACGCGATAAAACTCAATCTTCCGTAAAATCAAATTAAGTCATTATCTGACTGATTGTATCTTTAATTGAAAACAGAAGTGACAGTAAATTTCTGTGATATATCAGGATCAATCAATATTGCCCTACAATCCAGTCTCAAGAAATGATTTATAATGTCAAACCTATATAGGTAACCACATTATTCTCTCTAAAACCACTGGTGGATGAAATTAAGAGTAAGTGGATTTAATAAAAAAACAAGATGGTAAGGTTATTGATTACAACAGATGGGCCTAAAACAAATTGATGTTTTAAAAGCACACAGCAAAGAGAATACAAGTTGTTTTCTTCTCCAGTTCATAAAAACATCCCAAAACAAACTGAAATACATTTTTATTTTTGACAAACTCTGCAGATACAAAACAGTTGAACATTAAACATTGGTTTATTTCAAACCATTGAAACAAGCCTTCTAAGATAATGAAAATAGATAGATGTATTTTGTTAATTACCTATGGTTTATGTAACCAAAGCACACAAGAACACACAACTGCATTATAAATGTCCATAAAAACAGACCCATTTACAACAAAAAGGCAAGTAAGCATGCATGTGATTATTTTTATAAAACTAATCTGAGTGAAGTCGCTACTCATGTTATCACTGAACTGTATACTATAAGGGGTTGTCCTTCAATGACAATGCAAGCAGGATATTTTATGACAAGGTGTTTGCAAGCATCTTCAGCTAAATTATACTGCCAGAATGTAGCCTACTTTTTCACAAGTGAGGTGACCCTACTAAATCTGGCATGGCCAGCAAAGAAATCCTTGTAAAATACAACTTACTTAGGATATACAGCTAATTACTCACAATTACTAGTCCATATTTTCCAACCTAGTTCATAAGAAGCATATTAATTTTATCAGAAGACAAGTTGGAAAAATTATACGAGATTGAAGCAAAGTTAATAAGTAAAAATATTAAAACGATGTAATCAAAGGTTCAAGATAAAAATCTTACCAATGCACTTTTGAAAAGTATTAAGAATTCTGATCCATAAGAAGAAAACAGTAAGTGCGTGAACATTAACTTCAACACAAAAAAACATGAAAATGCCTTTGTTAATAAAATTCAGTTTGAGTGATGCAGGTATAAACAAACCTCAGCAGGGTATGCAGTGTGTCACATACAAAACAAAACATTTCTTGTGACAATAGCATTGAAAGTCTGAATACATTTCAAATGGCACTGACCGCTGATGATTCTTTTGACTGCTGTTCATGCTTTGGAAAAAAATCTTTTTTAGTCAATATTTACATAAGTGTTACAAAAAGTGCTCCCTGAATTGACCTGGTTAGTATGTCAATGAAATAAAATGTTTTAGAAAGAATCATTTTCAACAGTGATATTAAAAACTATAATTTGTAACTTTTATACAGCTGATTCAAAATACTCATATTCTGTTCCTTCCCAAGCATAAAAAAGGTTTCATCAGATTAAGTAAACAGAAATAATAGTGCAACAATGTAACAAAAACTGAGAAACCCCTTAAGACAAGTGCTATACTTAAGAACTGACAGTAGTGTTTTTGATCAGGAAATCGACTCCAACACTTTTCTCCTTCCCTTGACGCTTCAATCACCAGTCCCCTCAATGACCGAGTCCACAGCGAAGGCTCCTGATTCAGAACTGCTGTTGCACTCCTGCTTTGCCTCAGAAGTCACCAGGGAATTGATTGACAGGTAAGCCGGGCCAGAGTCATTGATGCTGCCATGGGGAAACACTGCAGTAACACAGGACATCAACACGGCCACATTCAGTGAACACATGCTGGATCTAAACACTTCTGCAGGTAATGATGACTCACAAGGGTAACTCATGCAACACTGATACCACAACATCTCCTAGCCCTCAAACTGTGGGTAAATTGAAGGGGAATAAGAGAAAAGCTGTCAGGTACTCGGGGGCATGAAACTTAGTAAATACTGACAAATTACAGACAAATACACACACACACACACACACACTCCTAACTTAACAACCTACCTGTTTATCTACTGCCTGGACTTATGACCAGCTCTCTGACAAGTCGGTATATTACGTCGTACGAGAACTTTGCTTGTGGAAATGGCACCGCGTCATTTCTAATCTATTCGGTTTGTTCTGGTCTCTGATTTATTTGGGTTGGCAAAGAAAGGTTTTATATTATTTGCAGCAATTGACCTTTATTTTGACATCCCATATCGATACCTTGCCTTTAGTTTGATGCATATGCTTTGTGTTATGGGAGCAGGACCCTCCAGTAGCGCGCAAAGCATAGATGTGCGCAACATTAAAGTTTCCCTGTGTCTTATACTTTTCTTACGTTTTTGAACGCAAAGTGTTTGGTATTGTGCAAAGGGATGCTAACAGTGATTCACTGGATTGCAGTGATGCTAATTGGCGATATATACCTATATATGTTAGCAAATTATTTATTTGAAATTCCATTGACGATTAAAAGTAGCAGCTTGTTGTAATTTTGCTAAGTTGGATAAAATATCTCCTAAGACTTTTCTGTGTTTTATTACAGTTTTTCTCATAGATTTTCACCTGTCACATAAACACGTAGCGGAAACAGTACAATTGTTATTACGGTGTACAGTATACAACATTATAAACATTTATAAACATACTAAAAATGCTATAAATGGTGCAAAGTTGACATTAAAACAATATATAAAGATGGCTGACACAAATCCACTACCAGTACAGTACCCCTGAAATATCGGTGGGTGGCTCCTCGCTTATCGACCAATTCACTTAACGACCTATAGTTATAGGAACGAAACTCGGTCATTAAGTGAGGAGTGTGTGCATATATATGTACGTGAATGCATATAAATAATATTTAAATCTGGTCATCATACATAGCATAATATTTAGACAAATAAAACAAGATTAAATATACAGATAAATAAAATTTAAGCCTAGTAACATTGGAAGTACAAAACTCCAAAAAAACCATTTATCCAGTACAAGGTGTCAGTGCTCCTGGAGCCAGTCCCATCCCAGACAGCACAGGACACGAAGCAGGTGACACAGGATGCCAATATGTGCAAAACAATATAATGAAAATGCTGAACTTGACAAATAAACATAAAAATGCATGGACTCCATTTGTGGTCTTAATAGAATCAATGAATGTTTGCATAAGTTATTAACATTGTAATCAGCAGAAACTGGCAAAATAACCACATGAGCCTAAATCAAACCAGTATAAAATTAATTCCAATATCTCCTGCCCCCAACGACGGCACCAACCTCATCTGCGATAAAAAGGCAATATACATGCAATATGCATGCAATGCCGGGACAGTCTTTCACATGCAAACGTCGGGAGTTGTTTACTATGTTCACAAAGATTATTTTGTTATTTTTTTAAACAAGCCATAAATTGGCTTGCTGCTGTTTTGTTGTTGTAACAGTCACCGAAGTTGGAGTAAGCTAGATGGACCTAACAGCAATTACAAAGCTGCTCAAAGCTGCTTGAGCACCATGAACTCCATCACTGCATCTACTCTGCACGAGTACCAAAACGTCACCTTGGTGGGGAAACATACAAATAAGAAATTCATTATAATCAAAACAGATTAATTAGTGTCAGTTACAACTACACTTCATAAGTTCAGCTACTTTTGGCTTTTACGTTTCTCAGGAGATATATAAATATGTATATTTAATTAAAAAATTAATTTTGGAGAGATTATGTACCTTTACTGGAAAAGGAAAATGTACCAACAAAAAGATAACAGAATTTCATTCATATACAGTATCAGTCAAAAGTCGGGAAACACCGACTTATGATGCATTTGTTTCTATTTTAGCCATGTTATTCACCAGGTAATGGCCTGGAGGAAATGGACATAAATTATTTTCTGCAAGTGTGTTCAGACTTTTGACTAGCACTGTACAGTCAACCCTTCCACATCATGGGGACATTTATGAGTCACTAAGATTTCTGCATGTCATCTGCTGACGTTCACTTGTCATATACAGCATTTGCAAAACTCCCAAAAAAATCCCACATCATTTCTTATGCCAACCCCAAAATATATTTAATCAGCAATGGGGAGAGTCATAGTGATTAAGGGTCGACTGTATATGCAACATAAGGGTGACAAACAATTTTATAGTATATCCTTGAAAATGAATTATTCATTTGCAATTTTTAATGTTTAGAAGAACTTTGAATGCAAAAACTGAATATGGAAATATGTGAACACCCCATGGATGGTATTCTCAATCCTTGGCAAAACAAATGTCATTTTTAAATCAGAATATCAAACAAAGCAAAAACCCTTAATACAACCCCCTCCCCCAAACAAAGACCATTCAACTGTAGGATCTTCTATCTTGGATGTGCATTAAAACCAAAAAAATATACTATGAATCTATTGTCTACCAAACACAAACACTTAAAAATACACCTCATTCTCTCATAATTTACATTAAAATGTTACAAATCTCCATGAATTACATTCTATCTCAGTATTTTATATCATTTTATTTACACATCATCAGATAATTAAATGATTCCTACAACAAAATAATTTAAACATATTGACTGCCATATGAAGAAACATGAATATTGACATTAAACAAACACCACACTTTTTCCACCAGAAATGACCACAGATAGTATTTACTATTTCTCTTCAAAGTACTTTTTTGGAGAAAGGTAGACCGCATGCATCAGAGCAGATTAGAGCTTTGTTGCCTGGGATTTTAACTCCAATAAGGGTAACCCAGGGCAAACAGGTTAGACAAAACCAGCTACCTACCATGGGCAACAGTGATATTACAACTACGGTGGATGATTGCAGTGGTGATGAGAGAAATGATACAATGACTATCTGCACGGAAGAAGGGGACTGCTGTAGATTACCAAGAAAACCTTATGGATGCATATTACAGAAAGCGATCAGAGCGTGTCTGGAACTGCCAATATTACCATGCTGGAAAAGGAAATCTGAAGATACAGAGAAAGTTGGGGCAGATTGTGATAGACTGTGAATTTATGCTCAAGCTCAAGTGAAGTGGAAAAGGAACAAGGCTAGCCAAATCCCAAATTACTGGACATCAGAAACCAATTTGAGAGATAGTGGACATTACTGACAAAGAGTCAGAGGAACTGTAGAGTGATTTCAAAGAATCTAAGAAAAAAGTGTTGAATTAATGAAGACCACATCCAAACTAGTTGGATGTAATGCTAGTTCAGAGCAGGGTGCACGTACACAAACACACACACAAGTTTATAAGTATATTTTATGGGGACTCTCCATTGTCAAAATAACAGGCTTGTATTACACTGTGGGGGGATACTTGGTCTCCACAATGTAATATAAAAATAATCCTCAGACACACACACAAAACAAAAGTGAACAGGCAAATGGCCAACACTGGAGCTATGTGGCAAAGGTAATACCTCTACCACCCTGATTTTAATACATTTTAACACAATTTCAAACATGGATAAACAGATGCCAAATGATTGATTGGCTGAACTATCTGACATAGGAAATTGTTGCATTTCTTTCTATATTTAATAGACATATCTATCTGAAGGCATATGGTCAAATGATCAGTTGATTATTTTAGTCTCAAATGGTTTACATGAAAACGAGATACATAAAGAGCTAACCCCTGCTAGTCACATGTCCCCCTTGGTGTCTACTATTGATGCAATTAGGAAGCAACAGATTTAAGTCACTTACCTCCCCATTAATTTCCTGATTGGTTTCCGCCTCAGGATTCAGCCAGCTTGCAGTTTGTCACTGCTTCAAAATGGGAGCAATCGTTAAAACTAATGCTTGTGCAACTAAATGCGTGATCACTCCACTATACTCCTTGTACGGCAATAACCTCTAGGCTTTCAAGTAAGCTGCTGCTTGTTAATTTACACTGTACTCATCATGCCGGAATCATGGATGCAATTAATGGGGTGAACAGAAAGACATGTACATGTGAAGAGTCTTCTGTAGATTTAGAGAACACGGCACTGCAAACTGAGTAAAAAAAAGCAGCCTTTGTGGTTCTTATTATATGCTGCAGTATCAATGGATGAATTGAGTTGTGCTCCTTTGTTTCCTTGACTCTCAAAGCCAAAAATACTGTCAGCCCAACAAAGCTGAGATAAGCTAAAATATTTATAAATGTTAAAATAAGTATTTTATTGAAAAGCACTACTTTTTACAAACAGCAATATGTGCAATGCAATGAACTACCAGTGGTCGGTTTTGTTATGTACTGAAGAATATACCACAATCTGGAGAGGGGGGGTCAGAGGGCAGAAGGCAGAGGGGGGGTTTCTGTCATGAGCCCCCATAGGGTGGCTGACTGGAGACAGCCCCTGAGAGCACCGAGGTTCACCTAAACAATGCCCTGATGATCATTAGGGCAGTGGGGAAGCTTAATGATGCGGAAAACTGTCAAACAGCAGGGGATGGTCCTTCAAACAGACACAGATGCTTCAGAGTCAATACTGCTGGAAGAAAGTGATGCAGCCCCAGTATTAAAAGGGTTTAACACAGTAACAGTTACACATCCCTCCAGATAGGATGGAAGTCCATGCAAAAGGATCATGTTGTCCCCAAGACCAACAAAGTAACAGTAGCCTAAACCCTATCATTTTAACTGAGCGGACTTCTGCACTATACTTGTCTGCATCTGTTTTTCCGACAGGGTTTTGTCCTGCAGGGGTGGGTTGCTTAAATTCCCATTATCACTCCTTTAAGAAATGTACCCGCTGGTGTGTGATCACTGACAGAGGTAATTGCGGTGGGGTCAGAGGCTAATTAAAACATAATGACCTCTAACCCTGCACTGTTAACTAATCTGTCCTGAATGAACATGTCATTGGGATGTGTCGCATGCCACTGTTAAATCACTATATCTGGTAATAATCCCATCAACCCTCGATGCTCACTGAACGCCAGATGATCACTGCTCAAGGTTTAGGTCTTCCATCTGATCTGTCGAAACATCCTAGAGATTAACTGGCAATCGATGAACAGAGGGAATTATTTACGTTAAGGAATAACAAGCGTAAACAGACCGCATGTACCAATTCAGGAGTTTAGTGATGCTGCAATTTTTTTCGCCAAACAAAAAAGACAATTAACAACTGCAGAGGAATCACAAATAATAAGCAGTTAGATGGAACTTGTACCTCACAGCAAATGAAGCCATGTGACTTTTATCATTTGAAGATGGGGACATAAAACAAAGCCCATTCACTGTCTGTTCGCTCTTTCTACAGCCTAAGGCAACTGTTAATGGAGATGTTGTTCATCACATTAAATAAGTACAAGAGTGTGTAGTAGGCAATTAAAGCCATGTTTTAGCAATCCATAGCTGTGTAGCCGGGTGCTTATTGTTAGTCATGGGGATTGTGAGAGTTGACCTGGACGTGTTTGCCTGAGGCTGAACAGACATCCTAAGCATTCTGAGACATTAATCAACAATTAGTCTTTGTGGATAAGGCCAAGTAGCAGAAAAGATGGCCTGTTGTTGAGTTAAATCCAATATACATTGATACTCCTCCTTTCGACGATATTTTTACTTTTATGTGATAGCGATTCAGTAGTAATCAAACTTTTTGCTCCCGGGCTAGTGATATGCCATATGATTCGTCCTAATGATGCTCGGCAATGGCAGCACCCACTCAGCCGTGCTTCCAGTCTTTGAACCAATCGTCAGCATTAACAGCCCACGAAGAGCTTAAGAAGGGTGTTTTTTCTGTGCTTAAAAAAATTTTAGAATTATGTGACAGCAGTTATTTATTGATCATATCATATTCATATTTAACTTATGACAGGTTCTTTGGAACGTATCACCAGTTGAGGAGTATCTGTGTATGGAACATAGCTAAAAGATAACAGCAAAATTACAAAGGGCTAATCATACAGCAATTCCACGATAAATTCCCTCACTGTTGATATACCAGGCTAACACAGGACAAAGTTAAACGAGGTAAAAGCCAAACGGTCCCATGTCAGGAAAAAAACTTTCTCCCAACAAAGGAAGCAAAACTAACAATGGCCAAATGCTGCTGCTCGTATAACACTGAAATTTCTACATAACTCAACAAGGGCACCTCATCCAGGATGCCGGGGTCTCAATCGGCAGCGTGTGGTGTGCAAGGCGGCAGGTGAAATATGGCCGCGTCAACCGCCTCGGGGGATTTACAGTGGCCCGCCGCCGACGAGCGTCCCGCAGTAAACACAGCGCAGGGGCGTATTTCACAGAGAGCTGGTTTTTATGAAGAACACTTCAAGCCTCCGCCATCCTGCCAGCGTGACGGATGGGGAAAGACGCATGACGAGCTCCATCATTGTTTATAAATCCTAACTGTTCCCGCTCACTAACTCAAGAGGCAATTTTCGGCAGGGCCAGCAGAAGGACGGCCTGGCACTCCTGAAGGTTATTTTGCCCTGTATTTGGTCAGGGATGGATATGAGCTTCTTGTGGACCTCACTGGAGCTATTTCTGTCAAGGCCACCATTTCTAACAATTGGTTTCACTGGAGGGGTCAGTGTTTCCTAACTGTAAGAATAACCAAACTTTTCCCAAAAAAAAAGAACTATCATGAGTTAGGTGTAAAGGAATCGAATTATATACGTCAGTGTGGCTTACCTTTCAGCTCTTCATGTCACATTTTAATTAGCTATTGGCTTTGTGGAAAATTTACAGCCTCACAGTGAAACAATGAAGAGTCCCTGAATTATTTACAATTTGTTTTTTATTAATAGTCTTTTTTTTTACTTAAAGGTGATGTATTTTTATGACTACATAATCAGTACATAATGTGTAAATCTTATAGGGCAATTTCCCCCCCACTTCTATCTACGTGCCTTTGAGGACTAATAGTTATCGATAACCTGATATTCCTAAAACTCTCTCCTTTGTGCAAAGCCATAACAGCTTAAAAAGGCATTTCCTCTACCTTCCCTCCATTCTTGGCCCTACTTCTTGAAAAACCCCGCTTCTTAGCATAAATCTCTTCTCCTGTTCTAGCAGGCCAGATTTGCTTTACGATTGCTGGACTTTCACATATTTCTACAGGATGTGTGTCTTTGTCTGTATGCTAAAAGGGACCACATATTCCAGCCCGAGCATAATAGTGTCTGTGCCCCGACTCTCTACAGCATGACACAGTAAGTACAGTAAAGAAAGTAAATGTAAAACCCAGCAAGACAATCAATACAGTGCTTCTAATGTAATTTTATCTAAACCATAAAGAAAAGAAATTTTAATTAAACCCTCAAGACTAAAACATCAATAAAACATATGGGTTCATCTGCACACAGATGGAATCTCCCTCTGGTAGTTTTCACCAATTCTCCCTGTGCCTCAGAGACATCGGCAAAAGGAGAAGTCTGACTGTGGTACACGACACATGATCTACAAGAGCAAGATCAACAAGATCACATCAATCCCAGTACACAACAATATGCCTGGGACGACCAGCGAAATGGAGCGAACGCCATTCCCAGGACATCATCCCATGCATACAGCTATATGGAACACTGCTCAGAGCCACAGATAATCTACTACATTTGTACAGAAGTACCAAAGCAGTTGATCTAACACAGCAGGGTCAGCTAATCTCTGGCAGTGACGGGCGGAGCAGTCACACAAGGTCACCGCTCACCCTGTAACCACCAGATATTTGTGTCAGCGTGTATTCGGACCATAAATCATTCAAACTGAGCTGTGGAGTGACACATCCGTACGTCTTCACACCATTTCTGCCTGACATGTCTGTCTCTGTCTTTCTGGAATAAGTAAGAGTATTACTGTTTTTTTCTGGTGCAATGTACTGTAAATGGGGAGTAAGGAAATCTTAAATATAAATCTTCGGTCCGCATCATTGTTGGTGTGTCTGTACATATAGGTGGCCTTCGTGCACAAGGACACTGACACACACATACAGCACAATATATTGAAAATCAACATCTAAAGAAAATTAATTCCAAAGATATTAGCTCCATGTCTTAAATGGACTTTTCTTCACCACTAGGAATATTTTCAACATGTTTCCAAATGACATTAAAAATGACTAGTTCCGGTCAACCTCGCTAACTGGTTAACACATCACTCAAGCTAGAGAAACTCTCTACAACTGAAGCACAGCACAAATAATAATTTCGCACAAAAAATATAGCAAAATGCAACCAGGTTACCTCAAAATGGCACACAGCTCCATTTTGTATGAACACTTCATCCATACCACCCTGGTAAGAAAATGAACTGGCACAAATTTATAGGCAAGGAAAACTGCCTATATTTAACTGCCTAAAATTAAAATTGGCAAGTTAACTACTAAGCGACCAGAGGCTGAATTCTGAAAAACCTACAGTGAGGTTCTTGTAAATGCTCCACTTGATTTAGACAAACAGGGATAGGGACCACTGATGGAGCTCAATAAAATGAAAACTATTCATTCATTCTTACACTATTAAATTGAAAAAAATAAACCTGTTAGTATCTAATGATTGAAATTAATTTTACAAACAGGAAGTCTGAATAGTTGCTTTAGATTGCTTTAGCTACCTTGACTCAAAAATCTCAACACACACACACACATATATATATATGGAAACATATCCAATAAACTTGAGACTTTAATCATATGAGACATAATATCTCCTATAATGCTGTTCAGGAAGTGACTGGAAGACTAATGGTTGAGTATAATAACTGTGGGACTGCTGCTCCTTGAATGTAAAAGGTATGCATTTCAAGTAACATGTCAAATAGCTAGCAGCACTATTCATAAAAATTACAGCAGAGCATGAACAGTATTACACAGTGTTACTATGTAAGGTGTCAGTATCCACAAATGCACAGTGAGGAATCACGTTTAGCCAAGAAGTATAACACTCTCAGTAATGTAGTAGTACATCATTTTATTAAATTGTGACTAATAAAAGGTTTTACCATGCTCATCAAGAAAGATAGTAAAACTGATTATTAATCAATTCATCCATTTAATATCTTAATTCTGCTTTTGGCGACCAGCAGCAAACAAGCTTTTGTTGTAGTTGAGCTAAAGATTATTATGTTAACACTGATCATTTAATTAACATTTTAATTAACAACAAATTAAACTAACATTTTGCCATGTTATTTCACTTAAAGATTCGCTTTTTACCAGGTTTCTCTTGACTAAACGTCATGGTTAATCCTTATCTGGAACTTTCACCTGCAAGTTCTCCATTAAAAATAAGTGTACTGCTTTGTTTAAATGACCGTAAAGACACTTGAAGGATCTAGGTTTTAACTTGACAGGTTACCAGAGACATAATTTCTGCATAGTCATTTTTGCAGATTATAGTACTAGTTTGCTTTAGTTAAACTAATAATTGTCCTTTATTTATGCAGTAGGATACCCACAGCAAACCTGTGCTCATAAAAACAAATCTTGTATTGGCTTGTGAGCTTCAGGTAGACTAGCTGGTCACAAATGGGACCACCCAGTCCACCCGTGTTTTCCTTTCTTGTAATGGTGCATGACTGGCCCATCTTGACTTTGGGAAAGGGACCCACATAGGGAGACAACAGGCATCGTCAAGGTAACCGCATAAACAACCACCGGCAGGTGAAAGGACCCATGGCTGCTCCCCCACCCAGCAAGGGTGCTCATGTGTCCCAGGCAGTTTGAGTATTAGTGCAAAACGTCCAAATATTTGAATTCCTCTATCCTATTAAAGCTCTACACCTCTGTCCAGGATAAGCGATTCAAGGATGGATGGACAGGGCATCTGGTTAATACCTGAGCAGCAGAATAACGGTACAGACCTCTGTAAAGTAGCCAGATCAATAACAAATTACTCACTACAACTTTACTTCCAAACAAAAGGTGTTAATGAAAAGGGGAAAAAATGTCCTACTCTCTGGTTTTGTAGCACTGCACATATTGTGCGGATTTCCCACACTCTCAGCAGAAATGTAATAGAACTTTCTGGGTGAGCGACTGAGTGGGGAGGGAGCCGCTCGATACTCACCGGGCGTATCTTCCAGGGTGAAGATGGGGGGTACACAGGCAGGTGTTCCTAGGCCCTGGCTCAGGTAGGAGGCTGCCGAGTAATAGGAGTGCATGCGGTACTGTGGGGACACACTGTGGCCAGACAGGCGGCCCTCAGCGGGCACCTACAGGGAAACACAAACCCCAGCAGGAACACTCACAATGCGAAACAGCCGAATCCCGCCCAGTACAGCAACCACTCCATCATCATCCTCCTCTCCCCATTCCTGTGAAACTTAGCACAACGCGAATTCCACTGGAACAGGTCCAACAGTACATATATTAATTAAGATGACTGAGACGAAAACCATTAAATTAAAATTTAATTAGCCACAAAGTCCTAAAATAACCATTGTGAGCAAAAGAGCATGCACATATAAAATTGGTTACCATTACTGTTATTACACACTGCCAACAAAATGTAACATTTACCAGCCGCACAAAGAAATTCTCATCATGGCTTTAGCACAGGCTCGGGCTGCATTACCGTAATATGGAACAGTTTTTTTTTTTTTTAAACCTTTGCCCTCCCCCACTCGTGACTTTCATCATGGGGGACCCACCCTCCATTTGGAATAGTGAAAATATCACCTAAGCCTGCTTTACGATTTATTGTGTTGAGACTTAATGTTACAATCTCTGTCATGGCTATACGTTGTTCGGACTACACATGTGGTCAGACCAAAAACTAAAAACCTCAAGCTTCAGGCAATTGCCTGTTTGGGTAAACTTCCAAGGAGTAGCTAATTCAGAAATAAACAGCAGAACACAATACTGGCAAGTTGTATTCAATCTCCACAGAGCCTTGAAAATAACTCATTTGCGCTGCTGTGGGTGGCTGATAAGGTTTTCAATTTTGTTTTTATAGAATTTGATTTCTGTCAGCCAGTAATATGTCACCATTTATAGTACACACCATCAATTTCCTACCTGACAGCTTAATAAATGGTTATTTAAACATTACTGACTTCTAGCATTACTCATGGGCAATATAGCAGAAGCCAAAGTGGACTTTAAATATTTTCAAGTAATAACAGCTACCACTAGATTAGGATCAAATACAAACAGAATAAAGTTAAAAAGAAAACTTTGGGGAAATGTCTCCAGCTGGCCAATATTTTGAAGCATCTTTACGGATACAGAAATTGTACAACGTTTTGTCGAACTGCGTTCGTTCACCTTGCAAATAATTTGCTCAGCTTCTACTATCCCAACATCTCCCTGACTGCCAAACTCAATCTCCTTGATCAGTGCATACCATCGTTATTAATGTGCTGCTTTGCTTAACCTACCCCAAAGGCTCTTATCTGGCACCATCAGATGTCTGGATTATGTATACTGCCCTTATATTTTCATTTTCTACCTGCATTGCAGCAGAGACCTCTTCATGTACTGGGAGGTAGGAGATGCGAGAGTAGATAAAACCATTTTTACCTGGGATACATGCAGATTGGCCCCTGTACCTGATTCCTATTCCTACTGTGCCCCCAAATACGCAGGACACCATGATCCATGTGCTTCACGTTTCCACTGTCAGGACCGATGTTTCACGCACAGGGATGAACATGGCCTCGATTTCACAGCATTATCAGGTTCCATCTTTGAAGTTTACTAGCTGCACTAAAGGGGATTCTGGTTTCTGCTGGAAACGATCTTTGTTTTTTTTCCCTCAAGTGCACTTTGCTACAAGTTTGGACAAACTGAAAATTACAATGGAGCATTAAACTATAAATTACAGGAGGATTTCATTAATCTTGCAACATTTAAAATGGTTTTTAATCCAGACATCACTGCCGTGACGAGAGGCTTTTCATTGATATATGACAGATCAATAAAGTAATAAATCATATCCTTTGAAAAATACTTAAGAAAACACAAACACCGGCCTTATCTTGTATAGTTCAGCAGTTGGGCTAATTTTTATTGCTATGATGCTGCAAATAATAGAAATATTCTGTGAAAAAGCAGACGTCTGATGACAGTCATGCATACTGTATTTAAATGATATAAATTATAAATCTATAAGGATTCCAGCAAATGAAACCTTCAAATAGGTCTTCTAAGTTTTAAAGTTTTAAATCTTGTGAAGATTTCAACCACTCAGGAAACAGATTTTCCTTTAACACTAGAAAGACTGACTGGGTCAATTGACCCAGTCAGTCTTTCTAGGTATATACTGCTGTAAAATACTAATT
>JAODUD010000117.1:13232174-13246131 GCA_026784285.1 Stomatorhinus walkeri
GCCAGTCCATTACAGGGCACAGGGCAGAGGTATACCCTTCACAGGATGCCAGTCCATTACAGGGCACAGGGCAGAGGTATACCCTTCACAGGATGCCAGTCCATTACAGGGCACAGGGCAGAGGGCAACTGTATACCAATGAATGTATACTAAAATGCTGGATGACTTTTCTAAATATAATAAATGAAGGAGCCAAATGTAAGATTACAAACTTAGTCTTTGAAAATATCCGTATATATAGACCAATTACCTTGAATGTATGTGTGATTGGCAAAAGGATGCAACAGAAGCATGCAACAAAATAAAGTAAAATGTGTACTGGTAACAAAAATTACTTCCATGTAAGAAAAACATGCCAGTTTAATACATAGTATCCAACATCAGTCTTAAAAAGTAAATAAATATAACCAGGCCTGCTGTTAGGGTAAACATGTTTAAAACTATTAATTAAGAGTAAAGGAATCTGTACTCTGCTGGCAGCAGACGATACAGGAGACTCCAAAGCAATTATGTACCTGTTTCATATGCATTTAGCTAATGGCCTATAGCCATTAAATAAACCATAAAAACCTACCTTAATCATGCTATTTATTGCAAAGTAAAGTCCCGGTACGCGCCTTTTGTAAAAGGCGATCACATACTATACCTGGGCCGCCATAACCCGTTGGCGTTCCGAGATCAGTTTGCACTTCTGACACTGGCAGTCTTTCCAGTTGCAAAAACGCTTGTGCCCCTTCAAAGGCGACACGAAGCCGTGGTTCCGGCACCTGGAGCACTTAGGCATTCGCGGCAGCTTCTTGCCAGTCGGTGGCGACAGGGACCTAGCACATTCCATGTGATGCTTCGTCTGGTCGTCGTCGCTCATCTGAGAGTAAGGGGGACAAAAAAATATTTTGAAGGGTTCGACACTAAAATTTCCCAAACATCAAATAATCAAGCAGTTATGCAAGTGTACGTCTGAGAAGTCTACGGTCCCCACAGCCTTGTCCGGGAGGTCAAGTGACGGGCTGAGACTTTATACGCAAGCAACGTGGTGTCCTTTGCAATGCAACAAGCTTGCATTCTACCGCGCGAGCTCCGGCCCAGTAAGCGCGCGCTTTGGCGCGTTCCGGGGGCGTTCCGGGGGCACACGGCGGTCCGGCGGGGGAGCCGCCGCGGCACTGCCTCCCTACCGGGGCCGCTCGGCGGGTCTGTGTGCATCCCGCGGCGCGGCCATGGTGTTTGCCAGTTTATCGTCACCAAACGCATCACTCACGATAACCAAAAACACAGAGAGCGGCCAGGCTGGTGTAGGCCCTCGCCGTATATACCCATGCAAGCCAGCAGCAGCCCAAACCAGACATCTTACATGTAGCCTGTAGGACCGTTAACCGGGGGGCGGCAAGTCAAGTGTGAAACGATAAATGAGATTAAAACAGGGCAGTTGACGGTAAAATGACAATGAAAATATTATGTCTGATTAATATTTTGTTGACGCCGTGGTTTTATTGGCCTTGGTGGGCTAATGGCATTTGATAAGGTCGGCTACAAATTTACATTGTAAATGCAAAACATTATGCAAGCACAGATTTGGATTTAATTCTTCTTAATGTTTTTAATTATATAAAGACAATATGGAGACTTCATTTAATTTCAAGTACCTGCAAGTTTCATCGGGAAACGTGGTCGAAGGATGAGATAACACAAGTAAGTTTAAGTGATTAAGTATGGTTTTTGCAACGAAATATGCAGACATTTATAAATATAATACGATGTAGCAAGAAAGATAATCAGAGTTCAGATGCATGCATAGCTATAATTTCATATTATAAATATGCTTACCTTTTTGGCTAAGTTGAAATTTTTGCAAGATATACACCAATGGACGTGGTGCAATACATTTATTTCCTGAAACGGCTGAAGATTCTCACTGTTATGAACAAGCAATCCTCTTTTAGATCACGATCGGTCTATTCACTGAAATTAAGTGCTAAAAAGGTTATTTTTGCAAGGTAATGTACTTATTTTAAGGAAAACACGGGCAATACTGTATGCAATACAGTCGTTTTTCCCTTAGTATAAAATTATTTTTAAAAATAGGCCTATATTGATTAATATCACCGAAGCATTATGAAGGATATTAAAATACCGAGGGATACAAAATAAAGTTATTTCAGATTTTACAGTTAGGTTTTTGCATTTTGAAGAAGGAAGAGAATACGTAATCTCAAGGCATCTCAGAGGGAAGACCAAGTATCAAGTTTATCAAATGTATGCTGAAACAAAATACATGAGAAACACACCCAACAAAATCTAAAGTTAAGTAGGACAAATTACAGTTCACATCCTCCTGGTACAGTATATCGTGGGCTGCATATCATGGGGTTTCCGGTGAAGTGGCCGTCTCATTTGTGTCCTGAAGGAAGAATTGAATTATTTGTGACAGACATTAAGGAATGTGACGTTTTGTATAAGGAAATTCCTATTTTAAAAAATACATTCATCCACACTGCATAAAACTTCACCGTGGTTTTTGCGAAAGGCAAGCAGGAAGAAGAAAGACAGAAAAGAGAATTGTCATGCATTATATAAGGCTAATTTCCAGCTTTATTTGTCAATATTAGCACAATGGTATTACTGTTTAGGGTTCATGGTAGGGGATAGCAAGAATGATATTTAGATTTGTTTTTATGATACTGCATTTATTGTTAGAATGATTTATACCATCATTGTTTATTGCCATGTACTGTGGTAATAGAGCTGCTAGACTATTTGAATCAGTATTTCAAAGAGACATGATATGGTATTCATCACTGCAAGATATTTACATGTTTTCTGCCCAATCATTACCCGAAGAGCCCAAATGAATTTCCGTCACACATTAAAGTATATGTTTATAATCCCACAGAATGTACAAATGCTAATTTTTAAATAGTAATTGTTTACCAATTTCTTGCATTTTTTGTCAAAATGAAAATGCCCCCTTCTTTTCACTCAACACCCCCAATTTAATACCTCTGAGTGAGAATTGAAAAGGATCTTGTAAATGGTTTAGTCCTGGTTCAAGCCCACGCTCACGCTGGGAGCTTCAGTTATGTTGCCCCCTTATCAGCATTGCTTCACCAAGGGTGGGTGGGAAAGTAGGCTGAGGTGGTTCTTGTCCTCCTATAGCACATGGAATAAAGTCCATCAGGAACCTGTGAGTTCCTGGTTGCCAGGCATGATGGACATGCTATTGGTCTTATCTGCAAATTTCCCACTTTTGTGGAGCTTGTTAAATTTTAATGTGAAAAGGTGGCAGAGTGGGTTGGTACACACAAGCAAATGAGAGGCCATTCTGTACAGACAAGAACAGATGCCAAACCGAATGTGTCAGCATTACGTGCGAGTCAAAAATATAAACAGTATGCTAGGTTTCTGGGCATCCACTTTGAAGTAAAGTAGCCACAACATAATACTAACATTTAACAAATGGCAATAATATGGCTTACTTACCTTGTGCACCAACATTTTTTAACTTCTAATGTGTGAGCAGCTCTTCCAGAGTTACAGTAACACATGCACCATGAAAACCAGCATCAGTCACACACAGATACACACACACACACACACAGATGTTAATCATATTTTGTTTTTGGCAGGTCTGTTAATTTATTTAATAATAAATATCAAAACAAAGAATATTCCAAAAAGGTTTTATTTATGGAATGGCAGGATATTCTCAAGAACATGTTTTTAATGTCATTATAAATAGAACAATTAAATTCTTATTGTTCTGTGACCATTTTTTTCTGTATAGTAAATACACGGACTAAGGTCTGTTTTTTCTACTCAAAGTTAGGTTAGCGAAATATTCTGTTAAATAATGCAGCTTGAACAACATCTATTTTCTTACTTAAATAACAAGCTTTACAACATCAGAAATGCTTAAACAGACCGCAGCGTCTTGGGATAATCTGTAACTGTGAGGCACTGGATTAAATGTTATGTGTTATGCTATGTGTTATGCTCAGTTATGTGGCATTTGAATCTGGAGGGCACTTCCGGTGTCATTTTTTTATTATTTTAAACTGCTAAAGCAAGTTCCATTATCTGCCAGCAGAGGGAGACAATGAGCTATACAACATGTAAGATATTTGACATTTTGCAAAGATTATGTCTAAAACATCTAAGAGAAAACTGACTGTATGCTGATTAAAAATAATCACTTTAAAGCAGTTTTTTCTGTTATGCGGCAGATGAAAGGCACTTAAGATTTCAATGCGTCAAAGTACTTTAAATAATAAAATTCTAAACATATATAAAATACTACAGTAAATGTTGTTTCTAATTTCTCCCCGTAATACCATATATACAGTGACATACAACTTGTATGAATAAGCAATTAAAATAAAATTGATACATTACACTTAAAATTCATAAAAAAATATGAATCGGGTAAAAATACGATTTTTGAAATACATTTAAAATTTGTATATAAAGTTTTAAATTTGGATGTTTTATGTAAATTTGATGTGTTATAAACACATATACAAGGGTAAAATGTGTATTGTGGTGCAAGACAAATTCCCATCACACTAATATTGCATCCTCCAAAACAATGAGTAAATGGAGTTTAAGCTAATACTGTAAAATATATAAATAAAACAGAATACATACAGCATTTCTGTGGACAAGATAAGGCATGTTTTAGGATTGAATCATCTTATTTTCTTGAGACAGTATAAACTACAAATAAAATAGAATATATAGGCACAAGTGAGGCATCATGAGCTATATGCTATCTCCAAATACTGCCTTTCAGTATCTAAAGTAATAAGAATCTTTGTCCAGTTTAAATAGTCTTTAGCACATGCGTAATATAATGCTGTCTGACTGCTTATCACTGCTGGTGAGCTCAGGCACAAAATTATCCACTTATAAATACATTCAGTATCTGTTCAGGTCAACATGCACCAGTAGCAGCATGGAGAAAGGAAGTAGTAGATGTACTAATCAAGAGTGCTTCTCCCTGTGGGACTGGGGGGCGCCTTTCTCCCAAGGCGAGGTGTCCCCTGTGGGAAAAGAGGATATTGGAAACACTGAGCAACTCGCAAAGACATTAACTGATATCCTGTGTGATTATCCAGTTACAAGCTCTCTTTAACTACACAGATAAAAACTGTGTATTTTTAGCTGCTAGTATTGCCTCTGTTACAAGGTTATTAGCGTATCTGCTTATGCTGGCCTCGCGACACTGCTTAGGATATTGAAAAACTTGATGGACAGATGGTACACTAAATAGTGCCATTTTGTAAATTTACACATAGTATTGATACGGTCCAATATCGTACAATGATGTGCATTTTGAATATATTGCGTAAGTAGCAACACACACACGATCAACTGCACTTATTGTATTATGTATTATTGTATCATTATAATCTATTATGAATTGATACAGATGCATTTTTTGTTGCTCTAATGCGCTCGTTGTTTGAGCTGACCCATAAGCCGCTTCAGAGAAAATCATCTGCCCCATAAATGTAAGGGATGTTTCTTTACACCATAATTGTCATTCTATCAGACAGATGTTAATCTAGAGGTGGGGGGAAAAAAAACAAATTTGTGTTTAATGAACTGCAAAGTGTGCAGCAGTCAAGTGACGGCCACTGAGGAGAAGCTCAAGGTCAGGATGTGGTTTTAAACACAGGTGCTGGGGTGTGTTACAGTCAATGATGTTAGACGACCACTCCAGTGAGCAAGACCTTCTCAAATACCCTGAAGAAGAGACGGCGCACTTACCGGGGACGGCGTTTTGGAGAAGTTTACGTGGGCATACAGTAGCACAGCAATGTCTTTGTGTCCAGCTTCGAGGGATATCGACAGGGCATTACTCCCATCCTGGATACACAAGGACACAGAAATCAAAGTTACCTTACAGCTAAAGCCACTGTGAGTATGAATCAGCAGAGGTGGAATTCGTTATGTTAGCCCTGGGAAACACACGTTGTCGCTGAGTGTGGCGTCACAGCCAGGCTGGGCCAGCAGTAGCTTGACGATCTCGGCGTGGCCGTGCTCACTGGCACACATGAGTGCTGTGGAGCCCTCGTCGTCCTGAACGTTGACGTTGGCTCCGCACACCAGCAGAGCTTTCACCATGTCCATCCTCCCGTGACTGACGGCTAGCATGAGCCCCGTCTGGCCAGCCTGGGGACCAAGAGCATAGGGGCCATAACTCAAGCAACCCTCATGCAACATTCACTCAAGTACTTGTATTGAGAATAAATAAAATGTGCTCAAAACCAATTTCATTATCTACAATTTACGCTTATGAAACCAGTGTATTCTGGGAAATGGATAAATGTAAAATAATTGGCATCAAGGCAAAACGGAGATTAGCATGTATCAGTATCTATTACGCAAACTACTAATGGCATATGAAAGATACAGAAGAGGCCAACCCTGAGTTTCACCATGTCAGCAGGGGGCATTTTTAAATTACATTTAATTTTTGGTTATTTTCATACCTCAGGAAAACATGTTAGATTTTAGATAGATTTTTTGAAAATCAATGGAATTGCATTTTTTACAATTTAGTCATTTAAAAATCAATCCCTCTCAAGAAAGCTGAAGTTTATTAAAAATGTATTTGAATGATTACACTGGCCAATTCAAATTACTATTATTAATTATTATTATTAGTAGTAGTAGTATACACTTAATTTGTAAAGCATTTTTCATTAGAATAAGTGCTTACATGAATGTGCCTACATAAAGATAAGATGAACGATCTTTTGCCTAGGTCTAGAGCAAAGAGTCACAAAATCAAAAATGCTTCCTCATCTAGAGAAAAATTTTACTTAGGGAAGTTCTTCAGAAAATAACGATCAGGTCTCATGCTAACCTGACTGGCTTTAGCGTTAACATCCCCCTTGCTGAACAGCTCCTCCACAACCCTCATGTCCTTCTCAGCTTCCACTGCTGCAAGAGCAGCAAGCATGATGGGAGTGTAGCCGGCCTTGTTCTGCTGATCAACGTTGCAAATATCTGCAACAATAAAGTCAGGGACGTGAGCACCCCTCCAAGGCCAGCCTGGCGAGGTAGACAGAACTTGAGAGCAGACACTGTTGAGGGAGGAGGGCACTTTACATGCAAGCCTATTCAAGAAAGTTCCTGCTGAAGAGGAGGAAATCCAGCTTCAAAAGCAGGGGGAAGCCAGAGACTCTGGATATGTAGTGATGAACAATGCACACAAAGCAACCCCTTCTAGCACAATGGACCAAGGGCTAAGCTAAGAGCGCGGAGGGTCGGAGAGGCTCGGCAAACAAAAGCACAAAACAATGGGCACCGCCCTGCCCTCACATCACATTCTAAATCGTATTCATTGCACATCACTTTTCCAGGCTGGAATTTGAAGATGGTCGACATGGAACCATCGCATTCGAGAGCAGAATATCAGATTTCTATGTAACTGTAAAAGGTTGAGCATGTGCAGATTAATTTGCTTAATCTACCATCTCATATTCGAAGAAGAGTGGAAAGCTCCGCGAATAATTTAGAAAGAAAACACAAAAGCTAAACTGTTCAATGCTACTTTCACATGGTACCTCTATTGAAAGTGACAGAGTTGGGGGGGAAGGGTTAAAATTTATGCCTGCCTCCTGGGATTCAAACCCATGACTTCTGCATTGTCAGCAAACACCCGCCATAAATAGCTACAGGAGCAATGTTAGCTGCTCGCATAATGTTGAGTAATGTTAAAGCTTGACATTATAATTTTATATATCATAGCATTGTAAATGAGTGTCAAGAAAGTGAACTACAACTACATTTTAAGAGGGATAAGGCAGACCGCACCTGCATCCAACAGCTTCTTGACAATATCAAAATTAGAGTGGGACACACTGTAGTGGAGAGCAGTGTTGCCATTGCCGTCAGCCATGTTGACGATGTGCTTCAGCACTGCAGGGGACACGCTTCTGAATGCTGACAGGTAGTCTTCCACCATGGCTGGAAGTGCGGACTTCTGACTGGACACTCTGAACCACTCGTGCTGCAGTGTGCTCAGGCACGCCCTCTGTGGGAGAGATCGGATTTCAGCAAACTCCTCCATTAGAACAAAGGACACATATTTTATCTGTTAAAACAGCAATAATTATTTAGTAATAGAAAAAGATATGGCCCTGCCCCAGTTCCTTTTTCACATGAAAAAAAATTAATGAATGAATGAAACAAGCGAAACAAGAGGCGATTAAAAAAAGGAAAATAAACATCTTCAGAAAGCTGGTTCTTATAGTTGGGCATCCTGCCAGCACATTACTGGGCACATCTAGAAAATCTGGCACTAAGACCCACTATTTTTGTGGGTCAGTTAAATTTATAGCAAGACATATAAAAGCAAAATAGTTCTTGTCATTCTGGACCACAGTGACCAAGATACTGCCTCTTAATCACTTAAAATGAGTGTAAAATCAAGCAAGAAACAAAACACATTAAATTACAGAAAATACAAACATTCTCACAAAGTGCTGCAGTTTCAGGGCAGCAATTATTGAACAATCTATACTTCATATTTTGAACCTTATAAAAATGAACCGGAGAATTACAGAAAAATACTGAGCTAGCACGCAATACAAAGATTTATCCAAATCTGACATTTTTGTTTGTTTCATGAGACAAAAATATCCTACAGTGTAATTTCAAAAAAAGGGCAGAGAATAGATACAGTCTGCGGTTCATGAACACTGTGGCCTACAAAGAATTTGGTTCATGACCAAAGAAATTCATGAAAAAAAAAATGCATTGGTTTGAGTACAAATGTTGATTAACGAACAGATTTCTCGACCAGATTCCTATTTTTTTTATAGTAATGGAGCACCGGGGCGGGGTGGATGACATGTCCTGCATGCAATTGTAAATAAAATGACCACAACAGGCACCCAATGAGCACCGAACCCAAATACACAGACGGGAAACACAAGGTTGTAAGATGCACACACAGTGGAAGATTTACACACACTAAATACATACGAGAATCGAACCAGGTACATACAAGACACGGGCAATAGGGATATGCAACCATTAAAATTAACAACAACAATACAAGGGGTAAGGACTGTTGATAAAGACCAAGCAAGTCTCCAGGTCTCTCTCTGCTCCTGCGGTCTGCCTGGCACCACACTATATTGTGTTTGTCTTTAAAGTTTTTACTATAAAAACCAGAAAATTAATTAAAAATTATTATTTGGTAGGCTTGTAAACAAATGAATCGAATTTCAATACTTTCTTATGGGAAAAATTACTGGTTCGCGTACAAATAGGTTCACAACTACTTTCCTGAGCATTCTCACCATGTCTTTGCCGACTAGAGCCTTGGAGTCATTCAGATGGTTCTTCATTAGATGGCATGCTGTCACCATTTTCTCACTTAACTCGTACCTGAAGGAATATACAGATTAGCTTTCATTAGTTAGCAGGCAGGGCAGGGAAAAGAACTAATGTCAGAGGCTGTAACTACTTCTGTCATCATGAATTAAGGTGAGAAATCAAGATTCATATACCTCTCCCTAACTTCCACCTTTTCTGGATTTCTTTCTGCTTGCCCTTCCATGGCTCCCTGGTTACAGAATTCCTCTGCTCTGCTCCCATCCACACTCCCCTCCTTCCCACCGTACACCTGCTGCTCGCTCCCAGACTCCTCTGAGCTGCTCTCCTCCGAGCTGGAGTCATCACTCGATGTTGTCTCATACCTGTAAGTGGGACACTTCTGAATAAGGCTGGACGATATTGCATCACAATAATCGTGATTATATGGCACGCAATAATCACCATGGCTTTAGACAGCTTTAATAATCTGTATAAATTTGATGAATCCTTATGTTTAGTAAATTGGGTTAGGGGAGCAGTCCACATACTATGGTTTTGGTTAATCATGGAAGCGATAAGCACTGAAGTGGCAGTGAAGAATGGAACAGCTCAGCAGCCACATCTTTTGAAAGAGGAGACACTGCAGATAAACAAGGTAAAAAGACAACGATGTGGCAAGTACTTCTTGCAGTTTAAAGTCTGACACGTTTACTAAACATAAGGATACGCTGAATTTATACAGATTACTAACTTTGGTTCATCACAATACACCTCTCATTAATATTTTAGGTGCACTACTAATTTGCTAACCAGATTGTGGGAGTAAGGAATCATCCATATAGTACTGAAAAGCCGGCATCCAGAGAAATGTTTACACCCTTCATCTAAAGTCCTAGTAACTATTCGCATGGGCCATATAATCGTGATGTGATATCGTGCAGCCCTACTCCTGAACTCTTCTGAACCATGACTGACAGAACCATAAATCACCTGCATTTGCTAATTTGCCTAAAACGAGTATGCACTGTACTGTAATGGTTCTATAATGCATATTGAAATGTTACGGTCTGCAATAAACAAGCACTGGTCTTGGTCTTATCGAGGAATTGATTTTATTTTGACTCTGTCTTGTGTCTGTGTCGGACATAGAGGACTCAAGGTTTTATTTCAAGACCAGTCAAGATTACTCATCAAAATGCCTCAATATTTATGTTTTGATTGCTATAGCAATTTTAACACATAAATACGATATAAAAATGTTTCACTTTGATTCTCCATTAACAAAAAGCCTTTCCGTTAGCACTTTCATACATCATGCACTCAATTATGATTCCTAGCGGATGGCATGGATTACCCAAAAAACCTGAAGCCTGCGCAAAATTTTGCTTGTAGTACTATTTTAAGTGAATTAAGTGAATGTTGAATAAATATGTTTAATATAGATATAACAAACAATATAAGGTTTTGTATGTGTGCTATTGTAGGAATGTGACGAGCAATAATGAGACCAAACCTATGGTGAAAAAGGACACCACAAGTCTGAATGTCTGATGAAGGGCTTGGGCCTGAAACGTCACATAAGGTAGCAAAATTCTAAAAAGAATTTGGAGCATCATCTGATGTGCAGAATCCACCCTTTTCACTGACTATTTCCTTTGTCCAGTACCCAGAGTTTATTATTTGAATATACTTATACTGAGACAAATCTACGTTTGTCCTATCCAGAAGTATTTATATTGAGATTTTAAGAAAAACACATTCATGGTTCAATCTATACTGTGACAGAAATTTTAGGCCATACTGCCTAGCCCCAAGATGGTGCCCATGCTCCAGGTTTTATAGTGTGTTATGTCATGTAGACTCAAACATTAGTCTGTTTCTGATCTTGTCTAGGTCTCACTCTACCTTGGTCTTGGTCTTGTCTCAGTCTCAATACACTCTGGTCTTGGTTTAGGTTGACTACATCACTACTATGATATCAAAATTTCAATACTCACCCTCCATTGACACCTACAAACTGCAGGTTCTTTTTTGTGCCATTGGCTCCCTGACCACTGTCTTTCTTCTTCATGATTGACTTCAGAGTGTTCTGGCTGCCAGGCTGTCCTGGGATATTACAGTAGAAGTTCAGTCTAGGATCTACAGAGCTTTCAGCACCAAATGTGTCCAAAGGCCAATTTTGTGCAATGCAGTGTCTCTGGGACACTTAACAGGAACAGTGCTCATTGATCAACAAAAAAATAATGACTTCAATGAGCCAGATTTAGTGCTATAGGCTAATTGTCATCTGTTGTCCCTGGCCAGTTTTTAAAATAGCAACCAAGAATTAGAGTAAGATAGCTTATATTTACAAATGAAATACACACAGACTAATACCCAGACCTGCACAATGTGCGCGAACGTGTGTGTGTGTACACACACACACACACACACACACACACACACAAACACAAACAAACAGATTGATAAAGAACATATACTACAGATTACAAAAAAGCAGCAGAATAGGTTGGTAAGCAAAAAAATTCTATTTTTAGGGAAAAAGATAAATGTATTATAAATGCATACCATTCTTCTATTCCCTCAAAACCATAGTTTAATATTATATAATGCATTGTAACTGTAATGCTATCAATGTGTTATAATATGATGGTAAACATTACAAAACTCAGTTCTCTGAAGAACTGCTAAGGAAACAAATTCAATAAGCTGCAAGAAAATGTTTGGAATTGCTGGTATTAACTATTGTTTCTTGTTCATCGAAAAGGTCCTTAAGGGTCTCAGGTTTTGTTTGAACTGAAACAAAAGGTTATTCTTTGAAAGATGTGGAGCACAGCCTCACTGATCAGTAACCCTTCAACTGAACACTCTCCTGTCTTTGGAAACTATTTTAGACCACATCAACCACAGACCAAGAATTCTCTGTGGGATACGAAGCTTCCAAAACCGACGGGGCTCTAAAATATTTTAAATTCAGGGTTTCCTTTGCCAATACTATGCTGAAAAACATTCTCTTCATCTCTGCAATTTAAGTCAATAGTACAAATGCGCAAAACTGCTAGCTCCACCCTCTGTAGGTGATCTATTTCTGCTGATTTAACTGAAAACTTCTGAAACCTGAACAAAGGTCACTCATTTCACATTGGACCCATGTGCTGACATACGCACATACAGCATATGTACAGATAAGGGCAACTGAGCAGGCCGGCGTGTACCATGCAGGGCTGAGGACATTTGCTGGTCCATCAGGCTCTTCTGTGTGGATGAACTCTGCTGGTGTGTAGAAAGTCTAGGAGAAATTGAAGATGACTGGGACAGTGTTGCTTCTACATGGGTCACCTCTGTCTTCCCCTCGGCCAGCTGACCCATATCTGATCCAGACAAAGTGAGAAAGACAGACAAAATTCAAAAATAAAAGACACTGCAGACAGATTCAGACAACAGTCGCAGGAAAACAATGTAAAGCAAACAATTTATTCTGTGTAGCAAGTCTGGGAAAAGTGAAGTGTGGTTTTCATATTTGCATTTACTGTTTGCTCTGTAACAAACACAAAACACAAGTTAAAAACAATTGTGAATGTGAAAATATTATTTTTGTTAATAGTGCCCTTACTTATCATAACTAAATTTTGCCATAATTTAATACTGCAATGCACTGCTTATAACAGAACATACATAAAATTAAACCAAAATCAGAATGTTACATTTTAGCAGCCAAAAGGTAATACATCAAAAAATGTGCATAAACAGAAGGTTTATTACAATAAAGATATGTTTCTGAGCTACTAATTACACCAGTGTGATCCTTTAAACTCTCATTTAAGAAGTTAAGCCATTTGTTTTATGTTCAGAAACTGCTCTGTATATTAGGAAACAATTTTACAATATTACTTTATCAACTCTGCACATGCAGAGAACATGCAGAAGGTCATGTGAGAAATTATGCATAATTAACTTGAAAACTGAAAATTCTTTTAAGTACTGCATCTCATATTAAATGCAATACATTTAATAAGAACATAAGAAATTTACAAATGAGAGGAGGCCATTCGGCCCATCAAGCTCATTTGGGGAAAAAATAGTTCAGTTGTTAATATTAATTCTTATATAGCTCTGATTTAAAGGAACCCAGGGTTTTAGCTTGCGCTACACTAGCAGGAAGACTATTTCATACTCCAGTTACACGTTGTATAAAGAAGTGCTTTCTCAAATTAATTTTAAAATGGATGGTTACACAAGCTAGACAGACATGACCCACTCCACTTATATCAATCAACCATCACTGATTTTTTTTTTCCTCTCACGAATGATTTAATTATATCAAATAATGGATACTGGAAAAATGTTGCATAAAATTGGAACATACTCTGTTAAAACAAGTGGTGCAGCCTGACATTAACCTGATCCTTATATATTTGGCACACTTCTCTTTTCATTAAAAAACACATTATTCAAATATATTACACCTCACTCTGTACATTCGCCCTATTAAAATCAACAGAATGCAGATATCAATTAGAGATATATGCGCGCGCACACACACACACACACACACACACACACACACACACACATGTAGGGTAAACATATCCTTATGGGGACTGCTCATTCATTTCTATAGGGAAAATGC
>JAODUD010000117.1:13246231-13269043 GCA_026784285.1 Stomatorhinus walkeri
ATAAGGGAAAAAAAACAGATATTTATCACATTATGGGGACATTGTGTCCCCATAAGGATAGGTATACCCGCTCACGCGCACACACGCACGCACACACACACACACACACACAGTGTTCAGAAGCTACAAATCCAGACCAAGATTTTGCTTCTACCAGTCAGTTAAATACTCTGTAACTGTGGTTTTTTATGGCCAGCTGGTTGGTAGAAACAGAATCCTGGTCCGGATTTATAGGTACTGGACCTGAAATGCCCAAGACTGCATGTAGGTCTGTAATTTTTATGGAAATTATCCATTCATTTCTATGTTCAAAACCTTAATCCGAACAATGACCTTAACCTCTACCCATCCATAACCTCAACCATAAGTAACCAAACAAAATGCAAGACTTTTGGTATTTTTAGTCTTTTGATTGCAGTCACACAATTATATTAAAATGAGTTTCAACTTGTGGGGACCCCCCACATCTAAATAACAGGTTTTTATCACACTGTGAGGACACTTGGTCCGCACAATTTGGTCCCCACAATTTGATTTTCTCACAGATTGTTTAACTTTGTAGCTGTAACACAGAGAATTCAAGATCAGAGTTAAAATCCTAGCCAAAATTATGCAGCACACAGTTATTTACTCATTTAACACAATTTGTTGACCCCAAAAATAAATAAGTTAACTGTTGGGATCTCTCCAACGGTCTAAGAACTTTTGAGGGTCAGAAATGACTAGTTTTTCCTGTCAAATACAATCAGGACAGAGATCAAAGACGCAGCATTAGAAGCTCCCCTGAGCTCCCAGCAAGGGGCTGGACACCCACCCAGGCCAAAAAGACATTGGAACAGCAGTCATTATTTCAGGGCATGGCAATTACATTAACATGTTAATGTGCTGCTTTCAATATTTTATACTACTGCTAGTTATACTTAACCTTGAGGAGACTACACCAAATGGGAAACTGTACTTATAAACTTTAATGAAGGGAATGGAATAATGGATTTTTTTTCCATTTGTTTACCATTAAGTTTAGACTCGATGACCAGGATTAAGATTATTTTTTTAATGAGATTATGAATTACCTAACATGGGTTTTAGTAGCAATTTTATACTATACAATACCATGCATTTGTATGTGAGGGCACATTCAGAAGCATTTCCCCACCTGAGACAGTTCCTGCAGCTCCAGAACACAGCTTCAAGATGTCCTCTGAGCTGGCATACTTCATCACAGTGTTTATGGATGACAAGGTACTGACCAGCTGGTTGTTGATGGAGCCAATCTGCGTATGAGGCTGCCCAAAGGCATCTGCCAACTCACTGTAGTTTTCAGCTAGGAGCATCTGTTGCTCCTGCAACAGCTTCTGCACCCTTTCGATGTAGTGGTCCAGCCCAGTGGCCATTTGGCTCTGACATGCCTGAGACTGCACTGGTTCTGCCACGGTCTCATCTCCTACTCCGATGCTCCTGGTTTTGGTAGAGTTAGGCAGCCAAGAGGGGCCACAAGCAATGTTCCTTGTTCTCAACCCTACCAGAAAGTTGTCGTTTATATTGGCTGTGCCAACCCCAGTGTGTTTGGTCTTAACTGCCAATGGCTTATCCAGAGAAGCATCCCCTGTAGTTCCCACAGCAACAGAGCGAGTTTTTAGCAACTTTTCATCTTTCACAAGGCCTTCCCCCACTGACACACTCCTGGTCTCAACTGGAATTGTGCTGATGCATTTGTCTTGAGTATTGACATTAGTATTAGTGCTTGAGTCTTTGAAAACAGTCCTTTCTGTGTTTGCATATTTAGTAACAGTTTCAACCTCTGTATATGTCTTACGAGAAATAGTTTCAGGTACCACCATGAGTTCAGAGTCAACATGGTGCACTCGGTCAGTGTTTGTGCCAACAGAAACCAGATCTTTCATAGGACAAACCCTCACATCCACAGAACAGTCCCCACAACCAACTGATGTATAATTCTTTGATCGTCCTATTTTGCAAATATTTAGATTGTCTTTGCCGTCTTTGATATTGATTCCAATTTCACGAACACCACCTTCCATTCCTACATTTTGGTTACATATTGCAACGTGTCTGTCGACACACTTATCATAAGCTTGCACCCCTTCCTTCATAAACCATGAATCCATAGGTGTATCAGGACCTACAGCAACATGCTGCACATCAATCCTGCATGAAACAGCCACAGAACGTGACTGAAAGACACTTCCAGTGCAAGCATCATTGTATTCCACATGATTTCCCACACCTTGATTTTGCATGGTCACTTTAGCTTCCACTGCAGTGCTGTAAACAGATGGTTTAGCCATCGAACCCTTATCAACCTTCTTCCTTGACCCTGCTGCTCGAAGCTCCAGTTTCAACTTTCCCATCTCCATCTCATGCGTGGTTTCCTTCAGCTGGACCTCTAGCCTGTAAATCTTGTCCTTGAGGGCCTCAATAGTCTGATGCTGCATCTCAATTTCCACCTCAGCCTCGGAGGTCATGCCAAGCATAGCTTCAGTCACACTAACTGCTACAGTCCTCGTTTCCACCTCTGCAGCCACACCAGCATCTCGGTGGTGCCGCAGGGACCTGTGATAAACAACGACGTCATTCATATCCTCATTGGGACCTGAAGCAACAGACCTGTACTCTCGAGTCTGCATCTTCTCCACTGGGGTTTGCGTGAGTCTGGGTTGTTCATCTGGGAGGGTGTCGTGAATATTTTTTCCCAGCTCCAGCATGTCTGCTGTCAGCTGCCTGAATTCCTCCAGTCTTTGGCAGCCCTGTTTAGTGTTGTCCAGCTCATCTTCAGAATCTATATGCAGTTCTGTCCCCTTTCCAACCTGAGAGAGCTCACTGAAATGGTCTGCACTCCCAACACTGTAAGACCGCTTCCGGAACCCAGTGCTTCCTGGAAACTGACTGGAAGGTTTTTGGTTCTTTATTTGTAAGGAGAGTTGCCTTTTTTCTTCTTGCAAGACTGAGATCTTGACCTGTAGGATAGGAATTGTTTTGACTTGTTCCTCCAGTTCCTTTAGCCTCCTAAGTGCCACGACCATCTGTTCCCGGATGTGCTGCAGGTGCATAGGGCTGACACTAGTGACAGGGGTGGTCATCCCTGAGCTCAAAGGGCTATGGCGCATAGAACTACCCATCAAGGTGTTGAAGTTAAGGCTGTAGTCACCATTAAGCTGGTGTCCATTGTGGATGACTTGATTCTGACCACTTGACCCCGGGAATGAAGACAGGGAGCTGGTGGAACCCAACCCCCCGAAGCTGGCCAGTCTCCTGCGGGGAGGTTCCTTGAAAACCGGCTCATGAAGCAGCCGCTCCTGCTCTAGCCGCCACCGTGTCTCCATCAATGTCTTCTCAACACGTGGATTGTACCTGGGTGAAGCCGGGGAGGGTGGAGGCAATAGCTTGCCTTCGTGGCTGGCCAGGAAGGCTGAAGGGAGCTCAGAAGTGCCTATGGTTCTGGCATGAGAACCAGGGGTCTGTTTTTGGGCTGTGAAGAATGGAGATTGCTTGTTTTCATCGCTACCTGAGGACGACAGCGATTCAGTTGAGGTCCATTCCGACTGGCCGCTGCTGCTCCGTGGAGCTGCTCTAGGCCGGGCCACTTTGGGTTTTCTCTGGATGTTTAGCTTTTTGATGGTGTTACCTCTCTCAATGTCATCTACATACTTGAGGAAGTCTAAATCTAACTGATAACCATAAGGCGTTTCCAAGTAGTAGGGTACCACCAGCTCATCTTCAGCACATGCAACACCCTCTCCTTTTTCTGGAAGAGGAGAGAAAAAGGGTTTATATTATTAATTTGGTATAAAATGAGGTAATATGATATGTAATAAAATATTTGATACCTTTTTCAAAACCAGATTAAATCAGGAAATCATGGGCACTTATTAAAAGCAATGCACATAAGAGATTGTGTTTTTGCCAGCACGACGAAACATTTCATTACAAACATACTTTTGCTATGAATTTACAAATTATTTAACAGTAATATATAAATTACGAAAGCTTAAAGAATTAACATTAGAACTGAAATTCGATCCGTAAAATTTCACATGAATGAGACAGAATAAAAAAGAAGTACATAGAAGTAAATGTAGAAGATTTCAGAAACATGGTAATCTGTCATGGATTAAACAGGGGAAAGGCAGTTTTCAAAGGGCTACAATATTATGTATATTCAATCACTAACCCTGAAACTATAACAGAATGTGTACAGTACATTACAGAAACATCTTGTTACCGGTGCTGATTTGGCTAAAGTCAAACATTGCACAATATTCTCTAACGCCATAGTAGAAAGGTTAATTTTGGGAAGATGGGAAGAAAAGGGTTAGATAAGAAAGCAAATATATAACAGACAGTACAAATAAAGGACAAAGCGTAAAACAAAACGTTACAGTTAGCTTGGAGCACAGCTTCTAAAACTGTGAAGTTTTGCCACATACTACATTTGTCACCTAAGGCAGAATTTAACAACTATGTTAAGTACACTCCCTACACGTCAAGCGGCTCTCTGAAGTGAAACAAAACATACATTTAAAGAGCAGCATAAAGCACTGATTCATGCTAAGTTTGGAGCTTATTATTGAAACCAGTCACTAAAAATGGATAGAGGTCCACTTTAGTTTGTCTCACACAGCACATTACTTTTCAGCCAGAGCCTTTATTTAGCGTAGTAGAAGTAAAAAGTAAGCAGTTTGGGCAACCAAAATCCCCGTGATTCCTCAGGCCCTACTCACCCCCAGCTTTAACAACAGCCCTCCGTTTCACTCATGCTGCTGTACAGAGACCTGCATTCTTGTGGGGAGAACACAAGCCCCCTGCTATTGCTGTACTGTGCTCTACTGAGCCCTGCTGCAGCCTCCTCTACCCATAAGGGGAAAAAAAATTCCACTATTGGCGTAAACTTGGCTAAGTATATGGTGGGCTATCATTGGCTGAGTAAGCCATCCAATCAAATTCCTCCTTCCATCAGTTCCTTCTGTACTCTAAACTGGACCTTTTTCTGCTCTTACTGGTAACCATCCTGCTTTGAAGTCTCATGAAAAAGAAAAAAACCTACAAGACCTATAAACATGCATTTACTGCATTTATAAACAAGTCTAAATATAACAGAACACACTGTCTTGTACATCAAAAAATCTGAATCTGGGAGAACATGATTATCAAACAAAGATACTTATATAATGGCCCTACAATCTTTTCACTTTGCAATGAAGCGTGCAAAATCACAATCTACCTGAAAAAATGACAAAACAGAGAGAGTAAATTATACATCAGTCAGCATTCATCAACGCTGCATTTTCTGATTCTAACACTTGTGTGACCAGAACAATCAAACTGTTGTAATTAGGAAAACATGCTCTGTGTTCAGCAATAGTGACGTAAAATCAAAGGTTTCTGTGTCTAACTGCGAAACCATAGCACACAATAAAACTGTGCTCAGAGCCTGAGAGCACCCTGGACATTAGGAAAATAAACGCCTATTTGTGTCACTGCTATGAAGAGAGATTTTGTTTAGCTGACAAACAGCCGGCTACCCTCCTTGCCACCTCCCCCTTCCTAAGAATACCTGCACCTCCCCCCACTGGCACTGGTCACTTTACCTTATTATTAGTCTATTTATTGCCAGTTAACTGGCACTATTTATTCCACTGTCATGGCTGTTACATTATTATGGGCCTATTCATGTAATGATTTACTATTTTACATACAACTTTCAATGCACTTTGTAGACAAACCCTTGTGTCCAGCCCTCTGTTTTGTACAGTGAAACCCTCCTCTTGTCACTTGCTGTCTGCATGTCACACTGTGGTCTAGGGGAGCATTATTTTGTGCTACCATATACCTGTATATGGATGATATGACTAATTATTTGACTAATTAAAAGTACAGAAAGTGTATGAAAAATTAAGAAAAATAGTTATTAGCAGTTATTACATTATTGGCTGCTACGAGGCATAATATCGCCATGTAGGTTCATAGAGTAAAAAGAGTTGCTGCTTTTAATTAGCAGTAAATGCTAACCACAGAAGATATTTGGGTGGCTACATAATGTAACTGAGAAATTAAAATTACTGAAATTTAACTTTGACAGTTCATGCAGTCTACGGAATTTTAAGAGTGGTGATAATACTGCAGTATTTGTAATTAACCATGCCAATCAAGAAAATTGCAAAAGTTTGAAAATCAAAAAACCTCTCGCTTAACAACACTGTCTCCCTAATGGCTCAGCAGAAGAATCACCACTGATCTCCATAATCACTCTGATGGGCGGCTTGGTCAGCTTTTGACTTGGACTTGGCGTTCTGTGACAAATTAAACTCTGCACCCTAAACATATTACCGCTGTGGCCTGCTGCACTCAACCAAGGTGAGAGGTCTTCAGAATAACAAACAGATGATCATTTTCAGCCATACCACATACACCAGATTCGATCCAATAGTTGTCCATGATCTCCCGTTTGTTTTATTTAGTCATTGCAGTAACCAAATGCAAAGAATATGTATCAAACAGTATATCGGCAGTGAATTAACTAGTCAACTAATTAAGTACCAGGATTCAAGGGGTATTTCAGAATGATATATCCACCCGCCAGCGGCACCACAAACCAATCTGATTACAAGAAAAAAAAAAGGGGGGGGTCATTTTGCCTGGCATTGTATGGTTACATAGTCAGGTTTTTCATGTCATGATACCACAACAACATAAATAACTATGGACATTACATCACAGATATTACATATTCATCCTGCTGTGTGATTTGGTGTATGAACCAAAAAATGCACCAGTTGTATTTCAAAATAGTAAACAATATTTAAGAATGGAGAAAGAAAAATCTTTTTTGAGGAGGGGGTAAGAATTAAGATTTAGCCAGTAGCTAACGTCCATGCAAACATCTTTAAATGATAAATGTTCTAAAATTTAAAAAACTATACTATATTACACCATTATGGCATCTTACCTGATTCTTTGAGTTAGTTTGTCGAACTCCTAACAAAGTGATAAAATGGCCTGAACCTTTAAAAAGCACAGCAGAGAGGCCCTGGTCCTTATGAGGTTAATTGGAGCCTGAAGGAGGAATCAGGAGTATACAGTAGCGCCTGTGAGAACGACTCTCTCCGCACATCCTGACACATCAGCACGCTACAGAGCTCCCGTCCACTGGGAGGGCTCTCTCACGCGCTCCTGGAATTTCCTGACCCAACCCAGAGAAAGCCTGCTTGCCTTTCGGCAGAGCTTAATTACTCTCTACCCACTGTAAGCGGCTGCAAAGCTGCCTTCGTTAAAGTTTGAACAAAGAACGGCGTGACAACAAGCTTAACGTCTTTTTTTTTTTTTCTTTTTTCACTTGAAGGGGAAACAGAGTCTTGCATAAATGGTCCTTATCTAAACAACAGAGTGCAATGGGCTGCCAAAAAAAAGGAGCAGAAAGAGGGCTGAGCATTACTGTAAGCGCAAAGCAAAACAATTCCTCATCTAATTAGATGAGTGTGTACACAGAAAAATAACAATTACCTACCGGCTAAAGAGCTACATCATTTCTCGTTTACAGCTCTGTGGTAAATAGGCATCTGAAAAATTTAACCCATGTAGAAACGGCAAACTTAGGGCATTAATAAGAGACTCCATTCTGTGGGAGACCATCATGTATATACTACTCTTAGTGCTCAAAATTTCAGTGGAAAGACAATTAGATAACCAAAATAAGAATTTGTTTTCCGCTTAACCCAAAAGGGCATGTACTTTCGTTAGTGGAACGGCATGTGTACACTACTTTAAATACAGAGCTCAGCTTAGCTCTGTCCAGTGCACTCACTTTCAATTAAATCTTTTGAAAATGCATAACTTTTAATCAAATTAAAGAAAATGATCACGATAAGCAACAGAATAATGAAATTCACTGAGTCACTAGTAAAGCATACAGTATATTCGCTAGTAAACTTTAAGGTTGGGCATGAACAGCACCTGGCTGCCACATACAAAGAATCACAGCTTCAGCAGCCTGTTTACAGCATGGAGCTCATCTACTATAAATTTCTGCCAAGACAGTGGTCAGGCTTTTTCTAATAATTATTTTAAACCTCCACCCTTCTCCAAAACCACAAATGACTCAAAGGTGCACAGGCCTGAGGTGAACTGCACATACTAACGCTGCCTAACTAAAATCTCACAAAAAAACCTTATTCTTGCTGCTACAAAAACCTTAATAAAATGCAGGACAAAGAATTTATTTCTAACAATAATTTACTGAAAGAGTCTAAGGTGAGTCTTCATTCACGTTGGCCAACAGTCAGGACTTTGTCCTCAAAATAGGTTGCGTGCAAGTTGGCCAACTATTCTAATCACAAAGTGTGTTTGTGGAAAGAATGACCTTTATGTTAGTAGAGTTAGAAATTTTAAAAATAAACATGGTAATTACTGACTTTGCCACAGTATTTTTCTACAAGGAATAATTGGTACCTAATTAGTAATTTAGTATTAGTAATTTAATTTTCAGAAGGTAAAAGTACATCATTTCCTCTTGCCCAGACTATGATTACAGAACGAGCTAACATTCTTTGTGGGGAGAGGGAGGACTCAGCATATTTGTCAACACACTGTGAAATTCCTGAAAACAGGGTGGGAAGTGTTGAACTTCTATTTGCTCTGCAGAAAGTACGGTATTTGGACATCACGACTTCTACAGGAGTCTGGCAAGAACACCAAGAAGCTAATAACAGACCGGTAATATGGATTTCACTGCCATTATCAATCGATCGGTTCCAATACAATTTGATGTGTCTATATGTGATTCTATTACACATTTACACTTGCAAAAATAAGCATTTCAGAAATTTCCAGGTATTAAATAAGTTTTACAATAATCATTACCATTTCTATTACTCTAGGAGTGTGTCCGTTGTAATGCAAAGACAGAAGTAAACTCACAATTAGTAAAATGTCAGAGTGAAAGTATCGGGGTATGTCCATATGCTAGCTTTGAATCCCCTCAGTATTTTGTGCAGGGAACTGGCACTTCTTTTCTCATTCAGGGCAAGCTCCTTTACGTCCTTTTACCTAGCGAACAGCTGCAGGAGTTTCAGGGAACAGTGCACTCCTGTCTTAGGTGTACAAGTAGGTATGGTTAAAGGTACAAATAGCGGGAACCGTGCCACGTTCCAAATGCCATACTGGCATGCTGACAGAATGCGTACGTGCATATGTGTGTTTATGAAACATGAAAGTACTCAAAAATATGGGAAATAATGTGTGTGGAGGGGGGGATTTTTAGGTAGCATATCACAGGCTTCTTTGAATAACAGAAAGACAGCGGGAAAAAAAGTTGGTCAACCCTGTGGGAACCACTCAAATGGCAACAAATTAAGTAATAGTGAATAAATCAGTCGCTATGTTAACATGCACAGTAAAAAAATCGAATTATTGTGTTAATCCAACTAAAACCTTACTTTTAATGTACATGTAAACATTTAGTCTAACTGAAATGGCACTAAATTGAATTTCACAAAGTCGGACTAAGACACCCAGATAATATGATTGAAAGATTTATCCCAGCATGTTTAGGTTAATTCAGATTCAAACTGGCCTAGCCTAGGCGCTTTGCACATGCTCCACCAGTTTACCGAGAAGAAGCTGGTAGTCAGAAGAAGCTTAGAGCATAGCAGAGGTCGTACAGGATGTACGAAATGTACAACGCTATAAGGCTGTCCAATTCACCGCTCAACTAAAGGGAGCCTTTCCACCGCACCACATACCGTACATTTGGTACTTCAAGAAGGTACTAAAAGTACGGTACTTCAAGGTGTTGGTTTTCCACTGGCATAAAAACTGGTACCTGCGCCGAATGACATCACAACGTGAGGCGGGTATTTTGTGCTGAATTCAAAAAATGGCTACAATGGTACAATTTGGTACGAATATTATTATAGCAAAAAAAAAAAACCTAAAAAGATTTACAATTTCAATGATTATTCATCTTCCAGATTATCTAGAGAATATTTAAAAATATTTTAAAGTTTACCTCTGCTGCTTTTGAATGAGCACTGCATGCATTCTGAGACAATCATCGTCATCCTTAACTGCAGTAAACTGTTAAACATGTCTAATTGTTGAAAATCTGAGTGATTTAAAAATCACTCAGATTTTCAACAATTAGACATATTTAACTACAACAACTTATTTCATAATAATACTTACATTATATTGCCACAACTAGTTTCATTGTTATTTTACATGCAATAATTTAAGTAACTACAGATGAAAAAAGATTACCTGACATATTGCCGTTAACATGTGCCATTTTAGCCATGGGTGCTGTTGACTGAAGTCACTTCCACGTTGACATGCAAAGCAAGCAGTCATGCAAATGCCATGCATCAAGTCTGGATCCCCACCTACTATTTAACCTGCAAGCTATTGGGAACAGGGGGAGAAAAACACACAGGTTAATCATCTGTTATCACACCAAAACACAATTTATATATGGTGTCCGTACATAGGTCTTCGTGTAATGGGTATCTGGATAATGTATGTTGTTCATATCCCTCTACAAAAGTTGACAATCAGGATACACTGCACCATTTTAATTGTTTATCTTTCACTACATCACAGCTTCCATCCTCCTCTACCTCTGCCAGTGTCCTGCCTCCTGTCTTTTTACATCTCATCATTAGTGATGTCATTAGTGGGAAACAGCACCAAATCATTTTACCTAGTGTTCCGTGAAGGCATTGTTTCATATGCACTTTTCAGGTCAGGCCATTCACTACCACAGTGTAAATCGCACTGACGGCTAAGAAAAACAAAAATCATCTAGGAAACATTACACAACAAAGACTATTATAGCAAAACACCTGACATACAAGTTACCACAACTACTTACGCAACAACTGAAATGAATGGAAATGCCAAAAATGATTAACTTCCTTAGCATCAACATGTCGTCTAATTTTTTTTTTTAAATGAACACGACAAAGACAGGCAGCCCAGGTCCTCTCTGGACAAAGACATTACAACCTAGGGCAGTCCCATAAAATATCATTTAGCATCTCACATCAACAGAAGGTAATTTCGTTAATGACTGTCTATCAACTACAAAGTAAATAAAACCATTATAAAATTAAACAATGATGACAACAGTTGTTGTCATTTACCAGAGGGGATTATAAATGATGGGGCAATGGTCTCACGACTTCCCATATATAAATACGCAGTATATGGGAGTGGCTCCGTCTCCATGATTGGAGAATCCCAGGTTCAAATCTTGTGGCTGGCAGACTGATGTCACAATTAGGCTTTGAGTAAGGCCCTTACGGTAGTAATCACAAACATGTCCAGACCAGATAAGAACATGATCACACTTACAAATTCCAAAGAAATGACTAAATATGGAACAATCCCTTCATGTTTTCAGATACCTCTATCCAGATGATGTGCTGGGAATGCAAAAGACATTGTATCTGGCACTTGTATTATATTTACTGAGGATAGTTCTGCAGAAACATGTTCCTTTATGGATAATGACTTTGCCACATGCTATAGACTGAAATGACACCTGTATCACAAAAAATGTAATCGATTAATCCAGCGTTCAACCGAGTGCTAGTTTATACACCCCTATGGAGAGAGATGGTCATTTTCAGCAAGTGCAATAAGGTGTTTGATGTTACTTTTATTGGGGGAGGAGACATCCGTGACTTGAATATGAGATTTATAGTTATAACTTGTTTACTTCACAAGCGACAGAGACCTCATCCTTTTTTTAAAAGCAAATAATTGCAAAGTACATCCATCTATTTTCCAACAGATAATTGAGTGCAGGATCATAGGGTACAACATGTCCTTGAACTGTAGTTAGAAACTGTAGAACTCAGACAAAATCCATGCCAACTTCTCATATACAAGCAAGTGTGGGATTCAAACCCTCAACCCCAGAGGTATGAGGTCACAGCCCAACTGTAAACTTCATGAGGTTTATATTTGAAGAAACCAGAGGGAGTACTGATGTCTCAGGAAACCCTGGCAAAACAATTTATTTAATTCTTAAAATAATTTTTAAACGTATTTAAGATGAAAAAAGAACTGCAAATAAAGTAATGATGTTTGACTATCACACATAACAAATAGTTTTACATACAGGAGAAGCAGCATTCAATCTTAAACCCCCAAAAGTGAAATACTTAATAGTAAACTTATTAGCGACATTTTCTAGAAGCTATTTATTATTATATGATATTTTTATATCTTCCTTTGCTGGCAAGTCTTGGCCATGAACAATTTATATAAAAGTATTTTTGGATTAGCAAATGAGTCACTCTAAAGAAATGTCAGCTCTAAACCTAGATCACGATGCAGCCAATCCTCCGAACCATGAACGACAAATGTATCCAGAGTCTGCTGGGTAAAAGTGTCTTGGAAGTTTTGACCAAAAAGAAAAACAAAAAAAATATAATTTTCACAAACGGAGATAAAAATGTATACATAAGAGGGCTGCTGAATCAGGTGATACCTTTTGTCTGCTTCCCTGGAGACCCACTCCCACCTTCCATGATGAGAACTATGTGCAGTGCTGGAGTCTCCAGACTTGAAAGGAGGTTAAAGGGAGTGTGATTCTGCAGGTAACAACGCAGACTCTCACTCAAGATTCATGGCCTGACGCTTCAGGGACAGAAAGAGGCTTCCTGCTGACGCCATGCTGCTCCTATTAGCAACTCCTCAACCAAAACCAATCAATTTCTGCACCATCATCTGACATTTAAATCCAAAACCTGCTGTCAACACCTGTAATCCAGAACTAAAGAGAAATCCACATATCATTTCCAAAGTTATATTCTATATGCCCACAAAACACATTACAACAGACGCAAGACAGTCATGCCTCTATGGATAAACAAGGCTTTTTAAACTAGTTGAAATTTTAAAATAGTACCTAGTCATTTTCAACCTGCACAGCATTTCATAAACAAATATAGACATTTCCCGCTGACACAAACTCCCAACTATATTTAAAAAACAACTACACAGCTTTACAGAAACCAATGATTCAAGATAGTTTAAAAATACAAATAATGCATAAAATATGGATATAGCAGAAAACAGCGAAAATTCAAACACTGGCTAACTATCCCAAACACAAACATTTTTAAACAACATTTCTTGCTGTGGCAATAATTTCCTCGACATGTAAACAAAATATGTTTCATAATAAAATCTTCCAAGTTTACCCAAAAATCTCTGTTACATAAGACTAGTGTCATAGCCATGAACAAAAAAAAAAAAGACATAAAACTTTAAACTTGTGTTTTACGCCACTCCTTACAACACACACGTCAACTGACAGCGTTCTCTTAAAGGCAGTAGCTAATGGCAGCAGCCCGTGTCGATTCTTTTTTTTTTTCCTTCACTTTTGAACCTCCATCAAAATCCACCAGTTCTTACCTGACCCTTTCATACTGGCTTTCACACAGCTTGCGGACAGTAGGAGTGAGCTCACTTTCCACAGGGAAGGGTTATCCTTAGTGGTGGTAAAAGGAGATATTGGTTACAGCTATGTTTAGCAAAGTTCCTCTAATGACAGGGGTCTTATAACAAGAACTGGGCTTTTACATCACCAGGACACCAGGGGGGGGGGCATTCCTCATATTAATGCTACCAGGTAATATTTCAGAGTAATTAATGTAAAGTGTTATGCTGCTGGGATGGGAAGAGAAATTATGGTGAAGGACTGAAACTGGCTATGTTAAAAACCCCTTATCCTAATTTGATGACATGTAAGTAACAGCCAGTGACCCAAACTGCTATAATTTTAATGCCATTTGTTAAACCATTCATCAGGCAGAATAACATGGAAATGGAATCCCCAATTGCTGGGTGAATTCTATTGAATAATTTATAGAATTTTAGTTTTAATTTTTTAATTTTAAAAGGACCACATCAGTTTGAAGTACACAAATGCATGTTTTATACAAAGTATAGGCATACTGTATGTAAACCAACATTATTATGACCTATTAAATACACAGAGTGATGTAGCGTTTAATGCATACAAAATCCAGAAAGTATATATATCTACATGTTTATTTTTGGCACATCTTCATTGTTTTTTCTATCCCTATTTTACTTCTATTCATCGTTAATTGTTGCAAATCACTTGTACTTTTTGTACTTGGCAAATAAAATAATCTGATTTTGAGACCCCAAAAGAAACTTTCATATTGAAAAGAAACTGGAGCTGACTGAATTCAAGTACCATTATATTTCATATTTAAAAATGGAATCATAGAAAACTGAAATTCCCTGTACTAGTTAAGTATAGCATACAGTTACAACATACCAAACAAAACAAGAAGAATACGCTTTATTTGCCATCTGCACAAGCACTGGTACACTGGGATGCCTCTCTTTGCTGACCCATCTGACTCTCCATAGCTTTGGAGTCACGTTGCAGGTCAGCTACGGTGTAGCACCCCTGGAGTTGGGGTTAACGGCCTTGACTTAGTCAAAGAAAGGGACAGAGACTTAGCCTGTTGAGCCACTCATGCCACCCCCCCCCCCCCAATAATAATAACAATAATATTATTAATAATAAGGTACCTAGTGAATCATAATTATAATAAAGTCTGAAATTGCATTTTAAAATTTCAATACACTAATTCAAAGTTTAAAGTTTATTAGTCATGTCATGAAGCTTTTAAAAAAAAAAAATCCCATCATGCATGTCACTTAAATCTTTGCCGCATTCTAACTGCTTAACTTAAAGGATCATTCACCATAATTCAACACATTTTGTTCTCCTTGCTGTCAGTGTAGTCTGCATTGGCTAAACACCAGCCACCATATTAATCCGCTTCATCCTGATTTCTGCTGTTTTTAACATGAGAATAATACTTTGACAGATGCTGAAACCGATACAGGGTTAAATCAACCCTTCTAATCATTTCACATAAGAGGCAAGGTTTTCCTATGGTAGTTTGACATGTATTTACACGCAAACATTCTGTTGAGCTGGGAATTATTCTAGGCATGTTAAAGACTAGGCTTGAACACCCTAAGCATGTGCCTGCCCCCATCCCCTTAGAGAACGCATTCAGCTCTGCACAACAAGTCCAGGTACATAAGAACAAAAGTAGATTTTATGAAAAGCTCTGTGGCTTTGCGTAACTCATGTAGCTAAATTTATTTTAGTGGGGTGACATGAAATAGAACAATGTTCTTTGTGGTATATATTAATAAAATGTTTGACAGGGAAAATCTTATCTAATTAGCTAAATAAATTGGCAAAGCAGGGGCAGGACATTGGCCGCTTACCAGCCAATCACAAAAGGAAGCTTTATACTGTAGGTGATACAAAGGTCATGGTAATCAGATGTAGGCCAGAGCTACACAAGAGAACCACAGGAACAAACTGAAGGGCCATGCAGATCTTTGCTGAGCAGCAGCATGCTAAGCAGGCTCTCCGCACACCTCAATTAGCATTCTTCTTCTAAGACGCGACCCCATGTGGCAAGCCTTGGGGCGCCGTTCTGGGACACGTTTCAGCAACCTGTTGACAACCTGGAAGTAAGCCCTCTGCTTTTGAAATCACAATTTAACAGCAATAATAATAAAAACGCAAGTCATCAGAAGAAACGCAGCAGGAGCATTCCGTAGGTTTCCCATTATGGAATGTATCGGTAGTTCCAAATATGGAATGTAGCTTGAGTGATGGGAAACACACATATTATTTCTTCCTGTTATTTGACACTGTATATTAGTCACAAGCATAACATGACATACACATTTCACTCTGGGCTAAACTTTACTGCCTTTACTGCAGTCCTAATGGTAGACATTTCATAAAGTACCCCCAGCCCCCACTGGTTTTTTTTTGTTTTTTTTTGCCCTGGAAAGGTACTTATTTAACTCACCATACTGGCGAAAAGGTAAAGGGAGTCATCAACAAACATTAAGGTTTCACATGATTTGCATTACACAACACATCCAGTCAAGAGCTCTAACAATACAAAGACTAGTTAATTACAAACTTAGCTTGAAGAAAAACCAGCATAAGAGAATCTGAGGCCTCCAAATCTGGCTTTATTTATCTGTAAACTACAATACATATATTTATATTAAAATGTAGGTGCCAGAAACCTGTAATTTTCTGTAGAGTGAAAGGATGATACTGAGCCAAATCAATTATTCCTTCGATATTCCGCTTCTTCAGCACTGGGAAGACTTTGGATTAGAAATATGATTTTTAAGACTCCTGTTCTAAGTATGGGGAGAGGCTCACATCACGGAAATGTATGTTTTAAAGCAGCAAATAACCACCAAAAAAGATATTCCTTCTCCTAAACTGATCGCCTCTTGAATGTTGCATAGCTCAGTCTGGTCTCTCTAGATCTAAAACAGCTGACTGAGTGCAGGCGCTGATTCTAGCCTCTCCTGCTGCTTGAGAGGACAAACCCAGCTGAACTTCCACATCAGGGTCAGTCGGCACACACAAACTGAACTCAGCGTGGACTCTGCACCCTTATTTTCTTTCCCCAGACATGTTGCCATGTAGACCACTGCTAATGTTTATTTAATGCTAAACCCTAGAAGGCCTTTTAATAATGGCAACAGCAGAGGAGAGAGGTTAGAACAACAATACTGAATTTAGCTGGCCCAGAAAGTAATGGCTCAGTCAGTTAAGAACAGCTGGTACACTGAAGTCTAGTCTAGATAACATGCAAGTATAATTTGGTTCCTGTTTATCACCGGCATCTTTTAAGGAAATTAGATCTTAGAAAACTGGACTAACTGCAGCTTCCTAACTTGAAAAAATATATAAGCAGAAAGGACAGAGAGAAATTAGAATTTCTGAGCATCAATTGTAAACACACCATCTTAAGGTACTATTTAAAAGGTGATATGATAACACTTAAAAGCCATGTTTTTAGTCATTTATAAAGACATTTATAACAAATACTGCATTCATAAAGCATTATAAACATGGGTATAAATATTTATCAAAAGGCATAACACAAAAGTCATGTTTATTATGCATTATGAATGCTTTATGAAGCTCTCATCTATAAAGCACTATTGATATCTTTATAATGCATTATCATTGGTATAAATATTAAGGATATTTTGTACTGCATTATATAGGTATCTAGTATATTTTAGATGAGAACTTAATAAGGCAGTCATAATGCATAGTAAACATGGCTATAATGTGTTGTCTTTTTATAAATATTTATAGCCATGCTTATAATACTTTATGAACGCATTACAAATATGTTTATAAATTACTAAAAACATGGCCTTAAGTAAAGTGTTACCAGATGTACTAGTTCCACAGGTTATATTTTAACTTGTAGTACATATATAAACCAGTGAGACAAATAGGAATGATTTGGGAAATTTTCAAGCTTGTGAAAGCGGGTCAGTAGATGTATATGACGTACCAAATTCTGTGCAGATTAACATAAGACTAACACAGATCTCCTCGCATTTTGTTCACTTCTTGAAGAGCTCCAGCAACCTGTGTTCTCTGTTTGACCACCATTTGGACCCATTGCTGCTGCCCTAGTCCTTAATTTGCCAGTTAAAATATTTACTAGGCTGCCGCTGGAGCTGACTGAACTGGAACTCTCTCTTTAGGAGTCTCCAGAAAGAATTATAATCCTGGTTTAACAAAATGCAGAGTACATCTTGTAGTTTTGGTAGCTGCGGAATGTGCCACAAAGGGCAGCTTTTCTAATTAGCCTCATGGGGGGTCCCAGTTTCCATTATGTTTACATTGCCTGTAGCCATAAAGTGCTTGTTTCACTGCTAAAGGTGTTGCAGATCTTATAACAATTTTTAAGACAACAGCAAGTGACCTTTAAAATTTTATATTTCCCGAATAGCATTTTCTGGGTGCTGTTACGAAAAAAATTGTTTAGAACATACAAATGAACCTCACTTTAAACATATAATTACAAATGAAAAGCTACAAAGAAACTTGTACAGCATCTGTATGTCAAACAAACTCTGTATTGAAGTATAAAATGATAAAGAATGAAAGAATGAACATACGGCAGATACAAAGATGGGAGATGCAAAGAATCACCACCTCAAAGAAACCAGGTGGGGAAGTACTGCTGATAGAAATGCATTTCGTCTGCCAATATCAGTGTATATGTGCCACATCCATAATTCTGAAATTGCCCAACATTAAAAAAAACAGCTTACAGCCGCCCCTATACTGGTAACCAGTATGTAAAACACATACTTGTGTAAAAACATTTTTCAGCCATTTTCAAAGACAAATAATCTTGATATATTTAAACAATGGTACAAACTTCATATCAAGATTAACAGCAAGGTCCTCTTCAGTTACGTTAAAGGAAACCGAGTTCAGTGTGTGCTTTCACCTAAGCGAGACTGAAAGGGGGCGATTCGGGGGCACCGCTTTGCGAATGCAGGCCTGGCTTTGTTGCTCCTCTATTTTAGGAATGTGTTTTATCTGCTCAAGCGCCGAGACCACAACTGGCAGTGCTGCAAGCCGCTGAAATGCAGCCCCAGAGACATCAGACCTCCACACCAAAGAACACTCCAAATGCAAGAATGTGAACCTTCAATTACTTCCAGGAAGTGTGCAGGCAATAGGCTATTTTCACATCATCGTATGCAACTACACAAGGCACAAATGGCACCCTGGCAAAATAAGAAACTTGTTTTTTTCCCTTTGGATACGGGGATTGGAGTTTGAACACCTTTTAGTTTCAGAGGAAACTGTTAAATTGCATTGTTTGTTCACAGTAAACATTACTTGGCTATTTAAACCATCACAACAAATTTTAGGAGCTATGTGTATGGGTTCATGATCAACGTTTCATCCCCAGAGAACCAAATAAGCATAACATTTGTATAACAGAATAGCAAAAAATCTTGTGTTAAAATCTACAAAAATGTGTTCCCTGCTTCTGTATTCTTTTGGATCTATTGCCTTTACTCAGCATCTCTTGTTTTTATTGTTTGTTAACAAAACTATTCAGGATCACAGTTATTCACCATCTGCGTATTTTGTAAGTAACACATCTACAGTGTAAGTCGCAATTTAGAGCTGATGCTTTTAAGATTAAGAGTCTGACAACACTGCCATCTGGAGGCAGACTAATCTGATTTTAACAGTTTTTAAATATGTGAAATATTTGTTTATCATTATGCATTCAGAACGAAGCCAAAGCAAGTTCTTGAATTACAATTTCATACTAGGTTAGATGTAGCCAACAAAGTCAAATTAACTAGTCTAGCATACTGCTTCTTTAAAAATAAATAGGTGTGTGATTCTGGCACTAATAACATGGCAAAAAGAAAACAAGGAGCTCAATAATGGAAAAAATATATAGGAGGGGCAAAATGCACACAGCCAAACACGTAAGGGATCACCACGTGGTAAAGACATGTTGGTGGCTGTACTGTATCTGTTCCACACCCGTCACTATTATCTCTCTGTGCAGATATTTGTCAAAGCTGTGATTGGAGCCTTTTCGGTTCTGCCCTTGAACTGAACATACTGTAGCTGAAAGTAAATCCTCCAGCACTTAGGGAACAGGACTTTCAAGCCAGTGTTTGCAGGTTCTGGCTTTCATATCTCTGAAAAGTAATAGATAATCCAAAATAATAATAATCCATCAAAATAATCATTCTGGTCAACAATTAGAATTATAAAGGTATAACTGTAGAAACAATAAAGGTTCTTTTGAACCAGGTTATCTGCTGGCAAGATACTAATAACGGACATTATTCTGCTGTAACCCAGTTAAACAAACATAGTTCAGCTCCAACTAAATAACCATCACACACATCCTTAAAATTTTGAAACGTGTACATGGTTGCAAAGGAATGACTACAGACTTGCCTGCCCAAAATAATACCCTTTCCTCCCCCTGTGCAAGACGTCTGAAACAGAACTGGCCTTTTGGCCTTTTGCTGCCATTTACATTTTAGTTATTTAGAAGCTACTTCTATCCAAAGCAATGTACTTTTTTGAAAAATCGCCGAGAGCCGGTCCCTGAAAAAAAAATAGGGGTTAAAGGCCTTACTCAACAGCCCAATGAGGAAATCACTCTGCTAACTAGTATTTGAACCAGCAACTTTCTGATCACAAGGCCCTAACCTGGCGAATCACACACTGTCCCATAGTAAGAGGAAGCAGAACAAAAGGCTATTTAATTTTAAAAATTCATTACAGCCTAAGTTTTGATGGAAATAGACAGAGAAACTTCCACTGAAATGTACAGACAATTACCCAAACAAAAGTCTCAGACAAAGATGAAGAACTAGGCAAGGAAATAGCTCTTGCAGCCAAGGAACTAAATGGACCCGTAAAAACCTTTCTGTGAAATCTTTCAAGAAGCTAAGGACTCCACAAATGAAGCAACTGTTTCTGTTACACCAGGCACGCCATCAATACATTCAAACTGCTGTATTTGGCTTCTATGGGACAACTTGGTCACAGTGACTCTCCTGCGAACCTAAACACTCAGAAGGACCAGCATTTGAGAACTGGGAGTCAAACGGTGTGGAGGATTACTGACCTGTGAAAGAGAGACAGCAGGCAAGTTATATGACTAGACAATATAAAGAAAGGCATGCGTTCCAAAATAAACCCAATTAAGCTGACACATAAAAAAGTAAATGATTTTCCACAGGAAAGCACAATAATGACCTTGATAAAGATCCTTTCAAAGGCCTTTGTTTCCTTTACTTACAAAAAAAGTGCTCATGACTCACACTGAAGCCTGATGATTAGCACTTACGGATGTTAAGCAGAGACGAACACCAGCCATGAAGCTCCACAAGCAGCCTAATTACTGCAGGATTTAAGCTTCAGCTCCGTGGACCTTACTGCACCTTAAAAGGGCTGCGTCCATTTTCTTCTACTTCCCAAACAGACATTAAAAATGAAAATTACGTGGATACATGTAACTATGGTTGCTATGCACATCTTCAAACACAGATAAAGTTACAATACAGTGCAAGCTCTTATCAATTTCAAATGGATCGCCATTCATTCTTAAGGCAAGCCACCGTCAGAGCCAAAACACAACATTCACGCCATCCTCAGTGTCAAACATTACACACTGGTGTGCCTAGACGGACACTTACATTCATTATGCTTATTCATTATTGATTAACATAATGAGCTCATCAATTATAGATCAGCGCTGTGACAAAGAACAACTAAGGCTGAGTCAGCTGCTAGTCTAGCCAAAATGGCAGCTCATTCCTGTTTCAGAACAAAAAAAAGATCAGAACCGATCCTGTGCTTTTACAGTGTTACATAGCCTACATAGTGCTGTGAGTGATCACCTGTACTAAAAGTTAAATATGGAACTTAAGAATTAATCTTCATGTGTCAGGTTCCTATTTGTGCTCCAGTATTAGTTTTTATTGTTGGTTTATCTGAAACAGAGCATGTGAGCGGAGTGGAGCGGAACGGGGGGAGTGCGGAACGGTTTTTTAATTAAGGCTGGAGCGGTAGCTCTGTCTCGCTCCAATTTCGCTCCGATACCGCTCACACTACGATTCTGAGGCGTGCCCAAATCTACCCAGAATTCATCTGTACAATTATCAAGACTGTTACACAAATTGGCATGGAATGTAATTCGCAAAATATTTCACAAAGCAATCTGATAAATCATACAAGTGTACTATTCTTATCAAACGAAGAGATGACAATAATGTAGAGCAAGAACAACAATGTAGTGAAACTGTTTCAGTTAGTAAAGATTCACCTTGGAATCATTTTTCTCAGAAAAATGGAAGCCAGTGCAAAACGTGAGCAAGTTTTATATGTTGTAGTATATCAAGTCTATAAAGTAAATAAAGTTTTAAAGCCTATAAAGTCAATATTGGTAATCAAATAAATTCGTTTTGTCATTCAAAGTAGGTCTAACAGGATTTTTTTTTAAATCACGTAACGCTCTCAGTGAATTTTCATTTTATAGAGACGCAGCAGCAGCATTAACAACAAAATGGAGGAATTAAAATCGTGAATGCTTAGCCTGTATATTCTTTAGGCTGTTAAGTCCACTGATTCCTTTATGTTTAAGCCTATTTTGTGTGGAATGTCCGTTGTTTCCTATATGTTGCTTAAAAATAAATATTTTCTGAATGGCAATATTGCCGTTGCTCATATTTCTTTAAGATATAAGGCTCCGATCTAAGGTGACATTTGTTAGGCATGCAGATTATTTGTCCCTATTTTAAATTTGAGCGAACGTGGAGCGATTTGATTGGAGCGGGAGGAAATTTTATTGGAGCGAGGAGCGGTGTTGAGCGGAGCGGCGTAGTGCGAATTAGAGCGGAGGAGCGGACGGAGCCTCCGGAATTCTTACCGCTCCACTCTGCTCGCATGCTCTGATCTGAAAGATGTTTTAGATAAATGCAACATACAATCGAGAAAAGCAGGGTAAGGCAGTCCCTGGATCAGTTGGGCTTTAGGGTCTTGCTCAAGGTCCCGATGATGAAGTCTGCCTGCCACGGGACTTGAGTCCATCTACCAATCATGGGTACGGAGTCCTAACCCAGCGAGCGCACCACCCCTTCCTGCACATCAATTCAGCCACGGCTCATTTAAAAAATGGACATGCCAGTGCTTGGTTTAATCATCAGTTTTCCTTTCTTGGGAGGATTAGCAGCAACAATCCTTTAGTTCTACACCGTGATGCCATTAGCACAAGCATCACGTGTTTATGCAGTGCAAGGTAGAGAGATTTTCATATTGGGAGGGTACACAACTATTATGTAAATGTAAAGGTTAGTTTATTAGGGGGCAAATGAAGCCAAATT
>JAODUD010000117.1:13271239-13288833 GCA_026784285.1 Stomatorhinus walkeri
CTCAAACAAGGTTTTGCTGCAGTGATGCTAAACTTATGGCCATGACTGTATACAAAATGTTGGACAGAAGTGACAAACCCAATGTTTTGACTCAATGGATGATTGTTACTAGCTGCTCTTGACCCAAACACCACGAAAATAACACTGTCATGCCAGGAACAAAACAAGTTATTTTTTTTGTTGCCTTGTTTTATAATATGTGTATGCTATTTGCACTATTCACCACAGTGGAACAATATGCCCAGTTCTTATGTCTTAGTTCTTTTTAAAATCAGTGTAATTTGATTTGTTTTCCTTTACATGTTTATTTATTATTGTTACGTTTATTTTTTTACCTAAAATGATATTTCCCCTCACAAGGATCAAAAAAGTTCTTACCTAATTTCTCTAATCTTGTTAACACTTAAAGCTGCTTAATCCACTTTGAGCCTATGGGGTCGATTGATTACAAACAAAAATAATGAGATTCTTGAAATAAAATAATATCCCAAGTGTGGTCAACACAAAATGTCAGTCATATTTACTGCAGATTTCCATCAGGTTGATATTTTACTTCAGATCCCTAAATAGTTAGTTATTCTTATATATAAAGTAACTGGTCCTTTGACAGAACCACAGCTTCACAGCAGACCTCTCACAGTGCAGCAGAGTATTGCAGTGCACTTCCCATGTACTGCAGAGACGTGAGGGCTGGAAAACTCTCTATTGGCATGACTTCACGTAGCGCAGAGCCTAAATGGACAGCACTATTGCCTCTTTCCTACAGGGATGTGGGTTTGAATTTTGCCTCCTCTATCGAGTTTGCTCATTCCATTTCTCTAGATGCTTCAGTTTTCTCGGTAGTACATAGACACGCTAATTGATTGGCTAGTACCTTTGAACTGGCAGCAGCTTGTGTATATGTGATACATGATGCACCAGCATCCCATCCAGGGTGCATCCCAGCCTTGTGCCCAGTGCCACCTGGAAGAGGTTCCAAACCCCCCGTGACCCTGTCCTGGATAAGGGTTAAAAGACTGATGAAGGGTCTCAAAACTCCCCACTTCACCAAAGGGGCTATTGTTGTCCTCTGCACATCAGACATGCCTCATTGCTCTGGCACTAGTCCCCATTCGATCCCTCGGTCAGGACTGCTAAGCGTGCCCAGAGATGGGGAGGGGAAGAGCTAATTCAAGGTCAACCAAGCAGTACATCTGCCATTGATTTGAGAGACACCTGCTACACGCCCCAGTCACAGATGTGCCCGTCATCCTCCGCTTCTGCTTCTGAGCACACAAAATGGAAGCACACAAGAAAATGCCGTACCTGCCAACTCTACATGGAGCTGACCATCATCCTCTTCACATACTTGCTCGAAATAAAAAAATACAGGTCACGTGGTTAGTGACTGGGAAACAACAAGGTGGAATTTTTTGAATCTCCAGATCTGACCAAATATCAACCCTGCAGTGTAGCAGAGAGGCTTAAACACATATACTTAATTAGGGATAGCATGAAGAAATAGCACCTGGAGACATGTGATAACTGTGATGATTATCAATTTGGGCCACATGTGCAAGGCGAGGAATAACCCAGAACGAGGCTCCAACCCATCACAGACTATACATATTTATATTTACACCCTTTTATCCACATCGACGAACATTTAAAAAACCAGGAGTCTTGTCCAGACAGTGAAACTACTCTGCTGACCACAGCATGTGAACCAATGACCTTCCAATCAGAGGTACAGCATCCTAACCTGCGGAGGCTGTACACACAACACCCCTCCTACCCCATTTTGTGTTTCAGACTCTAGAGAATAGAATAATTAAAAAAACATATTTTAAGTAGATAAAGACGGTATGTTTTGGATTATTAATAAGCTTCAATGGTTTGTTTCTTTGACCAGTACCAGTCCTAATCAATGTGGCGGCAGCACTGCTGGTGCTCCAAGTTCGAAGAAAAGTCAAAATTCACTGGCAAATCAGTGCCCCCTCAGAAGTTGTCCCCCTAGGCGGCCGCCAATATTGTCTATAGAGTTCACTGGATCTGCCATTGACTACAGACTAGTGGGGGCAATATTGTATTGTAATTAGTTACAGTTATAGCCATTATACACATTTCAGAGGTACACTAGAATCATGGTGCAACACGCTGTCAAATAAGCAGACAGTGCAACTCCGATAAGGAGGAATTGGTTGCAAAAAAGGTTCTACTTTGAATGGAAATGGATTGTATTCGAGAATTTCAACGTGGACCAATCTACTATCATTTGCATACACTGCAAAGATACTGTTTGTATAATAGGTGGCAACACAGGCAATCTATTCAAATTAACATTTCTAACATACATTCCAAAAAAATGTGATGTATCTTGTGAATCAATTATAACCAAAAAAATATTGTTATATGACAATATATTGTTATATGACATATATACCAACAACAGGTAGCATATGCTAAACTAATGACTTTTGGAGGGCACAAATTCAAGTAGCCACTAGCTGCTAGCTCAGCTGTTTGCTACTGCAATAGCAGAGCTTTGGCCCCATGCTGTTGTATCAGGTATCAGCACCATTATTTTACACATATAATAAAATGATCTATCATAAAAACAGAAAAAATATTTAATTAAATTGAAAATAAAAATGAAGAAAACACTCCACAAATTCAGTATGTCAGCAGTAAAGTTTAAAATGAAAAGATGCCTTTGGAAGACGCCATAGAACCAAAGCAAAAAGAACACCTCAAATACACTGGTGAAAAAGTTCAGCTTATTATTATTTAGTGGTAATGTCGGGTATAAGTCAGTTATCAAAACTAATTAAGTTCCTGATCATGATCAGAAGAAAAAGGCATGTTTAATTAAGGCACCACACTGAGGAGCCCTTTTGAAGATGCAGCTGTAATTTGCGAAGTGCCATTTACTGTGGCCTAAACTCTGAAGGCCCTGGAAGCTGAAGCATTTGGCACTGTTTAGCGAAGAATGCAAATTACTGACAACTGAACAAGTGCACCACCAGCACATAGCGGAGAGCCATTTCACTACGGAAGCCGGCAAAAGATGTTGGGTTTGCTAGTGGAACTCCTAATATTATCTGGTTGGACCTGTACTCTACTTTTAAATATCCAAACACAACAGAAAAATATGATAAAAAGTAATCAATGAGAGCCTAAATTCTAACCAGGGACAATGCTACGTTTTGATCCTTAGACAGGCTTAGCATACAAGAGATATGGGACCTAATGCCTAAATAGATTTAGAATAAAGTTCTAAGAGGGAAAAAAATATGGTGGCTGAACTTCTACAAGAGTTACTACAAGAATAACCCCGGGAAGCCTTCAACGCCTCATGTCACATGACTGGAGAAGTGCAAACTCACACGTCTGGGAAAAAGAGGTCACATCCTCTTAAGCCAATTATTGCAAAACAAACACAGTGGAGCTGGTTAATCAGTATAACAATGGTCTGATTGTGACCACCTGAAAAAAACTAACATTTATGTAAGTGACATTGGAAATAGGAAGAACTTTCAAACTGCTCAGCTACAATAGGAAAAGCAACCCTATGAAAATATCCACATGAATACAATTACACTAACAATATTATTATTATCCATAATGTTGCATCTATGAACATAAACTCAATGTAAAGCAGTATACACGCTTAATAGAAAATCACCTGCATAGTTCAAGAAAGTCAGGTTAACAGGAGAATGAAGACAAAACCAGTAAATTGCAGTGTCTTTCACTATCATCATACAAACAAAAAGGCTTCAAAACCATCATGAACATTGCAAAATAAAACATAACACATTACAGGTTCTGACAGACATGTCCCTTTGGGTTAAACTTTGTGGAACACATTAGGAATCAATTTAACACCGCAAACCCCAGTAACCAACCAGTAAGCGAGGTCAGCTCATCTAGTGGCCTGTAGAGAGAGAAACCCGAGAAGGTCATTTTTCGGCCGGAACTTCAAAGCCAAGCCAGCAGGTGGTGAAATGCATATGAATGCACATACAGCCCTGTGTCTACATGCGAACAGCACAACACCACACAGCCAGGTCTGTTTGATTGGAACACTGCCATGGACGTTTTGTGTTTCTCTTATGATGCTTTATATTGCATTACATGCAAATTCTACACTGTGGAAATAGTGGAGTAATGGGTATAATCATAGTATAGGTATAGGTGTACATGTGTTTTCTTACATTTAGAAACTTGAGAAATATTTTACACTGAACTCCTGATACTGATACTCCTGGCATTCCACTTAAAGCACACCAATGTCTTGTTGTCACTTGATATTTTTCCATTTAATATAGAGTATGAACAAACTTCACATCTCTGCATTTAAGTCGCTTTCTCATGTATTTTGGCTTCTACATTCTCAAATTCCATGTAACCATCAAGCAAAGCAGCCATAGCCAAGACAACTTAACTATGGTGTAACAAAGCAGAATTGCAGATAATAGGACCTACCCTTTTTTCACGGTATTTTTGTGCATAAGAAACCAATAAGCAATACTTATAAGCAAAATGAAACTACATTGATTGGTATATGCAAACATAAGTGGACCATGTCGTCTTCCACAGTTACCAACACAAGTGGGTAATGAAATGAGCCAGAAGGTGCAAAGATACAGAGTTAAAATATCACTCACCTTATCCACCCAACATCAAACTCAACGAGAAAGTGGCCTCTATAGGCTTAAAACAAACACTCCAAATCATACCGTTTACATGTGATGGTGTTTACTTATCAGAAAATAAACAGGCAATAAAATGTTATTTTCAATTATTAAAACAAATTATTTTAAGCAGAATCTGGCCTATAATTAAAGCAACAGAACCAACACTTGTCTGCACATCACTCCTCCCAGAACACTGCCGAAGTGTTCCTCTTTTTTGGTTTTCGGTTTCAGCCAAGAATTTTCATTTCGGTGCATCCCTAGTACTAGCAGTGCACTTAACACCTGCATTTAATCTTTCGCATTCCTTTTGAAGGTCACCTGATGTCATCTCATGATTCATGAGAAAATGTCAGATAAGTCAATGGTCATCTCTGGCATTAGAATGTTGCTTCCACCCATAACCTGACTGATTTCTGGTAATTCCCAGCGTCTCCTGCTTCACCTTATTCTTGTTTACTGCAGTCTTAGAAATTTTGAACCTGGAAACAACTTCCTGCTCAGCATAGCCTTCTGCCAGCAGAATCACGATTAAACCAGATTTTTTTTTTTATGTATAGAGCAGTCTATTTTTTCCAGAGCTGGCAGAACTTCCTAGGTATGCACAGTTACAAGTGTAATAAGTATTGGAACAAGAGCAATTTTAGTTCTCTTTATACAGTTCTATCATCAAGTCCCATCATGTTTTTTCTGACAGATGAGGGAGGACATGAAATAAATGCACTGGGATACTATATTATGATAAAAGTTAGTACAGCTAGCACTTTGATCTTTTTTAAATATGTTACCAAACCCTGGGCTTCTGATTCAAGAAAAAACAAAAGCCTGGATTGTTTCTCCTTGTTCTTGCTTGGTATGACAAAACAAAAACATCATTATATTAAATAAGGCTTCCCTCTGTGTCTTCAGATTAGCCTGTAGCTAATTTGGTGAGCATGCATTAGTGTGCTATAAAGTAAATTTGCACGCAAATGAGCCAGAAAATACAAACTGTAAAACAAAGTACATACTCACATATAAAATTTGAGAAACAAACAGCTAACTAAAAGTAAGATACTATGGCTGATGTCTTATAATTGCAGGGACACAAAGTATTTTAAATTAAGCAAATTATAATTTTTAATATCTTACATTAGACAAAATAATGGTTCTACTGTAATGAACCCCCACCATTTAGCAGAATGGATACACTGCACATTTGAAGTTAAAGATCATATGATTATGGATATAGATCAGTTAGCATGACCGTAAACAGCGGTCATGGAAGTGTGACTCCAAGAAAAAAATTACTTGTGTTTGAGGGATACCACTCTTTGAAGAAGCAGTGTTTATTTGTAGCATCTTTTTAAAACTTTCAGTTTAAAATACAACTAAACTCATATTAGATCACTCAAAGCCCTCCCCAAGGACCTGGAACAGAAATCAATCCAGGATGAGATCCAAGCACAGGAACTAGTCTTAGCTTGTAGCAAAAGGCCAACGAACACCTCCTCTCTTCTGCATTTCTGCACTTTTTTCCCTTTATTCATAAAAATCCAGCCAGCTCCCTTATCATGTTCGGTCCTGTCCTGTCACAAGGCTCAGCAGCTAGCAGTGCCAGCACTGATCTGGAGGGTCCAAGAATACATGTCTCATAAATCAATTCATATTTATAACAATAGCAAGTCTACACTAAGAAATGAGGCTTTTCAGCAGGCAGATGTGGTTTAACCCTGTTTAAATGTGGATTTAGCATAGGCTGCCAAACAAACCTTGTGGTTGCACGTAGCTGTCATAATTGCAATGCTTGGTAATGTTTATTTGTTGGTGTTATGCGACTGAATTGAGGCAGTAGGTTTGTCATGACCAAAAGACTCTCAGACCTGGTTTCTCACGTTCACTGAGGGTGAAGAAAATGTCAGTAATCAAGATTTTTTAAAACAAGGCTCTTCCTAACTTGCAAACATAAATATTATATTAAACATTCAAACCATTCTCTTTAAAACTTTGCACAATTAAAGAGCAGTGATTTTGTCTTAATATAGCGATCACAGTGGTTTTTAAATAATTTGAGGAAACATCTGCAATAATAATCCACCATCATCTCTCCTTCAGCAAGTGCTATGGAGAGCCAAACGGTAATTATAAATGTCTAACATTTAACCCTGCAAAGCTAAATATTTTTCTCAATGATACAATATCTTTAACATCTTTAAAAGGGCTGTGTTTGAGGATAATTTGGTTGAGAAGGTACAACAGTTTAACACCCATGTTAAAGATTTCATGAAAAATCCAAAAAGGAGATTAATAAATTATATCTACATTTTATATATAAAATAAAAAAGTAGATTAAATAACAGCACTCACTGATGGAATTAAATGTTCATTATTTTGGGTTGTCAAAGAGCTATCCTATTACACAACATAAGCAGAAAATTGTGAATAAATAATACTATAATACCACCTGAATATTTCCACCGAGGGCTGCATTTAGGCCTACCACTTTTTTGACAAAATATGCTAATTAGAAGCCTGTTACTGCTGGCCCATTGCCACCATGCTCTTAACGTCAACTGAACCATCGTCTTCCTGTGGCTGAAGCTGAAAAATGTACGGCTCAAGAGATTAAATGAAGATTTCTGCTCAATTCAAAAAAACCTGAATGCGCCTTAAGCCTTAATAGGCTCTTACAGGTCAATGGAACAGCCTCCTGCGTCTCAGCTGGCTTCAGGTTCAGTTTTAACAGACTTCTAAGCCGCTGCAGAATGTTTCCTGAGTGCCAAATCGCTCGTTTCAGTTCTGTAAATCCAGCAAACTGACATTTAATAAGACACCCCAAGTCCTGCCAAGGCTTTTGTGACCCCAAATCGCTTTCCTACTCCAATCCCTAGAAGTCCAAAGGGAGACTTGCAGGTTACTAAATAAGACACCCCAAGTAAAGTCACACTTTCTATCCCCTGCTGTTTCTCCAAACAGTCCTCCTTTCTCCTTTTCCCATGCAGCAACAGATATCCAAATAAACGTCTGAAAACTGAAAAACATGTACAGAAGCTTCTGCGTCTAAGACTGGTCAAGGAAAAATTTGCCTTGTGTGATCGTGGATTTTAATACTGAATTTTTCCAAACATTCAATCTGATTAGAAGTACATATCTAGTATGCCTTTAGAAATGGATGCAAAATCCACAACAGGATGAGAACTTTTCTTATAGGCCAAGTCGTCCGCTGTCCAGCAAGGAAATATTGCGAACACAATTCATCAATACGTGTGTCTAAAACATCTCATTCATTTTTCATTTGGCCAATCAACACTAGCAACGGCTCATATTCCCAGTTTCCTCAGGCGTGGAAAAGCACCTGTGGCAACAGGAAACACACAGCCAGTGTTAAAGGTCACAGAAAGGGGTCCACATATGGATTCTGCTTTAGAAAATACAAAAAAAAAAAAAACGGTAAAGACTGTCCATAACACAAATTTCAAATGCAGGAAGAATCAGAATCTAGACCCTTTATTCTCCCTGCACATAAAGCAGCAAAATGTCCCTTAGTGGCACTCAAGGCAGCATATACAATATGCATATACCAAATGCTAAAAAATGTACACAACATTATTCCACTTTTAGTTGTTTTTAATTATCCCAAACAATTACAAGCTGATGAAAGAAAAAGGGTGCATTATGCATCCCTAACACATCTCTCAATAATTATCTAACACCACAGCAAAAATGGAGCCATTTTACAGCCCTTTGCTGAGTGACATGTGGCTATGGGGGGGTGGGGACGACCTGGACTTTAATGCTTAGGCCTCACAGCAAGATGACGTTATAGGTGCCAGGGTCAGGTGGACAGTGCCGAAACAGGGCCCAAGCACAAAGCACATAAGAAGGGCACCTTGAAGGGAGGCGACATGCCCTGAGAGAGCCATGCCTCGCTTAAATACACAAACCCGAGTTTTCCAAGGTGCCTACTCAAGCTCAAATAGAAATTCAGTTTAAAAATGTGATTTCAAAACTGTAGTATGCTATTGTGAAAGCCACCCTGAAAAGACAGAAGAGACGTACTGACTGACAGATATATAGGGTGGTTTTGTTTTTGTTGCCATGGGGAACATTATCGCGAATTGTAACCTGTTAAGAAACGGCAAATTCTATTCAAGCTATTCTACAACTTTGCTGATGTTCACAGACTCGTATTTTCATTTTTTTTTATTACCAAATCATCAAAGACTTTAATAACTATGGTTCCACGACAAGAGACTCAAATGACCTTCATCTACCCCTGGGAAAGTCTGTAGTCTCAAAACTACTCAAATCCGGGCTTTACACAATTGATACCTTGGACATCCTGGGGACAACTTACTTTCTAATCCACAGTCTCACAGTCTGGTTTAGATTCTCAAAGGCTACATCAAAGAAAGAAAGGGAAAAGTATGGTGGGAGAGTAAAATAAAATATTATTCTGCGCTGAAAGGTTCTGGTGAGTGAATCCAAGGAACCGCATCTGAAAAGGAGTTGGCACACATCACTCTATTACTCCCCACAGTGGCTTCATTTACACACAGCATAACATTTGTAAGTTACTGACAATTCCTTTCACCATCAAATAATAAGGCTTTTGTTGGTACCCCGCACATCGCAACTCAGGCTACGTCATCTAGATTGCACAGAAATAATCCTCAAGCCCAGTGCAGGATGGGGATCTCTCTCTCTCTCTCTCACACACACACACACACACACAAACAAAACTCAAAAGGAACCATCCTAAAGAAATACATTTTAGAAAGATCCAATAGAATGATTAAAGGGTTTATTTTCTCAAATGAAATCTGAAGATAAAGTAAAACAGAGCAACAAATGTAAAGAAAAGTACATCTTAAAAAATCCTGACATATTGGCACTTCTGTAAACTAGTGAGATATGAAGCACAACAACAATCCAAAATTAAATATGATTTACAAAAATAAATAAATGAAATATTGACCACCATCCAAGATCAATCGTAAATAAACAATGTGTCTTCAAAGATATCTATAACTACAACAAAAATATTTGATATGCATCATACATGTCCATATCTAACCACAAAGCCACCACTATAGCCACCAGTAACCCAGCTTTATAGTATTGCAACATTTACTTGAAGCTTAAAAGTGAAGTTATCAAACTGCACTAATAATTATGTAACATTCTTACAATACGGAGAAAAACAACCCGTTACGCTTACAATGGGCAAACACTAAAGCACTATATTAATACTCGGACAAAAACATATTAAAGAGACAATCAAATTATAATTCTGGCAAACAGCTCACAGGGGAACTATTATGCTTTGGAGATCTTGTTGCTCTCTACCTAAGTAAAACAAATAGGCTTTTGAGCGCGGAAACTTTACACTGAGAACAGTGGCATGTCTACGCCAGTAACTCTGCTTTGAGATTAAAGAATGTATACAAACTTTATACTAATTTCAAGATAGATTTGATGCAGATTTGGAGTTGGGGAAATGCCTTACCGTCCCAACCACATAAACATTCCCAAAGGAAAGAGATGGTAGTCCCACTGACTGCGTACATTAATAAACTGGATCAATTATATAATAATCTAGTGACAAATTCAAGTACTCATGTGGTTTATATAACAATACGAATGTATATGACTAACTAAAAAGCTATTTAAATACTTGTCAGGGTGCTTTGAGAGTTTAGTACGCATGTTGAGATGGCAACCCCAAACCAATAAGCGAGGTAAACGTTTAACATTTGGTACCGCCTGTAAAATTTCACTGTTGCAAAGCATATACACTATATACTCACCGTTTAATACAGATTGCAATTTTAGGAATTCGTCCTCCTGTCTTGTTTTTGTTGTTGTCGTTTTAAGAAATTCCTTTCCCCCCCCTACCCACCCCCACTCTGTAGGACCGCTTCAAAGTAACTTCTGCGAAACTAAAATTCATACAACCGTGTTCAAAACTATAGTAATAATAAACGAATGAATGATCTGAGTTTATTTCTTTTGTAGTTTTGCACTCCTTGCTCCCTACTAGCCGCTGTGTCCACGGCGCTCATGCGCACTCAGGCGGCCACCCGCAAGTCATATTTCACTCCTGAGCGCTGAACAAAGGGGTGAGTCCGGCGGCGTGACGTTACACCGCAGCACCATGACAGGTAAAAGTTGCACAGTGAAACATTAATGAGGCACGGAAGGTGAGACTAACCTGCTTTACCTTTTACTTATTTATAATGCTCCCGATTGCTGCTATTTGAAGTCATTCTTGAGAGTTTTTTAAAATACCGTGTCGTTATTTAATTTGACAAAACTTAAATGTTTGTACTCATTTCTTTTAGACTGTTTCGTCTGGTATTCATTAATAATTAGTGGTGAGAAAACATTTGGGATGACGTGCTTGACGTGACGCTGGGCTGATTGCATATGCATGGATTGTTTTGTGTCCTTTGCGTCGGTTTGCAACAATGTTTGCTGTATCATGATATAAATTTAGTTCAAGCACAACAAAAAACCAAAGACCCGGGGACCAGAAAAACAATGCTAAAAAAATATACAATTTTCAATAAAAATAATTAATTTGAAAATAAATAATAATTAGACATATAGACATAAATAATACTATATAGTCATATTTTCATCCAATGATGTTCAGTTTTTGCAAACGAACTTGCAATTTGAATACACCAAACTTACCCAAAAAGTATTACAAGTTTTATAATCTGTGTAATGGTTGGATGCATTTGATTCGTGATTAATACAATCTGAAAGAAAATTTACTTTAAGTGTTAATATTTATTAAACTGCACTTATTTGCCACAAATTTGTTACAAAAAGCTGCTGCAGCATTTTTAACCAATAGGGGGCAGCCAAATACCTACGAATAATGTTAAACTAGCATGGTATATACTGTATTTTAAATCCAGATTCAGAATTGTGATTTTGTACAGATAGCATCTGCCTACAACATCTGGAAATCTTATATTTACATAAATGTAATATTTTATGTTTTATATTGTTAAACTTTGATAGTTCGTTTTATATTTACTAAATGACCGTAAATGTTTACACATGTTCATTAATACTTTTTTTTAGATGTATAGCAGCAATCCTCAAACAGAACTAGTTTTATTCTATAAATTTAACAGTAATAAATAAGAATGATTGATATGTTACACATTTTTCCAGAAAATATACTCTGTAGAAAGTGAAGCCAAACATTACATGTCCTTCACTGACAGTAATCTTTCTAAAAGAACACTTTGGTCCATAACAAAGTTCAACAGAACGTGTGGTTGTGTAATCCACCATAGAGATTTTTACAAACATAGTATTATGAAATAAAGTGGCCCAGTTTTCATTAACCAAATTTACTGGTATTCTTTAATCAGTAGCCTGACATTTTCTGTAGTTCATACCCCAGTGGAGAATGAATATACAAAACATACAAAAAGAACATAAACTGGTGATTATAGTTGATCATTTGACAAACAATCTTCCAAGCTTCTTATTTTTTAAACTTACTGGTTTTTAGCAAAATTGTTGATAGTTAAATGTGCCAATAACCTTTCCAGTTAGTGTTTGTTCATATATCCAAGAAAGAGTCCAATTACTAGATGGAGTTCTGGTGAAACAGTAACAAGTGTATACAGTCATCATACCCTTGGTTATCTCTCTGCTATCCTAGTATAAAATCTGCCACCAACTGCTATTGTAAGCACAACAAAAGATATTTCTATGTGTTTTATTGTGTAACATAATATGCATTATTTCCAATAAATTATTAATAACAATAAAGTTGTGATTTTTACTTAAAACATTGACTACAGTCAAAAATGAGTTACATTGTTATTTTTTGTGCAATTTACTGTAACCTTAAAGTTCAAATTAGTAAACTATAGAATATATTAACAGAGATTAGCCCACAAACTTTAATTTAAGCGATTATATGAACTCACGGCTGTCAGTATGTGGAAAAAAGTACTGGGACGCCTGTAAATTACGTCCCCAGGAACTTTTATGACATCCCATTCTAAACCCATAGGCATCAATATGGAGTATATAGCTATAACAGCTGCCGCTCTTCTGGGAAGGCTTTCCATGAAATTTTAGAGTATGTCTGTGTGAATTTTTGCTCAATCCTCCAGAATAGCAGAGGTCAGGCATTGATATTGGATGTGAAAGACTGGCTCTTCATTTTGGTTCATCCCAATGGTGTTGGCCAGTCAAGTTCTATTACACCATAATCACCCACTATACTTGCTGAATGGATCAGGGCACAGTTATGCTAGAACAGAACAGGGCATTCTCCAAACTGTTCACACAAAGTTGGAAGCATAGAAGTGTTCAAAATGTCTTGGTATGCTGAAGCATTAAGTGTTTCCTTCACTGGACCTTATGGGCCTAGCCCAACCCCTGAAAAACAACTCCATTCCATTATCCCTCCTCCACCATACTGTATAATTTGCACAGTGCAGTCAGGCAGGTATTGTTTTCCTGGCATCCACCAAACCCAGACGTGTCCATCAGATTTCTAGACAGAGAAAATTGATTCATCACTCGACATCACATTTTCACTGCTCTAGAACCCAGTGGAGGCGTGCTATACACCACTCCATCAGATACTTGGCATTGCATTTGCTTAGGTGAAGCTTGCATGCAGCTGCTTAGCCAAGGAAGCGAATTGCACGAAGCTCCCAGCACACAGTTTTTGTGCAGGGGTTAATGCCAGAGGAAGGGTGGAACTCTGCAGTCATCAGAGCATTGGTGACTTTTGCACACTATGTGACTCGGCACTTGGTGACCCTGCATTTTTACTTTACATGGTCTGCCACTTTGAATCTACTTCAGTTGACCATGGAATTTCTAGCAGGGAAGGAATTTCCCAAACTGACTGATTACAAAGGTGCCATTCTATGATAGTACCATGCTTGAATTTCCTGAGCTCTTTAGAACGACCCATTCTTTCACAAACGTTTGCAAATCTGATTGCATGGCTAGGTGCATGATTTTATACACCTCTGACAATGGGTCAGAATGAAACCCCTGAATTCAAAGATTAAGAGCTGTGTCCCAGTACTTTTGTCCATACAGTGTGATCCAAATGGGTACTTCCACATAACATTTACTTACACAATGAATATTCACTGTTCATCTTGGCTCAACCAGACTATCGCCATCAAAGTCTGCTAGGAACCTAGGGGGAATGAGAGACAACCAACTGTCCTTTGGTGAGCACATACCGGTCTCCCGATCTTTCAGATTTAGGCTGTAGATACTCAAGGAGATCAGGCCTTTCTATCTGAGGATGCAGTTCACCTTCTCCAGGTACTCCTTACATCACGACTATGACTATTGCAGCTCTCTACTGGCAGGCCTAGCACATTATAAAGATACATACTGCCATAGAGTCAAACAGGCATTAGTGCAGCTTGGCTGAGCTTCCAATGAATGACCGGATGCAAATGTAAGCAGTTTTGGAGCATGAGCTACCCAAAAGCTACATAACAACTACACAATCACTACTAACAGAGTAAAAGCCTATTCAAGATATTCAGTGGCCAGTAAGTGCATCAGAGTACTCAAAGAGCACAATGAAGCATCACGTTAATAGACAAATTCATGGAACAGGTGGTTCTTGAAGCATTTTTTAAAGATGATGACAGGATGTGGTTCGACAGCTCATTCCAACATTGGGGAACCACACAAGAGAATTATATGGAGTGACCCTTCTCCTGTGGCAAAGGGAGCTCCAAGTAGCATTAGTTTGCTGCCTGAAGAGGGCAAAATGGGACATAGATCATGACTGAATATCAGATGGGCTGCTACATTTTGATTCTGCAGTGGTCTTCCTTTGGTTTTGAAAGTTGGATGGTCCATATGTTTTGCTAAGTCACCAGATGTCTATGATTTTTCCTTCTCAAATAACATGTGACCAGGGTTGCTAACATCTGGCGCTCACACTTTCAGACTCTCATGCTCACGCAAGAAATCTTTCAGCAAATCTGTATTCCTGAAATTAGCTACATCAAATGCGTTGGAGAAGTGTGGAAACCCTACAGACTATTTGCAAGGCAATTAAACTGCTACATGCAGTGCGTGCAGTCTTTTCCAAAATTGAACATCTCACTTCAGCCAGCTGAGCAAAGTAGGCAGCCCAGCGTGTGACGTCAACTGTATGGTTACTCTCTGAAATGTAAACGGAAAAGGATAAGAGTAGACAATAAGCAGAATAATCTTATGGTTTCAGAGGTCACTGATGTTAGATGCGCCAGAGTAGGATAGCAATTACGACAGATTTTTTTTTTCATTGCAAACATTATTTCAAAACGACGTAGAATAGAGGGAAGGGTAATGCCTATGATTTTGACACTGAAGGTTAACCGACTCGTTGTTGGCGAAATGCTCTGCATGTTGAGTCGACATAACAAAGCAAAAGGAATAAAAGGGCGAGTGTACATGTTACTGTACGTGGTGAAAATGGGGCAACAGCTACAAAGAAGTTGCTTTATAGAAGGTGTACCGTGCCCTCCCCAAAATGAAAAATATTTGATCAATACATGATTTCAATTTTTAATCTACGAGGAGACAGAAAATAAGATTGAGGTATCCTTTCAAAATTAACAGGTCAATACAGTAATGCGGTTGAAAGTCACACTGAAGAAATGAACTTTTACAACAGTCCAACATATCCATAATGATAGAGCGGCTCGTTTGGACAAGTGAGCTAGTACAGAATCTATTATATTTATCGAAATGTGCCTCCCTGTCACCCGGAACTTTGCCCTCTTTGATTCTGCAAAGCCTGATGTTTTTTTTACTGAACCACTCCTTCGCTGCCACTGCGTTTCATTTCGGATTGGCCACCTCCCTGCAACACCCCCATTTTTTCAAGTTTCCAGTTAAAAACCATAAAGGCGGAATTGGCCGATCTTCTGTTCCAGGCAGAGTAGGAGAAACACTGCGGCCGCTGAGATGTCAGAGAGAAGCGCCTTCGACACCAATGTCGTTACTCTCACGCGTTTTGTTTTGGAGGAGGGTAGGAAAGCCAAGGGAACTGGAGAGTTAACAACCCTCCTGAACTCCATGTGCACGGCAATCAAAGCTATTTCTACTGCTGTCAGGAAGGCAGGCATCGCTAATCTGTAAGTATTTGTCTGCACGTTAACTTTTCATGAGATTCGATGTGAATTGTTCAGAATGATGTATATTTCAGTATGAACGATGCATGCATGCGGTAATTTTAACGCACATGTTTACCCAACAGCATGCACTTGGCCTCTCAAATAAACCAAGTTATTTTGGTAATATCGTGCAGAATAAACGTGCAATAAACGGAATCAAGTTCCGGAAATATTTGTGGGGATTTTTAGCTTCGGAAATCAGCTGTGCGTTTGTGTCAGCTCCGTAAAATGTAGTTTCCGCATTGGGGCTTGTTGGATAACTTGTCTGACTTGTTTGAAAAGAATGTGTGTTTCTGAAACATGCCATACGTGTTCGTCTTATAGGATGAGATCCTACTTGAATGAACTGTATGTCTGTTATTCAGTAAGACCTGCCCTGCTTTTAATCTATGTTCTATCCAGCGTAGTAGCTAGACATAAATGGATAGGGGGGCAGCGTCTTTACTGGGGAGGTGACAAACTGTTCATGACTTAAGCCAATAAATACATATTTATTGTGGGGGGGTAAACCCCTCATAAAATATGCCTAACAACGCCCTGGGTTATAGCAAATCTGGACTGAATTTAAGTATTAACCATTCACATACTTTGCCCTTTGTGGTACATGCCATCATTCTCGCCTTTAGGCACTTAATATTTCACAGTTATACGATAAAATAGCCTCACCAAACATAATAATTAACATGGACTTTGGCTTTTAACATTGATTATGCAAACAGTCACACAGGGATTGGTCAGTCAGACTTTAAATAAGTGCTCTGTTTGGCTGCCATTATACTACTGTAAATATCCATAATATCCATAACCATGTTGCTGCATTAAACAATTTTAGAATACATCTTAAAAATGCTATCCTGCTGTTATTACCTGTATCGTTCATCGTGTCTGTACCATGTCCAATCCCCTTTGAGCAACACCCTGGGAAGGCCTTCACAAAGCACTGACTCTGCATATTGTCTCCACCTGCAGCTATGGCATTGCAGGCAGTACCAATGTAACTGGGGATCAAGTGAAGAAGCTGGACGTGCTCTCCAATGACTTGGTGATCAACATGATCAAGTCCTCCTTCACCTCATGTGTACTGGTGTCTGAGGAGAATGAGGAAGCCATAATTGTGGAACCCGACAAAAGGGTATGTGCTAATCAGGTTCTTTACAGCTGCTTTGTAGTGATATAGTTATAAACAGAGCAGAATGTTGAAATTCTCACTTTTGTTGAATTTGCTGTACTTTGCAGCTACATGCTTGTGGGTTTGTTTCATTCCCTGTGGAGTGTTTAAGCAGCAAGAGCATTTTTTTATGCATGACAAGGTATTTACTTTTTTAATACAGGGTAAATACATTGTTTGCTTTGATCCTCTGGATGGTTCTTCAAACATAGACTGCCTCGCATCTATTGGGACAATTTTTGCCATCTACAGAAAGGTTTGGTTATTCTTTTTTCACTCAGTGCATTTTTAAGAAGTACAGACACTCCCCGGGTTTCAATAAAGTTATGTTCCGATAAACTTATCATAAGGCAAAAGTATGATAAAGTAAAATGCATTTTAATACAGTACATCTAACATAAGCAAACATCATAGCCTAGCCTAGCCTACCTTAAACATGCTTAGAACATTTACATTAGCCTACAGTTGGGTAGAATCATTATCACAAAACCTGTTTTATAATAAAAAGTTGAATATTTCATGTAATATGTTGAATAATGAAAAGCATAATGGAATTGAAATATCCATTGAAAAAGTCAAAATATC
>JAODUD010000117.1:13288933-13314255 GCA_026784285.1 Stomatorhinus walkeri
TTTTGGGGGCTGTATTATCTATGAAGGGATCACAGATGCTCAGTGAGTGGCACTCTTGTCTCACAGCTCTTGGGTGGACAGTTGAATCCTTCCCCTGCTCTCATTTTGTGGAGTTTGCATGTTGTTTCCCATGCCACATTAGTTTTCTCCCTCTGCCCTGGTTCCTTTCTGCATTCTGTCTGATGTCTCTAATGGTGCTTTTCCATTGCCACCAAGAACCGAGCCGTACCTGAGCCATTCCCAGCGTAACAGTTTTAAGGGGAGAGGGGAATGGGTTAAAGGGACAAATAGGGTAAGGGCAACAAGGGAACAACAGTGGACAAAGGGATATTTTTTTGTGTTTTTACATTTTTCCCGCACACAATATTGACAACAAGTAACCTGGTGCAATAGACTTCGGGAGTGACCACAGCCAAAATAACCAACAGAAAATCCCCAACTACCAAGCAACCCACAGCTAATTTCACTTAATTGTAAAAGACAAGGAAACCAAAAGACAAGCACTCCACTTGAATGAAATTGGATTTACATGTAGAAAAGCCAAATGAAAACCATCACTAACACCTCCACAGAAGACGAGATTACAGTGGGTGAAGGAGAAGCAATCATGGAGTGTTTGGATGAAAGTGATATTCAATGATGAATCACAGATCTGCACTGGCCAAGGAGATGATGCTGGAACTTTTATCTGATCACATTCTAATGGAGCATGCAGATATCCCCTCATTTATGAAATGGGGTTGCATGACAGGAAAAGGCAAGGGGAGATGGCAATCATTATTTCAAAAGTCAATGAACAAAAAGTGTACATGGAAGTTTTGGACACTTTTCTTATTATATGGATAGACAATGGGTTTGGTGAAGATTAACTTTTTTCAGGATATAATCCATCTTGCAACATAGAAATGAGTGTTAAAGCTTTTTTTCAGGAAAGGCAGATAAAGTTGATCATGGCCAGCAACCTGTCAAGTTGACCTGTCAACTGCTATTCAAGAAATTTGGAACCAGCTTGGTGTAGAATATTGTTTTTCATTAGTGACGTCCATGCCTGAAAGGTCTGTTGACCTCATAAAAGCCCTAGGAGGAGCAACAAATGACTAATTGTGATTTTAATTAGTTTTTTTCAGTTGATGATTCCAGTATTTTTTTTCCTCAGCGTTGGGTAATTCCATAATTTTTCCTCTACTTAATCTATACAAAATTTTGCCATTAATTACAATTATTTGTTTAGGCTATGTTTCAACAAGCCAGAATGTTCAGCTATTAAACAAAAATTAGTTTGTCATATCTGTGATTTGTTAGTTTGCTAGATTTGTTAGTTCATTGACTTTTCTAATTTAATTGATTATTTGAGCTGTTGATTAAATTTAATAAACATGTGGAATGTGCTCCTGTGGAGAGGTTTGGGAAGTAAAGTTGTGTTCTAGCCATCCAACAGGATGTCAGTGAGACAAGAGTAAATTGTTAATTTTTATTGCATTACTCTTAATTTGCTTATGCTCTAATTTTAAATTTTAAGTTTTTGTTTGAGCAGATACACATACAAACCAGATTTTTTGTCTGTGGTATAGGTCGTACTAGTTTCACGGACATGTATTTATTAGAGGTGAAGAATTCCCTGTGTCAAAGACCTTTGACACTTATGCACATTTTTATTTGTTGCTGCTCTTTTAATTCTGTTAGGCTAATGTTCCTTGGTACTTTGCAAGAGGTTTTACTAAGGTTAAACCAGAGTAATTTCAAGATTATTATTTTTAAATCAAATGCCAATTTAAAACCCCATATTTAGAATTTTGTAGTTTATAGATAACGCTGGTATAAAGTGATTTTGGTGTCAGCGATGTCTGAATGGCTTCATATTAGGTTTATGGTGCTGATTAAGAATATGACTTCGGTTTTGCCAGATCGGCTCTAGTTTCTGAGATATTTAATACTTAATTAATTAATTAACACAACACGTTTGAAAAGCATTCAGAATTGCAAGAATATTTTTATTTTAGTTACAACTAGTGAGTAAACAGTCTAACATCATACAAAAAAGAAATTCAAAATACTATGTAACAGTGACAGGAAAAAGTTATGTATGATTTGATTAAATATAAAGTCATCAAACTGGCAACAATGGGCCCTAAAGCCATCGACTCATATCAGGGGAGAGATGCACACGCCTTTTGTGGAAAGTCTGTTGCCATTCAGTTGTTTGCCGGTCCTGCAAGTACAACCTCTACAGATAGGCCTATACCCGCTTTGGCAGTGTCTCCGGATCCCCCGACAAGCAATGCCTTCAGTACATTCTCCTCAACGACACACTGAAAGCAAAAGTGCTATGGGCTTTGCAAATGGTTAGCCAACATCACTCCTATATGTCCTATGACATTCACACTGTGGTGAGCAATTTGCTGGGACACGGTTAGTAATTATAGGAAGTTGTGGCCTACATACCCTTCACAGCTCATTCAAGACTCAACCATTTCTGGCTAAATACCAGATAGGTGTTCCCATGATGCCCTTCCTTTGGAAGGACTTGCCAGATTTGATCTGGGTAAATATTCACCACCACAGTAACAACAGCAATAAATGAACGTGCAAACACGCACATGTGAACTTTACTCTAATTTTATTTTTACTTTCCTTCAACACTTCATCAGTCATGTCATTAACTAAGACACTGTTAATGAGACATAAGACAGACCAAAAGCTATTGCATTTGTTATCACACACAAATTGCATTGGAGGACTGCATTATTTTCGTGGATGTCCATTATCTCAAAAACTAGAACCAGTTCACCAAAAGTAATGGAATTTTTTAATTCAGCACCCTCAAAATACCCTAAACCTATTCAAAAATTGAAAATTTTTATTTTTGTTGTAGACCTGTGTAATCTTGTTATTGTTGACTGTGTTTTAAAATATTTACATTTCTGGTTTAGTTTTCTTTTATTTTTAGACAATCGGTCAGATTTTTGGATAGGTATCAGCGCCGATCCGGATATATTTGATGGATAGGGTATCGGCCATACATGATTGACGCACAACCGATACTTATTCAGTTTTTGGCAGTTTCTAAAAAGCTAGTTCATGTTTAGTGTTAAATTTATTTGTACAATAAATCACACGACAGTTCTTTCCCATTTTACATTTTGCAGCATTGAAGCTGAAAGCTAAGGGTTTCTTGCTACTCGGTGGGTGTGAGCGAAGTGACTTTCGCCTGCTGTGACATCATGCGCATACCCTTTGCAGTACAAGGAGCGTGAGAACGTCAGATAAGACAGTGAAGATCTGCTGGTATTTTATGCTTTTAAAGCAACTATACTATGGCAGCAATTTCCACTCTTTGTAAAAACAAAGTTTTGAGAGGAAGAAATAGCATTTAGTGGAAAATCCCACTGAAAACACTTGCAGAATTGTGCAAGAGAAAGCAATTAATATGAAATAAGCAATGGATATTTTGGGAGTCGGTGTTTGGGCACTTGCTACAGCTTGTGATACCCAAGGGGCTGCAATCGCAGCAAAGTGCAAGTGACTGTGTTGACAAAAGGAGAAATTGTGGAGCATTTTAAGCATTAGCCACTTTCGTATCCTCGCTTGGAAGACTTCAGATTGAACTGCAAAATGCCTCAAAAACGCTTAAAACAAACGAGGTGAAACAGTACGTTATGTTTCTAGTAGCCAAATTAGATTTTTGGCATACATTTATCCAGCTATATTTACTAGTTTAAAAATTTATCGGAATTTACCATAAATACAGCCATACCTGCTGACTAACACTGTCTTGGACAACCTATGTCTTTTGCATAGTATTATAAGGCAGAATATTATAGTGCTCTGTAAGAATGCAGCTACTGTCATATGTAAGAAGATGTCTTAACCCCCAAGGTGACAGACGATGAACCAAATCAGAAGGATGCTCTGCAGCCTGGCAGGAACATTGTGGCTGCAGGCTACGCCCTTTATGGCAGTGCAACCATGATGGTGCTATCAGCAGGGCAGGGGGTTAACTGCTTCATGCTGGATCCAGTGAGTCGTGTTGGATTGATTTCTTTGTTATATGGATCATAATCATTATATGTTGAATGATGGTGTTCTATCTTTGAATACTGTATTTTATGTAGAAGCAATTTGGTGTATTAAACATTATTGTATTAACACCATGTCTTCCTGTATGAGACATTCTGTTTTAAACAATTGGATTTTTTTTATTATTTAATGTGCATGTCTGATTATTAGGTAGGAACTAATTTATTGTGTTTTCCAGTCAATAGGGGAGTTTATTCTGGTGGATAAAAATGTCAGGATAAAGAAGAAGGGCAAGATCTACAGTCTTAATGAGGGATATGCCAAGTTTTTTGACCCTGCAGTCACAGAATACTTGAAAAGGAAGAAATTTCCAGAGGTAATTATTGAGAAAAATTACATAAACAGTACAGTTGAAAAACTATTGATTTTGCTTAAGATTACACCTGGTCATAGCTGTAATATTTCTGGTGTTTCATACTAGCATAAAACATGATTTCTGGCAAGATCAAATATGTATTTGTAAGTTGTCCACTAAAACTATGGGTAGCACTTTGTGAGGGAGTGCAAGTGACTTAGTAACTCAGTTACTACTAATGTACAAATCATGAACAAATATAGTAACTGCATGAAATACATGAACTGTTAATGTCAATGAATGAACATCGTATCATTAACTAACACTTAGTTTGTGGTTAGTTAATGCATTAAGTACAAGTGTACTACTACATTATTTGTGCCCCCTCAAAGTGTTACCAAACTAAATGAAAATATTAAAGCAGCATTGAAGTTATAATCAACCTTGAGTTCGAACAATTAAAACAAACATCAAAATTCTGTCAGGATGGAAGCGAGCCCTATGGGGGCAGGTATGTGGGCTCCATGGTAGCAGATGTACATCGAACTCTTGTGTATGGAGGCATCTTCCTGTATCCCGCTAATGTCAAGAGCCCAAAGGGAAAGGTAAGACATGCTTGATAAAGAACAAATAATCATACATACATGTACTGTATACCTGTTACATAATATATACACAATTTTAAACCCTATTTACTCTAGTCTGGTGGTATGAACATGTGGTATGAATTAAAACATAATGAGTCTTAGTGCCCTCTAGAGGTGTGTATAGGTGTCTGCATATAGGGGAATTTCAGCTGTAATGGGTCTGCCTTATATAGAATATACATAGCCACTAATAGAAAGCATTACACAGCCTGCAGTGTGCAAAGAAAGCAATGCATTTCTGGGAGGACATCAAAGTAGTGCTACCCTGCCTTAGAGAAACCGTGGCAGGCTTGAAAAAACGTGACATCTGACATTAGGATGGAAAATGCTGTCCTTGATGTGAACTGATAAAATAAAGCCCTATATTTTTATTTCTCAGCTGAGGTTGCTTTATGAGTGCAACCCCATGGCGTACATCATGGAGCAGGCTGGAGGTATGGCCACAACAGGGGCCTGTAATGTGCTGGACATCCAGCCGGAGTCCATCCATCAAAGGGTTCCTGTGGTGCTGGGCTCCCCCGATGATGTACAGGAGTACATATCTATCTTCAAGAAGCATGCCAAGTGAATGCTGCTTAGCCAGACCAAAGACCCAAGCATGGTTCTTCAAAGATGTGCAAAAGCAGACGCTTTGAAAAAATAGCGCACATGGACTTTCACATCATTTCCATTTTTATCTGGGAAATAGTTTTATTTCATCTACTAATTTCATCTATTTCATCATGATGTGGACTAAAGAATATGGTGAATAAAATGTTTTTCAATCTCCTGTTTCATTAATGTTCTTATCTTATTCAGGGTTGCAGGGAGGTCCAGAGCCTATCATGGAGGCTACAGGCACAAGGCTGGGAACAACCCAGGATGGGGTGCCAGCCCATCATAGTACACACTCACACACCATTCACTCACACACATGCACACTTTGGTAACACCAGTTCACCCTAGCACATTTTTAACCTAAAATTCACATAATGATTCAAATGTTATACTTCAAGCATTAGGGGAAGAACAATTTTTCAAATATAAAAAATTTATTGAGTAGTACAATTATTTTATGCAAATCATAGGCTTCACAGTTACTGGTACCCTGATGTCTGAAGAAACATTCACTAGAGAAGATTACAACATGGGACCTCCTCCTTTAAAACATGACATGGTTAGAACACACTTTTGGAGGGATTTTGTACTCCTCTATGCAGAATGTTTCCGGATCCATGATCCCCAAAACTTTCTTTTTTTTAATTTTGATTTTATGTTATTGAAAGGCCAACCTACAACAAAGTCCCAACCTCTGGAAAGAAGCAGTTGGGTATTGGGCTAAAGAAAAACTGAAATTGATTTTCTCGAGAACCCCTGAACTACCAGCCACTAAACAGCAACAGTGATCCACCACCACATTTTACTGTTGGTATCAGGTGCTTTCCATTGTATGCAGTCTTCTTTTGACACCACACATGCTTATGGTGTTCAAGGCCAAAGAGCTCAATTTTGGCCTCATCTGACTACAATACACAATTCCAAACATTGTTCCAATGATGCTTGGCAAGTTTAGGCACTGATTTGGGAGTGCTGTGTGACTCACTGGGTTAGGACACTGTGCCTGTCATCAGATGGCCACCGGTTCACATCCTGTGGCAGGAAGAGTGATGTCACCATTGGGCTACTGACCAAGGCACTTAACTCCAGTTGCTCCAGAGACTAGCTGACTGCGCTTCCTCAAATTCATGTCTGTTAAATAAATGCATGTAAAATGAAATGTGTGAGTTGAGGTCAGGAAGGACTTCCCTTCTGCCCATCCAACGAGTATGTTGACAGCTACCCCCAGAATTGGTGACCACAGCCCCTTTGCTGCCACAATACAAATTTACATGTATACCCTGAATAAAACTCCCCCTTCCAGGGGCTTGTGTCTCCTCCATTGTCTCCTGTTCCTCCTTAGCCTTCTACTAAGGTTCCTGGAGACAGAGACCAAAAAAGTACTGCTTCTTCTTCAGGGTAGTGTACGACTAAGTGGGTTGAGACATTGGACCAGCGTTCAGGGTAGCTGGCTCAGATCCCAGGGCAGGGCCCTTCAGTATGACCTTTGACCCCCCATCACATAACAACAGTCAAATCTGGTTTTCTCAAAAGTCCGTCTTGATTAAATAAATAATTGATATTTGTTACTCATCATTGTGGGGAAACTCTTTTCATGCATCTCCCCCAATGTGATCTCTATAGATGAGAGCAAGCTGGCCACAAAGGGCAACCACCCATAGCAGCATCCAGCAAACAAGGGTCTTGCTCACGGAGTCACAGAAATACTGAAACTGGACACAAACCAGCAATCTTCCACTCAAAGATACAGAGGCTTAGCCCACTGAGATACAGTGTATGTGCTCTAAGTGATTTCGATAATATCATCTGCTAAGTAAGTTAAATGTATATTCTGGATATTATTTAAAGATGCCGATATTTTTAAACCCTACTTTTGTACTGTTTAACCCACTTCATGTTTGAAAAATTGTGCTGAAAGCATGTATTTTCCAAAAGGCTTGAACATTTTATCGTAGTTTTTTTAATCAAATTTTTTGCTTGTTACACTTGAGATGACTGTAAATATGGTGTGATAGCTAGATGAACTGAGGTACCACATTATGATTCAGTTACTTATTCTGGCTATTTTCTAAGAGTACCTGGAATGCTTTAATTAAAAATCTCCAAGTCCTATCAAAGGTACCTCCCTCCTACGTTTACCCTTTTCGAGGTGTTGTCAACTGTGGAAAAGAAAAAATACAGAAAAGCAAGGTTGACTCAACTTTCTGGAAAGGGAGTCCACTTGTCCAGCGGGTATTAATTTTATGAAGAAGGCTGTTAATGTCTTTATTTTTGCACTGTCACTTTACTGTTCAGAATCTGAACCACTACAGTCACCTTTTAATTACACTGTGACGCTTGATATTGTGCTTCATTTTCAACATACACCCTTCATTATCTTTTATTTATTGTATTTATTTACTGTAATTTTAAATATGTATTAACTTTTCTTATTTTACTGTACTTTTGTCAACTTGTTATTTTATGGTCTGCAAGGAGGGTATGCACGGAAGGATTTTATTGTACTTAGTACATTGTTCATGTTAATAAAGCTTCAAATCTTGAATCTTCTAGCACTCCAGTACCCAAAATGGCCCAATATTGCCTGAAATCCATAACAAATGGTACACATTATTTTGTTGTTTATGTTCTCTGTGACAGGGATGTATGGTGGTGCAGTTGTTAGGACTGTTACCTCACACTTCTTCAACCTGTATTCAAGTCCCTGTCGGGGTGTGTGGAGTTTGCATGTTTTCCCCATGTCATCGTTGAGTTTCCTGCAGGTATTTTGGTTGTCCCCCACAAACCAAAAATATGCTGAGGCTAATTGGGTTACCGAATTGCCCATAGGTGTGCATGTGTGAGTGATTGGAGTGTGCCCTGCGATGAGTTGTTCCCTGCCTTGCATCTATAGGCTCCAGATTCCACAAGTGGTTGCACAAAATGGTTGGATGCTCTCTGTGACACTTTGGCATCTAACAGTCTATAATGAGTCATAATATTAACATTGTCAATCATTCAATTTTATAATTTTGTAAAATTAACATGATTTTGTGTTCAGATAGACCTCTGTATCAGACTGAATATTATTTTTGGGAAGTGATATCGTACCTCTGTTATGGATTCAAAGTAATTTAAAAAGAGCTTCAATTTGAAAATGTTTGCTGGCACAATAGGTGGTGTGTAAAACTCAGAAGGTTAGAATGCTGTGCGTATGTTCAGACGGTTGCCAGTTCTGAACTCATGTTTGCGCAACACCCTTAACCCTCTGTTGTTCCATGGATTGTCTAACCCTGCTTTCTGGAAAACAATGTATGTTGCACTGGGTTAAAACTCCTTTGCCTGATATGTTGGAAGTTAACACGATGCATTCCGGACACTTCTTTTAGAGGGAAACAGTGGCTAGGGCATGGTTTAAGTCAAAGAAAATGCAAAAAACATCCATTTCCTGTTCAAAAATGACAAAATGCCTTATATGCTTATGACCACCAGATGGCCTCCCCCACAAGCAAAAATTGGTGGTATTTCTCATTATTGAGGCTTGCTATCAGAACCTGACAAAAGGAAATTGTTGTATTTCTATACAAAAATAATTTATTAAATATAGTTTATATAATAGGCTTTGCTTTAAGAAGCTTCTTTGATTCCTTTTCATTGTTGTTTTTAACATTACTTTTATATTGTATTGTGTATCACATTACTGATGTTGAGATCTCTCCATTCAATGCTGATTCAATAACAGGTGAGATTGTAAAACTTCAAAAAAGCAGTGAATGATAGACTGGTGGTTGAGTAAGTTATGCATAAAACTTGCTGACCAGCTGAGCTAGAAGCTGTTTGCTGAGTTGCAGAACAACAAAGCCAAACACATGCAATCTGATGCTTAGAAAGCATTGCTTCAGTTCAAACGGATGAAGCGATGTCTTCCATGAAGTCACGCTGTTGTTGATGCTGTGTTAGCACTTTCCTTTTGCAAATCCCTAAACTTGAGACATTGAGCTGTAGTTTTAAGGAATGCATGATGTATTATCAGTCACTGATTTTGTTGAGTCAACAGCAAAGACAGCAATAATGGTCTTTTGATCATGAGCAACAACTACAATTTTGACCCCTTAGATAAAGCAGGACATGTAACAAACAATACCAGTTCCACCAAGGAAATGATTCAATTAAATACAGAAACAACTCAAAATACTTTGCACATTTTCATGTCATTATGGATTATTCATTGTTTCAGAACAGCACACAATAGAATAATACATCAGGACCTGGTTACTCCTTAAATCAGCAAGCTCACCATAAACTATATATTCAATATCTGTCATTGTGATGCCTTATTGAATCTTGTGACTCAGTAATGAATTTAAAACAACATAAACTCCCTTCTTTAATACTGCATTTTTCCCCTGGACAACCAGGTATGATGGCTTAAATCAAATTAACTTTCTGAATATTTCATGACATGCCATTTATTTTTAAGAAAGCTATGCAATTGCAGTGGAACAGTCCACTCTCAGAGTGCCCCTTGTTGGTGTTTTCTTGTTAGCAGTCATACCACCTGAAGACTAGACTAGTATTCCACCTGAAACTAAGCAGGTATGGGCCTGGCCAGTACATGTGAGGGAGATCAACTAGGACAGCTGTTGAAATAGGTGTTGGTGTGGCCAACAGGTCAGCCCATCCCGTGGTCTGTGTGGATCCCAATATTCCAGTGCAGTAATGGGGACACTGCTGTAAAAATCAATGGGATGTAAAACCAAGGTCCTGTCTCTCTGAGGTCATTAAAGTTCCCAGGGCATCCTTTGAAAGAGTAGGGGTGATTCCCTGATACACTGGCTAAACTGCCCACTGTTGCCCTTTCAAATCTAATTACTGGTAATTTTCTTGATGGGGCACAAATAAAGTATTATACTATTACTTAAGTATTAATTAACTGCAAACTAAGTCATAGTTAGTTGATACATTGTTATTGAATCATAATGCATGTTCTACCTCAAGCAGTTATATTTGTTAATTCTGTATATCTTTGTGAACTGGGAGCAACTGAAGGAACAATTAACACAAGTGAAATACTGACCAGGTTAGATCATAATTAATGAATTGCTATCTCAAGTAGCAACTATATTTGTTCATGATTTGATTATTTGTACTTCAGCAGCAACTGAGTCCCAAGTACATGTATCCCATCAAGTAAAGTTTTACCAAAGCACTTTGTGTGTCTTGAAAATCACTATATAAATCCAACATTCATTCATACTGAGTATAATTATTTGACATGGCCCATAAGCTCTGCTTATGCTTTAAGTTTGTGTACATGCTGTCAGTACCTTTATATTACAGCTTATACACACACAACTGTCAGAAGCTGAGACTGACTTGTTCCAGGGCAGTGTTATGCAAACTCACAAAATAACACTAAGTGATCATGTAACAAGTTCATGTTAAACCATTTGTATGAGCTTGGGTTTCTTCAGTGACTTTAGTCAAGGCTCCCCCCCCCCCCCCAAAGGAAAACCTTTGGTGCACAAGCCCCCGGGGAGCCATGTTCTATGACATGGATTAAACACCAACACTGCTAATATGTACTGCTCTAAGTTTATGGGCATTTCATTCAGAAATGCCTTAATGAAAATGGAAATTAATGCAGTCAACTATTAGCCTGGCATTAGTGTGCTTAACTTTTTCATGCTGAGTTTTCCCACACCCTCTTGTCTTCACCTGTCTGGGGCTCAGACTACATAAAATGGAGGGGGGGGGTCCTTCACTGCCAAATCAGTGATATTTACAAACCCATGGGAATAGACAAGCTCCAACTGAAAGGTCACATTTGCCCTTGTAGACACAAAGTTCAGCTTCCTCCTAGTTTACACACACACACAGATGCTCATTTTACCCAAGTTCAGTCTGTAGTGTCCCATTTAAAAAACCTGAAGTTCCATAGAGTGTATGCTTGAGTTGAGTCCAGCTTAACCAATTTGATGCATTGATCACCACTAGAAGTAAACTAGGCTTTTACACTATGCTGGAGTGTCAGTGTAAACTGAACAGAGCTTTACCCCAGTACCAATAGGGAGGGACATTAAGGAAACTAGAGGCTACAGAACTCAATTTAAAAATCTTTAATTACAAGTATAAAATGCCACTTTGTACATTAACAGAATCCATGACAGCATTCATTCAGGAGTAGATATTTACAAGCCAATTTCTAATAAAAACCAAAGTATTTGGACTCCCATTAAACTGCCTACATTCAGGCACGGCCCTTTAAAACCCAAAGCACTACAAGGTTATGTCCATGCAGGCTACACCAAAGGGTAGCTTGCTGCAGTTGCAATCCCACAGTGGTTCTTCCTATCTTTGGCCATGTAGATATATCCTTTATCACCCCATTTTTCACTCCAGCTGAGGAAAGGTGGAAGGGAGAGTTTAGACATCAGCATGTGAAATCAAATTATTTTCTCACAGGAGAAAGTGATTCAGAGTCTGAATTACACTCCCCAGTCTTACCTGTTCTTCACAATCCAGTACTTCTTGCCGTCAAGATCTTGACCCTCAAAACCATAGCCAACAACTAGGACACCATGATCAAGTTCCTGACTGCTGCAGTCTTTCTCATAGTAGATTCCTGTAAACAAAGCCAAAATCCTTGTTAACCTGATGCGTGCTAGAAGAGCAATACAGCAGAATCAACAAAGCTGGATTAGACAGCTGCATAACTGAGGAAATGTAAATTACCTGACTGGTAGAACTGGAAAGATTCGTGGCCTGCATCAATAGCAACCGATACTGGGCCAACAGCTGCCACAGCCTTCATTAGGGCATGTTCTTTCCCACTGGGAATGTCCATAAAGCCAGTATCATTAGCAGCACTGTTATTGGGATCATAGTGGCAGGGCTGGTCATCCTGGTGGAGAGGAAAAATGAATAACCACCATGATCTATCGCTACACAGGATAGGATCTTGTTCAATCTATACTTACCGTGGCTAGGTAAGGGTAAGAAGCTTCAGAATCAAGGCCATGGTTATCATTGATATACTGGAAGGCTTGGTCCATTAAGCCACCATTGCAACCTTCGTTTCCCTCAGGACGAGAGCAGTCTACCAGGTTCTGTTCACTCAGCGATACCAGCTTGCCAGTCTTTCTGAACATCTGGCCTTCCATGGCACCAGTGGCACTGAAGGCCCAGCAAGAACCACACTGACCCTGAAGCAGAAGAGAACTATTAAAAACTACATATTCATGCTTCAATCTTGTTCATCCATCTCCAAAATTATCCAGTGTTAATACAAGGCCATTTAGAGCATTTTAAAAAACCCAATACAGATTAACCCCCACAATTCTAACCTGGTCCTTCACAGGAGTGACGTAGCCCTGAGTTCTCCAGTCAACTTGCTTTGGTGCCTCAAAGTTGTTGGGCTCCAAGAAGTGTGACCCCTGGAGCTTCTCAGATCGTCGCCTGTAGCCATTCATGAGCTGCCTGAACTCTTCATTAGTCTAAAAACAAGAAAACCATTGCAGTAGCTGAACTGGCACAATTTTTCCTCCCCCATTAAAATAAAATGGACATGGGGTATTGGGACCACATACCATATCACCAAAGTGATTCATTCCCAGGCGATAGGAATGCTTTCCCAAGGAGTGTTCAAGATTGTGCAACTCAATCTTCTTCAAGTTCTTCTCCCAAACCATTCTCCTCCAGCCTTCTTCAGTCTACGAGAGACATTTAATGGTACATGCACAAGTCAGAGTTAAACCACTTTTGGACTACTGGAACAAAGGGCCTCTTCAGTGAGTTACCTACGTGATGGTAATCTTTACTGTGCCAAGACTTCCACAGATTCCAGTGCTTGTCCAGCTGGGGGTCCAAGCTTGGGGCAGCAAAAACTGCCACGGACAGTGTAGACAAAATCAAACTAAGCCTCATCTTGACACTGCTGGGGGGGGGGGGGGATAAAATAAAAAGTCAGGTTTCATGCAAATTATGATTAACTTTAGCCATTCACGTCAAGGCAGGACGCGGCTCAAAAGAGTCTGCCATATATAAATGGACGTCATTTCATAGCCGAGACAAACATCGGATTCCTACCTCTCTTGCATACAGAACCGGGCCCCGACCAGCTTACATTTATCGAGGTTATCGTTATACAGCCATGATTCCAAAATTTAAGGCAATGACGGCGATAACCAATATGACAGTGGAAATATGGCAGAGATCGAGGTTAAGACAAACACGACCGCAGTTGTTTTGTTCGCCCTGATCACGCGACACGGGCGGTTCCGATGCAGCGAAATCGCTCCAGCCGGAAAACAGCAGATGCATCGAAGCCAGAGGAAATCGAAAACAAAAGCCTTATAAGCCATGAATGCTTCCTTTTTCCAAATCGTATCGCTAGTATAATTACCTTATACTGATAGCACCAATAAAGGGGGGGGGGGGGGCACGTTCACAGATACAACAGATGTAACACACTGAGCCACAGTATAAAAGGAAGTCAAAAATATATATAGTTATATAACACTACATAACCACTTGTCTTATGCCATGTTGAGTGATCAGATATTGGCTTGCATTTAAAACCGTAATAAAAGACGAAATTAACTGATTAATTATGGAACTGGAAACGCTTCGTACAGGTCACTGACGAGCTAATACGCCGACCTACTGCTATATACAAACACTTAGTTAAACGCCCAAGTAGAAACCCAACATACAGTAGAGATGGAAAACCAGGAATAACTTACTTCCAACGTACAACTGCTCCAGCAAAACAATAAACAGCTTGGCAGCAAACCTTAATTTATAGCTCCGGACTGTGGAAGCATCCGGCGCTCCCATTGGCTGGAAGCGTCTACGCGCACACATTGCTCCCGCCTCCCTGCAAACTCATCCCAACGTGATGTCCTTTCACGTGACTCTCTATCCCACGCGAAACTCCATGGAAAGAATTTCCTACAAGGAAAGCAGCTGGCGAATCTATAACGACCCTCAGTTAATAACAATGTTCAGGACGTTGCATCAGTTCAAAATCGATGGTCTCCTAATAATGTACATAGTTGCAATGTTGCCATATCTGCTCATTCCATGCTTTTATCTTTTTTAGGGGGTGGGGATTATCTGGAAATGAATGACTAAGCAAAACAGCTATAACTTTAAAGTTGCCTTCATATTTTGATATTAATGAACCAATAGACTAAACCTTTTATTTAAAAAATTGACGTTTTTCTTAAATTTAATAAAACGGAAAAATACTGCTTTTGTGTATACGTAATTTCGTGATGTTGACTAAAAGTTAGCGTTACTTTATTTTGCATTATTCGGATGTATACGTGGATATTATCGTATCCATTATGTATTCTCATTATAGTGGATGCAATTATAAAGTATATAACCTATATTATTAAAAATACTACCTGTTTGAACAAGTAGTATGACGTCATTCAGCGCCTGACTACATTGCGACATTGACCTCATGTTTTGAAAAAACCGAAATGCCTGTAAATCGACTTCTTGCTATTCTGCATATATAATTTTTCCATAGTAAAAATGGCCTTCATAATGAGCCCTAGTTCTTTATCCACATTACTTGATTATATCAGTACTGTACAAATGTACTTATTACTATATATAAATTCTGTTATGCGGATATGTGGTATAGACCAGTAGTCGCAAAACAGTCGATCAAGGTCGACAGCTCAATCCTGAACACCATTCAGTCCTCGGTTCTTCCGCAAAATCGACAATGTATTTTTGCTACCCAGATTTTCTTTGAAAAAGTAGTTCTCACTATGAAGTGTATCGTACCTACACCACTGGTACACAAATTAGTGCGTCTAAATTATATAATCTAATGGAGCTTCTATGTGTAGATTTATTTTGTCAGCATCAAATCTGAGTAGTGTTATGTTTTTCATTCCGGGTCCGGTGGTACCTGCTTAAATTCCGTCTGGGTTCTCGGGGGTAGCCCGTTCCCCGCGGCCCTCTGTAGTTCAAGCGAATATAGAAAACTGATGATATACGTTACAAAAAGTAAACTTAATGTAATCTCGTTACCTTTAACAATATATTTAATTCAGAAAATAATCAGGTAATGTATATGTCAATTTGTATGTCCTTTATTCACGCAGGCTTGCCAGCTCTCACACATCTGCAGCATGACAATCACGCTTTCAGACTCTCACGCACATGCAAGAAATCTTATAGCAAATCGGTATTGTCCCTGAAATTAGCTTCATCAAATGCGTTGGAGTAGTGTGCAAACCCTACAGACTGTTTGCAACCAAAGCAATAAAACTGTTATATACATTTAAATGTGTGTGCATGTGTGTGTAATATTGTCTCAAATATCAGGCTAGCCAGCTGACCAAAGTTGGCAACCCTATTCATGTAAAATACATATGAAATGAATGTACTGTTAAAAATCCAATATTTCATGTACAATCCATATTAAATGTATATGTAATTAGCAATGTATGCCCTTTTGATGTAAAATACATATTAATGTTTTGTCAGTATTCATTTTTATGCATAATTCTTTGAATGAACTTTATTGAGTTATGGACACTGGTTCTACACAACTAGAATGAGTATTTTGAAAAGGAAACATCCTTTTCCAGTTGATGCATTCACTTTGTGTTCTGAGAACAGAACATAGTTCAGTTAATCTGAGCAAATTTGCTAAAGTGTCTAATTAAACCAACTGAACGTGGAGAGATCATACAAGTCAATTCATTAGAATAGTGTAAAACTTTAAGAAACAACAAACAATAAACATGTTTTTCCTACAAAAGCCATATGTAATCATGTATGATAAAATGTAAAATTAATGTATAAGTTTCATATTTTTCCTGTATGCTTTTCCCTTGACTGCCTCTTATATGTCAAGTGTGTTTTGTTTGGGACGAATGTGGCCAAAATTATACAAGAAAAAAAACTGAACTGGACATATAAAAACATCATGCTTTGCATATAAAAAATCTTCATAGCCTTATATGAACTATACTGTTTTTTTCACATGGGAAATTTGCTGTACTTGCATGGAATTTATGTATGTTACTGTATGTTTACTGTTTCCGACCTGGTATTTCAATGACTGTCAATAACTCTGCAAAACTTGTTGTGACTAAGGACATTTTCTGGGAAATGAAAGCTTTGAGCTTCCTCTTCCTCTTGAACATCACTTAGTGTTAGTGGTTCAATGAACTGCTTCATTCACATTCTGATTTTCCTGTAGTATACTGTAGAAATAATAATAGACAGAGCTACCAACTAATGACAGATATTCTTCCAAAATTATTATGGTTTTGCTGGCCATGTACTGAGATATTCCTAGCAGTTCTGAAGCTGCCTAATTATTTGCCATTAAAATAATGGTTTGCTGTTAGGGGTCGAATGTCTGGTGGGAAATTATGTCTGGGTAGGAGTGCAGTGTGAACTACTGAGTCTGGTAAGGCTGTTATGTGACTGTAAACATGAGTCTCTATAATATTTATAATATTTCCTACTTTTATGTTAAACGTGGGAATAATGCTCATTCACCCACCCATTTTCAAACTATTCATCCTGGCTGATTTGTGGGGCCTGGAGCCTAGCTCAGGCGGCACAAGGTGCAAGGCTGGGAAGACCCCCCGGATGGGATTCTAATCCATTGCAGGTCACAGGCACATCCACAGGCATAAATAGACTCCTTCTACCTAACTGCATGGTTTTGAACTGCGGAATGCTACCAGGGTGCTCTGAGAAAACCAGTACTGCACAGGGCGAGCATGCAAACTGCACACACACACAGGATAGGATTCTAACCCTCAGCACAAGACCTGTCATCATCATCTTTATTTGGTTAAAAATATATGAGTGTCACATGTATTTTAATGAATAACATTTTGGTACAATCATTTCCAAAACATCGTAATATCAGTTTTAATGGTTGAAAAAGATGTCACAGGAATTGATCAAACACTGCATTTTCTTTATTGTTTTTTAAACACAAAACAATAATGGCTGGATTGCACTAGCAAGTCATTTTCCCCCATTAGAAAATGGAGACTGACAAAGGGGACTAAAGTAAAAAACGCTTCAAACTAAAGTCAGTGACCTAATCAGTATTCAACCGATCAAAGTACATACCCTTCAAGAACTTACAAGTGTGGTCAGTAAATCAATCTTAGAAAAGAATGTAAACAATGTATGATAAGCTAATTAAATTCAATTTATTATAAAATGCACAATATCTGTAACATCGGAGAAAGCATTAAGAAAATATCAATGCATGCTTTAAAATCACAATAATCAGTATAAATAAACAAAGAGATGTGCAAAACCAGGACTGAATCTTTAATGCATGGTTTCTCTCTCCCCCAAATTAAATTCCCTCATGTAAAGGAAATGTTTTCTTTGGGTAAATAATGTACATATTTAAAATGAATAATTTAATTTCTTTCTAAATTTAATTAAAAATTTAATTTATTTTGTAAAGTGCCATTTAAAACTATTGAAATGTAATTTTGTCTGGAGGGAAAAAAAGACAAATGTACTTTTTTTCTCTGTGTTTTAGACTGGTGTGTGTGTGAACAGTACACACATATATGCGCTTTTTTCCCATTGTGTTCCACACTTCACTTCAACTACTAATTACATTTATATTGATAATAATTTTGTGGGGTGTAACTCAACCATTAAAAAGCTGACTGACTCTAGGAAAAGCCCATTTACTTTATATCCAGTTCAGGAATTTAATTAAACAGTTAAGCTCTGCGACATGGTGCAAATGTGAAGACCCTGTGACCACTGTAGAACATGATTGGAAACCTTTGATTTTTATGTCAGGACACTTAAGCAAAGTTTATATAAGTATTTTCTCTGCAAAAATTTCTGAAACCTTTCTACCAACCCAACATGAAAAGTATCAAAACTCTAACAATATTTTAAACTTTAAATATTTGATCTTTAACATTTAAATATTTCACATACACTAGCTTTGCCAGATTAATACTTTATGCAAACAGAGCAGACAGCTTGCACATGGGGTTAGAACATATACAAATTAAAAGTGCTACTTTGTATTTTAGTCTTCAATTACAGTTTTTGTTGAGGGTACTAAAATGGAAACTTGCAGAAATGGAAATTTAAAAAAAAGGATTTGACACACATGATTTCAGTGAGGATCTTCTAGGAAAACAAGATAAATAAAAAGACTCAAGAATCAAAATGTCAAAATGTCAAGAAATCCATTTCGAGTCATCTGACTGTCCCCCTGATTGCAACGGGACATTGACCTTTCAGATAGTCCCAACTTCCTAGAAAAAAGCTCCCCCTGCTGGTACATCAAAACCATTTCCAGCAGTAACTTGATTCACCCTGCAAGTCTCCCACATGTATGACAGTCATGATGAATCTAGCATGCTTCAGGTTGGAGTGCACATGTATGACAACACGGACAGGCTGCTAGCTAACATTCCCACTATCAGACAAACAAAAACACCTCCCCATTGCTTTGCTAGTCTCTCAAGTGCGAATAACCCTTTAAAGATTTACTTTGTTGTTTCATTTTTATTTTTGCTTGGGGATCATTTCAATGGATTAGAAAATAAATATAATTACAACTGCATGGAGAGAAAACAAGAATTGTTTATGTTTCTCTACAGGAGGCTTTTGTCTGCTATTTTAATGTGTGGGTGTGAAATTTTAGAAAGGTAGCTTGAAGATCAAGAAAATGTGATCATATTATTGACTTTAGTTTATGAATTGATTAATTAATCAACCACTTTTCAGTAACCACTCATCCAGTTATGGTTGCAGTGAGCTGCAGTAAGATACTGTTGTGCAAGGTATTTCTGCATTGTAGCATATCTGCATTGTACAATGACCAAAGAACAACACAAGAAACATTCAATCTGGCAGAGAGGGATTCACACCTGTAGCCCAGGTGCAGTGGGGTACTGGGCTACCTGTTGATTTGAGATGGTAGGGTCAGTCAGTCCCTGGATAAATTGAGAGTCAAGGCCTTGTTCAAAGGTATTTGAACCAGTTCCCACCCAATCACAGGCAAAGACCATTAACCCACACATCACCCCACAACTTTTCGGGGCCTTGATCCTATATCATTCAGGTTTTCAGTTTATGCCACTGACCACTATTCTGTTTGCTGATTCAGCAAGGGGTCCTGCTGTACTAAGGAACTTCACTGACTGAATTACTTCAGTAAGAACTCTAGTATTATAACTGGGTAAAATGTTAATAAATAGTGTCATATAATAATTAAATGTTAATTATTGTTGAAAGGAGTTAATTGGGGCCATGTGTCTGGTATCATTGCTTTACTGTCATAAGGATCACCTTCTAGATCTAGTAATTCATATCATTAAGTTGTTCTATATGTTAGCTTACCTACTCATTTGGCAGCTCTGGTTGAAAAGACCATGCTGTAACATAGCAGATCCTAAACTGAAATATCAACAATCAAATAAATTAAATATCAGCTCTCGTACTGTCTGCTGAAAATGAACAATGGTGTAGCAAACCTCGACATCTCAGCACCTCTGCTGTCTTGTCACAGCACAGGATAGGCGAAAATCTTTATGTTGAAGTGTCTCTACACTGATGTAGAAGCTATGATGTCAGCGTAGGTCACCATATACAGCGGCAGAATGATTTACATTTATATAAACAATAAATGTTCGTCTATTATGCAAGAATCATAAAAAGGTAGAAAAAGTAATAGATCTATCTTTATTTGTAAACACTCACTGTATTGATCTCCATCGCATATTACATATGACAATAATATGCTTTCAAAGTGAAACTGGTTGACTGAGGAGAAACCCCTTTACTTTTCTAATCACTTAGATATTAGACTATTCCACTACAATAAATTAGGTAAAAAAAATCTTACTTGAAGAGGGTAGTAGGTGGCCCTGCAATGGGTCACATCCCAAGTCAATTACTTTCTTCTGGTTATTAAGTTACACTTCTTTTTAGCTGCAGTTTTCCCATCTTCTTTATGCCTTATGGTAAGAAGGAATTCAGGTAGAGGAATGATTGTACTCAGCTTCTGTTGGGAGTTTTTTTCCAAACTGGATAAGCATTAAAAATGTCATCCAAAATAATGCCCAATGGACCTTTATTATACAATATATCCAGTGAGTTTAACTTCTAGAATACTGCCTTACTTATAACAGCAGGTAATGCAGAGTTCATTATTAAGAATAAATTGTTGCAAATGTATATTTAGTCAAACAGTATAAATAAGTAATGCTAATGCTGGATTATCAACATACTTTCTCTAATAGACTCTGGTGTATTTAGGGACAAGAGACTATGCTTCTATGGTAAATGGCCATTCATAGTGCATCTAAGTGCATTTAACCTGGACATGACACATACCAGAAGTTCCTTTTCACACAAGTCAATACAATAAATGGCTGCATCCCACTTCGATTGAAATTCCACCTGCTTGGCTGATTGTTTCATCTGGATATCACAGAGCTGATGGAGTTGTGGGAGGTCCCCCCATTGCAAGTAGGCCCATAGTTGTCCAGGGTGGTCACCTCCAGGTTGACCTTGAACACTGGGGACGACCTCAGCAGAAAATCGGCTGCATCCCTGCGCCCAAGTGCCCTCAGCTTGGCAGTGAGGACGCCAATCGTGCTGCCGGGATGCCTACTCCACTCCTGCAGGAGCAGGGCAGTGGGGCTGGGGTAAGTCACATCCGCTCCAGGGGTATCATTGGCACGGTTGTATTTAGCCACAAGATCTGAGAGGCCCAGGTTCATGGCGAGAAGGCACCAGTCCTTACCCATGGCATCCGGTGGGTCCAAAAGTCGACAGAGCTTCCTCCTTGCCAAGAGGCCAATGTCTGATATGTGAACATCCACACCCAGGTTGGCCTGGTGATAGACCTCTGTGCAGCTGAGGCTGAGGATGCTGCTGAAGCTTTCCTTGTACCCTCCCATGGTGTTGGTGAGGGTGGTCTCCCTCTGTGCCTGGGCCCTGAAGAAGTCCCTTGGCTGGTAGACCATGATAGGCTCATGGTGCTCTCTCAGCTGCTGGGGACTCAAGTAGTGCTTCACGGTCATGAGCCCAGGTAGAGTGGTAGCTAGAAGGTTGTCAATGAGGTTGCACATCACATCCAGCAGGACATAACATTTTAGCGAGTCCAGTCCACGCACTTGGATCTCGATTCCCTGGCCGTGGTTAACCAACCGCAGTATGACCTCCACGCCCCTGTGTGAGATTTTGGCCCCATTGGTCCACAAACGGATGGAACTTCCTTCTGGTTGCTGCTGATGGATCCAGCGACAGAGGTTGACCTGCAGCTTGTGAAACAGGCCACATGGGAAGGGGGTGAGATGCTCAGCGGGCACCACACGCACACCACCATACACAAAAGCTTCCTCATCTTCTTCCTCATCTGTCCAAGAGTGGTGCAGCCCATTGGCCCTGATGAGGGCTGGGATGTCCACCATGGTAGAATTGAGGGGGTCACGCACACACACATCCATGGAATCCAGGATTTGCAGCAACTCGTCCATGTCATGATCTGCCAGCAGGCTCTGAAGCTCCTCTAAGCTGAAGCGCCCCCTGTAATGATGGATGGCTTTTGGAGTGTCACTGGACAGAACCTTGGTGAGTACGTTGCTGCAGAGCCACCGCGGGTCTAGCAGCACAATATCCTGGATCATCTCACTCTGCAGAAGGCTCATCTGTGTGGGACAGAGGCAGGATTAGTATCACACCTGTTGCTGGGTCTGAGCAAAGCCAGAGAATTGTTTGCAATTGTCTGTTACAAACTGTTAATCATTTCCAACTGCATGCTAAAACTTAATTGTTTTTATATATATTGCCATTTTTATTTGACCCAATATAGACAAGCCTACAATACATAGTAATATGTGATTCTAGTTAGAGTTTTTTGTTAAGATTTTTTCTTGGGTAAAACTTAAAGAAAATTGGCACAAGACAGCATATGCTTCAACATTTTTTTTTTGTAAGTGGTGTATTCTACACTCACTGGCCAGTTTATTACATACATTTGCTTGTTAATGCAAACACCCTTCTCCTACAAACAGAGAATCACATGGCTACAACTGAATACACATAACAAGCAGACGGGGTCGAGAGCTTGAGATACTATGAGGATTATAATAGTTGAGATGCATGATCTAAATTATTTTGAATGCGGCATGCAAGTTCCCACATCTCAGCAGCAGCCATGCCTCCTGGGATTTTCATACAATATGGTGTGTACAGTTTACAGAGAATGTTGGTTTGGCAGTTCCACCGCCAAAAACGTCTTGTCAAAGAATGACGTCAGAGGGGAATGGGCAGACTCTTAACAGCTGCCAGGAAGGCCAAAAGTGCAATAATAAAAACTCAGTACAACAGCAGTGTGCAGAATGGCTTCTCTCAGAACATAACTCGTCAGCCCATTAAGTGTTTCTGTAGGAGTGCTACACAAAGTGGCCACTGAGCGTGTATTATGTATGATTTTCAAGCACCCTGGATTATACAGAAATATATTATTCAAAACTGATGCACAAATAGCTGGAGACTGAAGTGTTTATATTTGAGAGTATTGTTCTGTAATGTGCTAAACATGTTTTACCTGGGCTTATGTCAATGTCCAGTATTTTTAAAGCTTCAGATAATACTGCAAACCTTCGATGAACATATGTACAGTAGAACCTTGGATGCCTCTTAACTTGACCAACTCAGACATCGAGTGGGTCTGTTGAATGTTTTTCCCCAAAATCTAGGAACTTGGCTACTTATGCTAAAACTTATACAGGTCTAGATGCATTCAGCTCTACCAATTGGGACCTCAAACAGGTCGGTTGAGAGAAATGTAACCGCAACTCAGCCAAAAACTTGGAACATGACAAAACAAAACAGACCTGTTAAAACTTCTATGGATCTCTGAGGGGATGACACAGAAACGAACGGACTTACTGCATGGGATGCTGGATGCCTATGAATCGCTGTACCTCTCCGCTGAGTCTGACGTGCGAAAGCTATGTTCCTGTGTTCGGTGTGAATTTTTTGTGCTTTTATCTACAGAACATTCAGTGATACAGTAATTATGGCCTCTAAGAAAGTGAGCAGTGATAGCAGCAAACTATAGAGTAAAAGTTAGTAACCGTAGAACTTAAAAAGTGAAGTGACTTGAAGGTGCCGCATGTGTGTCTGCTCTCTCTTCGGAGTATGGGATTGGCTTTTATTTCATTTTTATTGCTTTTGTAATGTGTGATTTTTCATGTGCGCATTCGTTTTTTTTAATATTGATTGTTAATATGTTTCGTCATTAGTTAAGTAGGCAGATATATTTAAAAAGGCAATCATTTGGAGGTCTTGAATGGATTAAATTCATTTATATTATTTCTTTTGGGGGAATTTCACTTGGGCCTCAACGAAATCACAAATTGACCGGTCTTCTGGAAGGAATTAAGTTTGTGCTCCAAGGTACCACTGTAGATGATTTTGCTGGCAACAAAGTAAGGCTTGAACCATAAACAATTCCGGGCTGCTTAAAAGCGACGGTGCACGCATTAGCATTCACACACCTCCCCCATGCTGTGCAGCTGCGAGACCACCTCCCTCAGGGTCTTCTCACTGGCCAAGGGGTTCATGTGCTCCTGAACATCCGCCACAAACTTGTGCCAGGGCACGAGCTGATTGGGCCGATGATGCTTCCTCCAGGAGGGCAGGGTCGAAAGAATTTTCTCACACAGTTGTGTTATAGGTGGGCAGGACTGTGGATAGAAACCAAAAGCTGGACTAAAGCATGTGAGACAAACCTTCTCTGAAGACTTTGCATCATCCAGTGTGACCGTGAGGTCCTCCTCAGTCCTCAGCTCACAGTCATTAAGAATTCTGTTTGACTGCACTGTCAAATTTTAAAACATTTTGATTATATAAGGAGCAAAAATAACCTTAGCAAAATTAACATTTCAGCCAATTTCAAGAATATAGAAAAGACACCATAGTTCTGTTGGAGCGTAATCTACAGTAAGCTTTTGTTATAATGGACTTAGTGTACTTTAGCAATTGGATTTAATATACTTGCTTGGTGTTAAATCTCCCACATTTTATTTTACTTAAAGTATATTCAACAACAGTACTTCGTACATTCAGTGTTACCATACTTTACATTAACACTGATCATGTCTAAGTGTGTGCTTTGCCGTAAGTTTGCCTGCTTGCATTTACCTATGTGTTTGCTTTGGCTACAAACACACATATTTTTGTAATATGGGACAGTGCTGCTTGCAGTTGTTTTTAGTTTGAGGGACAATTTGATAGCTTCCATTCCTTTGTTGTCATTTATGCCCCTCCCTTCCAGCCCACGATGCTTGAATACATAATAGTGTTTCCCTGGGCTGCATCAGACGCATCCCGATTGGCTGCTGCCGGCCCTTTCTGTCATTATCACTCTTAGCCTGTTGAGCGGTTATCACTTCTTGGCCCCCATTGGTCGTGTCCTTATGGCGCAGGAATTCCACCTGGAGGCTTCGCACACTTAACACTCACAGAGATAATGGAGCTTCTCAGGTCCTGAAGGTGGTTTCTCAGCAGCTTCATCACTTTGGAGCTTGATGCCCCAGCATCCATGACAAAGAGCTTCTCTGAGATTCGTAGATCATTTGCAAATCTTAAAATAAATTAAAAATGTAACTTTAATTAAATTTAAAAAGTCCTCAATGACAACATGTGAATTGTTGGTATGTTGTACT
>JAODUD010000117.1:13314355-13327178 GCA_026784285.1 Stomatorhinus walkeri
AACATGTGCATTGTTGGTATGTTGTACTCCCCCCCCCCCCCCCCCACTGCTGTATATGAATTTTAGTTTGCTATTGTCATAAGGCAGTCAGGCTGCCATACATTACCTGTTCCTGACTTCTCTGAGCAGTGATTTCTCTTTGTCGTAGGCAAATTCCCCTCCGCAGTGATGAGGGAGGTTCACAGTGTCTGCGTGGGTCGCCACCAGCACAACACACAGTGGATGCTTCACCTTTCCACCAAAAGCTGAAAACAAAAAAAAAAGAGCGAAATGCGAGATACTCACGTTTAATAAAAATGTTAAATGGTCATAAGGGGCCCAGAACATAGGCAACGTAAGACACACAAAAGAAAAATACCCTGAAAAGGATCACAGTTGTGTGCAAATTGGAGAAGAAGCACTATATCTGAGCAAATGAAACCTAACCACAGTATAACATTTAGGTGCATTAGTATTCATCAGATGCATCTGTTCAATGTGATATATGGTTTAGGTCCAGTCAGCTCCCCTACAGCAACTGGGGTCAATGGTCTTGCTCAAGAACCCAGCAGCGATATGATTACCCTGCTGGCTATGATACCTGAACCTGCGATACTCTGAAACGAGGGACAGATCTCTAATCCGATCAGCTACATGGCATCCCCATATCATTACATCATCCCAAGCATTTTGCAGGCTATAACTGTCGTCAAAACACCCCAGAGAAGAGAGCTGTGTTGTCTTTAATGAAATGGTAGAAGGTATCGATGCGAATATACATCTGGATAAAGATCACTTGAATAATATTTAATCCTCCAAAAATTAACATTGTACAGAGTTCCCTCTGCTGGTCAACGTTGGCATTTCACATATGGCTATTTTAAAAACAACCCATAAGCTTAGATCAAGGGTGGGCAATCTTATCCAGAAAGGGCCGTTGTGTATGCGGATTTTCACTGTAACTCCCTAATTAGATTACTATTAGAGGACTGATTGGCTTAAGAGTCCTCACTTCTGGGTTTGAACAGCTGACCTAAAGGTTATCCCAAACACGTGCATACACACCGGCCCTTTGTGGATAAGATAGCCCAACCCAGGCTTAGATCAATCATTCTCCACCCCCAATCGTCCTATGCAAGGATCCAGAGCCTATCCCATAAACAACAGGCTCAAACCTATAGACAATTTGGCAACTCCAAGGCACTTCAGCATGTTTTTGGACTATGTGGGTAAATGAAAGAACCTCACACAACATGGAGAGAACATGCAAACTGCACTCGGAGCCATAGCAGAGACTTGATCGCAGGCCATCAGAGATGTGGGGCAACCATGCTAACCACAATACCAACATGTGACCCTTCAGGGGGGGCCCTTTTGATTAAATGTTTTATTTTATTTGACAGGATTCTCAAACACACACACACACACACACACACACACACACACACACACAAGATGGACCTTCATAAAGTACATTGATGTCATGCGTGTTCTGGCGGTGACAATTCTGATAAACAGACACATGATAAGCAACCAGCACTGCAAAGCTCCCTGCAGCAGAGAGATTACGCAATGGAGAATCGACTTCAAAGAAGAGACGCTGGCAACCATACGCACTGATGCTGTCTTCCAGCATGGTGAGCGACTTGAGGAGATTCAGCCAGAAGGTGACCTGGTTGAGCTGGGCCTCGTAGGGTTCCTCCAGACTGAAAAGCACCAGGTGTATGGCCGTGTGATCATTAGCAGCAAAGCAGTCATAGGAGCAATAGTACACAGGGTTACCGGAGAATTCCCACACACTGAAGTCTCCCACTCCTGCAAGACAAGAGCAAGAAAAATATGTGTTAGTCTATCAATCCATCTCTTACCTGCCTACTCTGGATGGGGATACAAGGGCCTGGAGCCTATCGCAGGCAGCACAGGGCACAAGGCTGGGGGTTGCCCTGAATGGGATGCCAGTCCATCACAGGCCTCACACTATAAGAAACTGAGTGCCACCAATTTAATTTGCTTCATGTCTGTAGAATGCAGCAGGATGCCAAAGCACCCAGAAGAAACCCAGGAGGCAGGAAGCTCCACATACAGAGGGGAAATGTGGGACTCAAACCCTCATTCCTGAAAGGCAACAGTGCTACACCAAAAGCCACTATGCCACCCATTGTGTTACCATATTTATACATACATCTCTCTCTCTTCGACACGCGTATCCTGGTCAGGGTCATATGAGGGCCGGGACTCACCAGCCTAATTATCTAATTGCATGTCTTGGTGGAGGAAACCTACGTGATACAGGAACACAAAATCCACAGGGATTCAACCCCAAATCCTGACGTTATGAGTCAATAGTGTTATACACTGAGCCACCCTTGGCATTGCCACATTTACCCTTCCATTTTCCGTAACTGCTCAGTATATATAACAATGGAAGTATGTGAGTATGGCACAGTACACAGGATTGTAATCTCACACCGTCAGGGTTGAGGTTTCATTCCTGTCCTGCTCTGTCATTTTCTTCTTACTTATGTGCAGGGTGGCACTTTCCCTAAATGGGTAGCGCTCCAGGGCTGTGGATGCAGAAAGGTGTGCAGTGTTTAAATGGCCTCTTCTCTTGCTTTTGGTTGTTTGATTTAGCTACCCCAGTTTCGTCCAATGGTATATAAGCGTACTAACTGCCATTAGTGTAGCTTTGCATGTGAGGTTCTAGGAAACTGATTACATGAAACAAGTGAGTAGTAAGAAACGTGAAGCTAGAGCCTCTTTTAAAATGCTTCAATATGTTTAATAGTAACACCTTACCATTGATGCTGATGTTTTGGATGTCGATGGCTTTGGTAGACTGGTCATCCACTGTAGACTGAGCACTGTGCATGGGAGAGAAGACCGCCAGGACTCCCTTGGCAAGGCTGGGCTCAAACATCATGCTGCGTCGCCGGACGTTCACGTTCTCGCACCCAGGATACAGATTGGAGACACTCATAGACACTGTGAATGGAGATACACCTAGTCATTCATTCAGTTTTCAGCCAACCATAGGTTTGCTGTATAAATACAGTACTGCAAAATTCTCACTTTGTTACTCTCAAGGACTGCAATTCATATGACTGACCAATGGGTGGCAGAGTTGAGCTACAAGAAAATGTCATATGACAGCTGCATGGCCACAAAATGTGATTTCCCTTTAATTTTTGCAGAGGTGTGTTACATAAAATTTATTTATTTTTTCATAAATAAGTATGAATTTTAAAGCCATTCCATTTTTTATTTAACCAAGTGTGATGTTTATGAAAACCTTTACATAAAATACTTGGTGTTTGTATTATTTTGTACAGAGGGGTAGTATTGTGAGTGTGTCAGATGACAGATGCCAAGAGGTAAGCAGGAGAGACATCAATCATGAAAACCTGTCTGTGAAATGGTATGACTTTTATACAGCTGTCATGATAAGTATTGCCCATGCTCCAAATTCAGACAAAAACCAATAGCAGCCCAGACATCAGCCATATTGGCCAATCAGGCAACAGACAACCAAGGCTGAATGTTTTTGTCACTGAGCCCTGCCTGGATGTTAGCTTCTGCAGGCCAATTTAAGACGCGTTACAAGAAATAATAGAGAGGGATTGCATCAACCTTAGGGGGGCGCTGGTGTATTAGGTAACAGTGACAATGAACCACTCCGCACCTGTGGGTACAGGAGGTGCTGGGGAGAGCGTGAAGCGCGGGGAGCTGGTGGAGGGTAGACGGGACCTCTTCCTGCGGAACAAACTCCTCAGAATGCCACACTTGAGGGACTCCAGCAGGGTGCTCTTGCCGGCACCGGAGTGGCCGAACACTTTCAGCTTGATGCGAGGCTGTGGCGTCTGTGTGGGCCGCAGTTGGTGCAGGAAGCTCACCTTGTGGTGATCCTTGGTACCGCAAGTCATGCAAAGGGAGGCAAAACCAGAGGCTTTACTGCCGACTGAGTTTGTCAAATTAACAGATCTATATCAGCATCAGTAGGGCAGATGTTTCTCAGGACATTGACATAAAGGAGCCCCTTACTTTTTTGAGCTTTCCCAGGAGACTGATGATTTTGTCATGGAGTCCCGTCCTGGCAAGATCCTCGGCAGATTTCCCATCCTGTCAAGAGAGGCAGACAGCGACTTCACTGGCCAATCTCTAACGGCAAGGATGCTGGTGCAGCGCAGTGACAGGCTGGGTGGAAGCTGCAAGAACTTCATTGGATTTATTGACAAAGAAAGTTCAGGGGGCGGGAGCAGTCAGTGGTTGTGCCTGAGCTGAGAGTCACGCCAATGAGGTCGGCAGTCGTTTGCTATGGATGCTGACAGCAGGACAGGTATCTGCTCCTTTGTGCAAACAGGATGAGCGCTGCCAGAGCCCTAAATGACCTCCAGCAGGCCACTGGTGTAAATGTCTCTAACCAATCAATCAGAAACAGACTTCATGAAGGTTGCCTGAGAGCCCAACGTCCTCTAGAGAGTCCTGTGCTCACTGCCCAGCACCATGGAACTCGATTGGCATTTGCCATAGAATACCAGAATTGGCAGACCCGTCACTGGCACCCTGTGCTTTTCACTGATGAGAGCAGGTTCACCCTGAGCACATGTGACAGACATGAAAGGGTCTGGAGAAGCTGTGGAGAATGTTATTCTGCCTGTAATATTGTTCAGCATGACTGTTTTGGTGGTGGGTCAGTGATGGTATGGGGAGGCATATCCATGGAGGGACTCACAGACCCATACAGGCTAGACACTGGCACCTTGACTGCCATTAGGTATCGGGATGAAATTCTTGGACCCATTATCAGACCCTATCCTGGTGCAGTGGGTCCTGGGTTCCTCCTGGTGCACGACAATGTGGGGAGAGTGTGCCGGCAGTTCCTAGAGGATGAAGGAATTCATACCATTGACTGTCCCCCAGGCTCGCTCGACCCAAATCCAATAGAACATCTCTGGGACATTATGTTTCAGTCCATCCAAAGCCACCAGGTTGCACCTCAGACTGTCCAGGAGCTCAGTGATGCCCTGGTCCAGATCTGGGAGGAGATCCCCCAGGACCCCATCCGTCGTCTCATTAAGAGCATGCCCCCCTGTTGTCAGGCATGGACACAAGCATGTGGGGGCCATACAAACTACTGAATACGATTTTGAATTGATGCAATAAAATTTTGGCAAAATGGACTAGCCTGCCGCATCTTTTTTTCACTTTGATTTTTGGGGGTGTCTTTGAATTCAGCCCTCTGTAGGTAGATCATTTTCATTTCCATCAAACAATGTGACACCCTTTCCTTCCTAACACATTACCCAGTCCATATCAGTATAGATATCCAGCATGTTTTTTTGAGATCTGAAGTGTTTTCAAAGTGTTCCATACACACACACAAACACACACACACATTTGTGCTGTTAGAAGTTTTTGCATAGTTCCTGCTTTAGTACTGCTTACATTTGAACCATTCATTGGAAGCTCTGGCTAGTTGAACTCATATCTAGTTGAGTCCTTGACAGCACGTATACTTAAAATGTGCCATTTGCTTCACTTGGACATCGTTTTTAAAAAAGCATCAGCTAATCATATTACACATGTATGAACATTGTAATAGTAACTTCTATTCATGTTTAAGATAACATGGGCTAGAGCAGGGGTGTCAAACTCCTTAGTTCTTTCCCTGCTCCACCATAAATGATTCAGGTCAAGAGCTGTGTGGTAATTAGCACAAGGAGCTGAATCAGGTGTGTTAATTGAGGGGAAACCCAAAAATGTGTAGGGCTCTTGCCCTCCAGGACTGGAGTCTGACACCTGGGTCCTGGGGTGAGAATTTACACATTTTTTAGTTTAATTTCATAACTGATCTTCCATATATGGCACAGCATTTAAAAAAAACACAAAAGATCCAAGGTTCCAGCATGTGTAAGATTCACATTTACTAAGAGGACAAAAAATTAAACAAATAAATAAGCATTTGTCCACCAGACAAGCTGTCATTCAGCTTCCTATTAAATGATGTAAATCAGAGTGACATGACAGAATATAATATATATAGTATAGTAGTTTTTCTTCCCTTTTTCTCTTTTTCTGTCTGTCTGTCTTTTTGTCTCTGCCTACTAATGAATGTCAGCTGTTCCTGCAATTCACCTTCTCATATCAGCTCCATTCCTCCCACAGGACCAGGATCTGCCTATCTTCCTCTCTCCCATTCCCTCCTCCTCTCTACTTTTAGAGTGTTGTCACTTCGCATGGATTGGAGGAGTGTAGAACGATCTGCCAATGCACAATTAATGTGCTGCTGGCTGAGATTATCTGACAAAGTGCGGAAAAACTGTGTTTTACTAGAAGATAACCCAGACGCCTGTCTTGCACGTCACACCCCAAATTGAGGCACAGTAAGTTGTCTTCTTGTGCGGGAAACAAATTAAAGTTCCACATTCCAGCCAAAAATGGATCATTTGAAACGTTTGATAATATGTGTCAAAGCAAAATATACATCCAAAGCCTTGCAACACCTCCAGTTTCAATTCATCTTCAGGGAAGACAGTGTGAAGTGCAAACCTTTGCCATAAAACTGGACCATGATACTTACATGTTTCTACTAGCCAACCACAAACATTCTTTACGCTTACTGTAGTTGTGTACACTTATGACTAATTCTCATTTCTATTCAGCGTTACATCAGGTCAACTTGACATATTTTTTTATTTTCCAGTCATTAGTGTTGGGATTCTTGCCCACTTAGAGGCTACGTACATCTCTAGGTGAACTGATATCACACCAGTAATGATTATTGACATTACTGTGGACGATGTGGGATTTTAACTCCACACATTATAACATCAATAAAAACAATCAAGATTTTGAATCAGCCAGAAAGATATAGGAGTAAATTATCTGCCATTATCTCAGGAGAAGTTCGTACAGATTACACTGGTTATAGATGGTTCTACTGTTGCTATGACAAATTCCATATCTAAAGTCAGTGGCGCATTAATCTGAATTAACCACGTACTCGCGTACTGTAATTGAAAGGGCATTTGGATGCTCAAAATTCGTTTCAGATATTTAGATACGTCATTATAATACAGACCTCAGAAGGCTGCGACATTCTTTGTGGCATGTGTGATGGATGTCTTGGACATAAATGAGGACACATTAGAGGACATTAGAAGTCGTGATGCTGAAATGCATGTGCTGATGCCAACACAGGAGCGTACACCAGCGGCAGCTCGGGCAATGAGATCAGCTGGTAGGTGAGATTAATCGTCCGTAGCCTGGTAAGGAATCCCGGCCACTGATTGTGCACTAGGTGCTAAAGTATTTCATAGCTAAACGTGCATTGGTCGGCAACTTTAAAAACTCAGTTGTGACTGGATGTTAGTTGAGTGGAGGGAGAGACTAAAACGTTTCATTATTGCAGGCTACATTTTTATTTAACCGCTAAGTACAACAAGAAAGAGGGTCCATGGGAAAGTAAAGACATCACACCAAATACAAAGTGCAGGCAAAATGACGAGAGTTTATTACGGTTGTACAGTATTTAGCATTAACTGGTCACAAGTGATGCTGAGGAGTGTTCACTGTGTACGTCTGCGATAATTTTTTGTGATACCACTTTAAATGGCACACTTCGCCCCTTCACCGCAAAACCCACTTTCCATACTTTCGTTTTGCTTTGTCACTCCCACTACTCAAGGAATGGATTTACTGCGTCCTGATCAGTTGGCAGAACACATTATAGCACCGATCAAGATGGCACGTAATGCGGTACTTTCTTGGTCATTTGTGTAAACGTTCAGCAAGATCCAGAAATACGGTATCTGGGCCGGGGCTGACTGAGTTCTGCTTTGTCACTATACCACGATCATGTAATGACATAAACCAAGAGATATAATTTGTAAACAGTAACATTACAGACATTTTTAAACGGCACAAACAATTGCGATGTTTAGTTGAAATCAATCGCAAATCAGGGGAGGGTGTCACGTGACCACGTAAACAAAACTTTATGTCTCAGATGCTAAAGCAGCACAAACGAAAAGTTTAACGGCACAAACGCTCGCAATCAGTATGGGCAAAACTGGAGACAAACGGATGGCTAACTTTACACTGGTGACGTCCCAGTCTAAACAATCATTAATATTGCAGAAACTAACACAGCGCTAATGAAAACTTTAGTGGCACAAACAATTAAGACCAGTTTGGTTAAAAGATGAGGTGACATGCCAGTTGGTTTATTGTTTGATACGCCTTTGAAGAAGTAAGGATTAAAAGTTATAGTAGCGCTTTGCGTTAGATCAGGGGTGGCCAATCTTATCAAAAAGGCCAGTGTGTATGCAGGTTTTTGGGATAGCCTGTAAATCAGCTGTTCAATCCCAGGTGTGAGAACTCTAAAGCCAATCAGTCCTCTAATTAGTGATCTAATTAGGGAGTTGCAGCGAAAACCCACATTTTCACACTGGCCTTTTCGGATAAGATCAGCCACCCCTGGATTAAATCATCAAAATAGAGCCCCATTTGTCATTCAAATAAACTGAAGCATGTCATGAAACTTCTGGCTAAATCAAAACCTCTGAAAAATTAACGGAGATCTGAGAAAAGGTGAGCATCAACAGATGTCTCCGGAATTACCCCTTCACCTCATTGCTTTAGTGCAATGTCCACAAAGGAATCAAAGGAAATCTCATATATGGATTGTTTGATCAATGAAATTCTGTTAAAATCTTATGTCAAATTCTAGCCTTAAATCATCCAGCTGAGGTTAGTGAGATATTTCTCATTTCTTCATTAACCGGGTCTGTAACACTATAGGCGACATTCCCATGTTTTGTCAGAATGCTTGCATTTTTCAAATTTTCTTGCTGTAAGAGCAGATGAGCCGCCTAAAATGGATGAGAGGGACGAGAGTGGCAATGTCTGCTCCACATCATAGCAAGTGCACACGGGAGGACATTTTGTTCTGCGCTCACTTGCTGGTTGTTGGCCACTTCGTACCAAACCGCTTTTACACATGTGACACTGAACTCTTGTCATGAAAACCTGCTGATAATTTGATATTCTGCTTGAAATCTCATTTTTTTCTGGCTGTGAGGAAGTAGAACTGAGGTGTTATTCTCGAATCTGGGCCTGAAGCACAAATCAGAATCAAACATGTCAGTGAAAGAAAGAGACTCCAGGAGAATCTGCTCTGGTGGAGTAACGGCTTGCTGTCCAGCTCCATGTCAGCTTTCAAAAAGCACAACAGATAAGATTACATAGCTGGATTTCCCCTATTATGCTGTTTATGTATGAACATGCCATATAAATAACAAAATATATTAAGAAATAAAGAATTCCATCACTGTTTGTTGCACCAATGACAGAAATATTGCTCTGAACCTCGCTGAGCCAAACAGTTGGGTATACGTATCACGATGGCATGAAGCAGGCAGAGACTCGGCGTAATTGCCTGTTTTGTGAACATGGTCCCTTCCCCTACAGCGGGAGCTTGAGTGACAGCAGCACCCCCATCCCCCTACAAGAGGGATCAAGACTCCCAGCTCTCTAATTAAGCTCACTTGCTGGTGTGGTTTGAATGCTGAAAGCGAAGGCTGATGATGAAGCGCGGAGTCACTGCATATCACCATTAGTGTATCTCACAGGCAGAAATAACAATGTAAAGCTGCATTAAACAAGACATGCTCAATCTAAGACCCTCATAGATACTTACAAAACATGCAACCCAAGCTTTAAGTTTTATGTATATAAAATCATTATCAAAAGGTCAAACCAAAGGTTGCTTACAAAACTAAAACTAGCCTGTTCTATTATTTGTTACTCATAATCATCTTGTAAAGAATTCACATGCCAGTATATTGAAGAGCAAATTTCATGTTCATAAGAAAGCCAAATTTATTGAAAGTTTTTCTTGGGATTACTTGAGGACTGAGTGAGTTGTGGTTCCCAAGGGTGTGTTCCTGATAACGATGACTCTTAGCATTTAAAGACGTGTTACTAAAGGTATTTCTTTTCCCAAGTCTGTTTCTCGAACAATCTCTTAAGAGATTGCTTAAGGCCAGGGCCAGGAGAGATTCTTAAGAGTGGCAGTAATAGACGCGAGAACACCTGATTGGTTGACATCAATAGCTTGAGAATTGATTATTCTCTCTATGCAGCAACTGCTTGACTGCCACACAAGAGAAAGTGGTGTTCTTTTCTAATATAGCACTGAAGGAATCCTTTAAATTATTGCATTAATGAGAAGATTTGAGAACCTATAAAAATAAAATATATATACAAAATTAACGAATATAATTTTTGCCACAAACCCACCTACCCAGGTTGTAGTAGCACCATATATATTACTGTCTTAACATAAGAGAATGTCCTATGTGCTTTAGTATTAAGTACTAAGGAGTATTCCAGGGTACCTTTTTTGGTAATAATCCGAGGCATTGAGGCAGTAAACCTCATGAACTAAAGTTTTGACATACTGTGACTTTGTCATATTTAGAAAGGTGTGTGCATTCCAGGGGTGTCCGAAATAGGGGGAAAGTGTCCACCCCAATATCGGTAGAACCCCCCCCCCCTTCCCAATTAATAAATAAATACATAATCAACACCACATTCCTTATCTTTCATTATGAATCCGTGCATTACTGAGGCGAATTCACTGCCCATTCAGAGTGCAAGGACAAAACCTAAAGAAGATAGTTATACATCAGACAAAATTATTTTATCATTTGCATCATTCATTTTTTAAAATGAAAAATTTGGTTATTAAACTGTACTCCTAACAATGTTAGTCTTATTTTAAATGAACAGGCTGAGCCGACACCAGCAATAAGTGATAGCTAAGAGGCTCAGACCAACCTTTCAAAAGCATATCTCACGGAAGATATACTTAACTAAGAATGTTTCAGGAAACACGTTGGAGCATTAAGAGACAACTTAATGTAGGACTTATGAATGACGTAGCGTTAACAATGTTTCTGGAAATGCACCCCAGGATAACATATGTGGAAGCTTGACTTTAGGTCATTAGCGGGCTCAACTCAAAAACAAAAAAATAATAGACTGAGTGAATTTAGAAATTTTGGTTTGGTTTAAATTGTTTTATCATTATTTTAAAACAGTATTTGGACTGCAACCAATAAGCTTAAGAGGCTGTACATTTTTACAAGGATATATTGTAGAGCATTAAGTATAAAGTTACTATGACTGAAGATGATCTCAACCCATCAAACAAGATACACATTTCATTATTCTTGTAATAAGGTTGCAAATTTAACAAAGAAAAAAAATAATTGAAGATTAGCTTTTTTATTTTCAAGGGTCTAAAATCCTATCAGTCTGAAAATGCTAACTAGGTTGAAGTAATTTCATATAGCCATTCACTTACATTGTCAGTGGCATCCATGTTGGCGCCAGAGGCACAGAGGTGTCTTACAACTTCAAGGGCTCCACTGCTAGCAGCCAGGTGCAGTGGTGTCCTCCCAAGCTACAAAGGAGCAATGCAGCCAAAAGTGTTACCCAGCACAGCAATAGTACAGCTGATACCCTGAAAGAACCTGCGTTGAATGTATAGTCAAAGAGTAGATAATGATAATATGACCTAATACAGCACTGAAGTCTTCCAAAACATCATTTTTAAGATGTAGGATTTTCATTATACTTCAGTTATACAAAAGCACATCTGATTACAAACAAACTTTTGTAACGGCAAGTATCTGCATGTCAGTCATTAAATAGAATAACTTTTGTACCAACAAAAACTAGTATAATATTATTTACCTGTATACTATTACATTAATATTTAACTTAATATTAATCTATATTAAGTTAAAGAAGTACTTCCAAAAGAGGTCTTTGCAAGACTCACTTTTTAAATGTAATGTTTATCCACTTTTTCTGCTACATAAATAGCTCTGTTGTCATTTTATTTGTGGTTAGAACCAGAATGTGCTTTGTAGCCTAATGCCACTTCTCAGTGATTGACGCCAAGGTTACTGGCAGTGTGCAGGTTGGCCTGCTCACTATATTTGGAGTGTCCAGGTTGGCCTTGGCATTGCAGAGGGCACACACGATGTCCAGGTTTCCGTCCTCGCAGGCGACGTGAAGTGGGGTGTTACCATGGTGATCCTGGTGGTCCACGCGGCAGTGGTGGCCGATGAGCCATCTCGCCACCTCGACCTGGCACCTGCGCACGGCCAGGTGCAGAGCAATGCGGCCCTCCTGAAAGTCAAACACGGCAAATGCAACATGCAGCTGCCGAGTACAACAGGGAGTGACGCCTTCGAAACCAAAGGGTCAAACCAATCGTCTGTTGAATTAAGTTCAACATGCAGAGTTTTTAAACATAATTTTTAACAAATTCAATTTTTTTCTGTTATGATTGGCCTTCCTGACTAACCTTTCCCTTTCCTTCCCTGAACAGTTGGAAAAATGTTTATTTCTCTCAGTTAAAAAAAAATGAAATCCAAGATTTTGAATAGACTGTTCTCTTAATTATGATACAAACAAAAGAGTATGTCTGTATCTGTCAACCCAGTCCTCAGGGACCCCCAGACACATTTTTGTTCCCTCCCAGCTCCCAACACACCATTACCAGGTACTGGGTGTTAATGATTAGCTGGGAGCTGGGATGGAAGTAAAATGTGGACTGTCTGGGGGTCTCTGAGGACTGGGTAGAGAAACGCTGGTGTAAATGAATCCACTTTCTCTGACATTTGGGTCAGGCACCCTGGCTCAATCAATGATCCTCATGACCTTTTTCAGATGTCTAGTATACTGCTGTGAGATAAATGGTAAATGGACTGCATTTATATAGCGCTTTATTCCAAAGCGCTTTACAATAATGCCTCTCATTCACCCATTC
>JAODUD010000117.1:13365544-13393717 GCA_026784285.1 Stomatorhinus walkeri
ATGTCATGACCGCCTACAAGCTGCTCTTCAACCAGAAAAAGAAGCGGCGGCAGCAACTGCCGATCACAATGTTTTTTCAGTTGCAAACAATGTTGTAAACAATACAGGGAGGGGTTTAAAAACGTCCAAATACACGTTAAATAATTAAATAAATATGGCGTCCCTATTTCGCGGAAATTCAGTTATCGCGGTCGACCGCGGTAAGTGAGGGATTACTGTACTGGTATATTGTCCCAGAAAGCTTTGTTAAGTAAACTTGTGGTTAATAGTCAGTAGATTTCAACATTCGTGGCCATAGGTGGAAATTAGTGGTAGAAAAATTTAAACTGGATTCCAGAAAGATTTTTTTTCACTGCGTGTAGTTAGAGTAAGGAATAGTCTTCCTGCTAGTGTAGCACAAGCTAAAACCCTGGGTTCCTTTAAATCTGAGCTAGATATGATTTTAACAACTCTGAGCCATTGGTTAAGTTCTCCCCAATAAAGCTTGATGGGCCAAATGGCCTCCTGTACTTTGTAAATGTATTATGTTATTATGCTTTTATAGGCAACGCAGTACCCTCTTCAGGGGGGGTTTAGCCACTTTTGTTTTTGGCTTCCTGAAAAATCTGTATATCCATTAAACAAATTTGTCCCATATTTCCTGGGGGCTGAGCCCTGCTAAGGGCCAAATCCCATATTTGCTTTTGGTTTTTAGCAAAGCAAAATATAAAATAACAAGAACAAAATTCCCTGAAAATGTTGTCACTATAAAACTGAAAACGAATATAGTCTTCATTTAGAAAATTGAGCTTGCCATTTTGGTGTCTTGTTGTTTGATTATACTTTTCTTGAGGCAGAGAACTTTTGCACTGTTTCATCATGAAATAATAGTAATATTTACGGCCTTCAAACGGTAATTGCATTTGAAGTTGTAGTGATCACAGGACTAAAGCTTCGTAACTCAGGACAGGAGGGATAATTAAATCTGTCATTCTCCAGCAGGTTTAAACCTTTTCCTTTTATTTATATTTTTGGTTCACTTTGGTTAAATAGAGCAGGGAGTGAATGAACACACTGGCTCCACCCGCACTGAATCTCGAAGCATCATTTGTTCCAGTAACTAGTAACTTGTTTTGCTCACTTCCTGTCTCTTACAACAACATCCTCATGACTGTGGTTACTAAATATTTCCTATCGGCGTGGGACGGGTAATAGATAATATCTTTTACAAATCAAACAGCACGAAAGTAAAAGTTAAAAATAACAGAATCAGGTCTGAATTAATACCAAATGCATTTTTGTATCTTATTAGTCCTGTTTTGTACATACATATTTAGCATAAAAACATATTGTTTGTATTGTGTCTACATTGAAAGAAAGATCTGTACAGGGAGAGTAAACAAATAAAAAGAGAATGAATCTTAGTTCTAATGTCTGTATGGATTTCCTCTAGTTCACTACTAAGACTATGTGTTTTTACAGGTAATCCAGATAGCAGAAGGGAATTGTTACTGGTATGATATTTTTTTTGTCTAATCAAACAAAGGATGTTTTTACTTATGTAGGAAGGAAAAGTTAGAGTTTAGACTTGGCAGTATTATCGGTCACTAGTGGGGTATAGATTGTGTGTTCCACCCACTTAAGATGGAGGGGGACTTTATATTACAGAAACATTAGTTACCTTCATTAATGCAGTTGTGGGTTTTGGTATAATAATAAACTGCTGAGGTTTGAAGCACAGTATCATACTTACACTCGAAAATAACATAGGTTGTCAACACACATATGTAACCTCCCTGAGAGAAATCAGTTGATGAGTCTTTCAGGGATCACATGCAGCAGGGTTGGGCAATCTTATCCACAAAGGGCTGGTGTGTATGTGGGTTTTCACTGCAACTCCCTAGTTAGGTCCTAATTAGAGAACTGATTGGCTGAAGAATCCTCACACCTGGGTTTGAACACTGACCTACAGGTTATCCCAAAAACCTGCATACACACCGGCCCTTTGTGGATAAGATTGCCCACCCCTGACATACATGATGCCAGCTACACCATTATAGAATTTGTTACGTATTTTACTTAAGTATTGTGCTTTAGTAAATGGACACATTTTGACAACACACTTCTATGTCAGACAGTGATTATTAAATGCCATACAAATAAACAATAAAAAAATAAAAATTAATCTTTAACCTGAAATTGTAAAACCTTCAATGACCACTGGAGGGCCCCAGACCATAGGACAGGGGAAACACTACAAGCAAAAGTGTGTGTTTGAGGTGCATCTTGCATAGTTTCACATGCTATTCAAGAACTCACGCATGGAAGCAAATAAGTAATAAGCGGTGATTCAACTTACTTTATATTATCCTAGTCAAATTCCTCATAGAAATATATTAATTATGGAGGACTTTCAGTCAGAGCCAGATTCAAATAAAATAAATACTACAGTAATGGGCAGAAAAATGAAAACATGTTAAATAGTTTAAAAATGGAGGGAAAAAATCACTCTCTGCACCCTTCAGTCTGAAACAAATACATAAATAAACTTTACTAGTTGGCCTTTTTCAGTGTTGAGTCAGAAAATGATAAACACACATAATTCCTTACCCTTTGTTTTACATTTTTGGATGTATTAATGAAGGAGCTTTCTGACTCGTTGGAATGTTAATTGATAGGTAGAAACCCTTTGTGTTGCTTTTCATCCTACACAAAAGGGGAAAATAGCACCTTGTAATAAATCTGAACTTAAAAATATGGCAAAATACATGAAATATGGTTAAAAGATGACAGTTGGCATTAATTTATAAATTTATAGACTGTGTCACCTTTTTCATGTGTGATACATTGAGTGTGCAGTCTGTAAAGAGTACTGCTTGTACAAAATATCTGGATGTGGTAAAACACTTTAAACTTGCATGGAATCAGCAAAAATCATTTTCCCAAGAAACTTTTTCCCCTAAGAAAATCAGTCTGCAGTGTGTATCTTAATGTTATTTTGACTGGTTGGTGTGAGCCAAGAATTTGCTTGCCAAAAATGTATTAGTATCAACAAAAGAGTAATGGGAGATAATGTGAAAATGATAAATCCAGCTGATAAATTATTTAGGTGATTAATGGTCATGATGTTATATGGAAGATTTTTATTGTGGGGGTGGGGATAAAATGATAGAAAACAGAAAAATGGTGGAATGAAACATTTCAGCATGTTGGCGATTATACAAACACAGTCATGTGACTCAGCCTCTGTTTTGGATTGGCTAAGAACAGACTCTATAGTAAACTTGTGTGTTAATCTTATTTGCCATCTGAACATCTAATGATGGTTTCAATAGTTTGCTGTTGTCTAATTTTATTTACTATGTAGTGTGTGGAAAGTATGAACCATAAGGGACACGCCAGATTCAAATGGACAAACTCAGGGTGTGGAAGGACAACCTTGTGTGTTAAGCGAAGGGCCCGTCTTCATAACTGTTCGTCTATACACAATACCAACAAAATTAATATCTGGCTTTTACAACATAATGAATTGTGATGCATGTGGACAATTTGTTCTGTCCCTTTACATAATATTTCATCCAAAAATTCAGGGGAGGGGGAGGCGGGAATGTTGTAAAGTACTGAAGGGCAGAGTATTTCCTGGGCTTGGATTAAAAACAAAAAACTAATTTAATTCATATCACAAAACTTTTCTCATGGCTCAAGTTTTAAGCTAAGTGAAAAATTGTTTGGTTTGGTCCATTACCAGCGTACATTTGCAGATGGCTTCAGGAATTTTGTTCCTCACCTAAGTACCCTTGGCTTCCATTTCATGGGATATTTAGGCAGACAGAGCTGCACACAGACTGCAGTTTATTTCCATTCTCTGCTGTGTGTGAATCTGATTACAGGTCCTAAGCCAGTGTTTTGCTTTTCTGGACAGATAGCACTTGGGCAACTTTTATTTGTTCTTCCAAGATTACATCTGCCAACATTTTTGAGTAATTTGAGTAATTTCAGTTACAGGAACCATTCCAATCACACAACTACATTTTTTCATTCTTTTTAAATGGTATTTTATTCACCTATTCAAAGACACCAAGTTTTAATGTGGGGAAATGTAAATTCATTACACTGACAACTTTATTTAAATATGTCAAAAGTTAATGTACCCCTGTTTAAGCCACATAATAGAGGCTAAAAAACGACAATATTATATTTGAGAACGGCACAGGACCTTCCTTTCGCCCAGATACCACTAAGAGTTAAATATTTCCTGAAAACTGAGACCAGTTCATTATGAAGGAGTTGGAATTAACTCTCAAAAGGCAGCTGAAGATAAGAAATAAGACATGACAACTCATTATAATAATGGGTTGTAAAAAATGGGACTTTCTGCTGGAACTGCAAGCTAGTTTTATAAAAGAGAAAACTATGTGCAGAGCCACTTTTCAAAAGCAATGCACCCGCCCAAAAAAAGTAAAAGGGTCTGGACGCTTAAATCCAGCGCTGCTTCTTGCCAGTTCTGTACCCTGGGTGATCGATCAAGCGCTGGCGTGCATGAAGAGGGTTCGCTGCACCCCGTCTCGCATCTGGAACTCATTGCGTGAAGTACTGGATTCACCCCTCTCCCCCCCCCCACCCCCACGGAGACAAAGTCGACGTCGCATCTGTCAGTGACGGGGTTGAATCTGACCGTCATACTCCGGTCTGTGTTTGTAGGCTGATCATTATTTTTTCACACGTCTGCTTTCAAAGGAAAGCTACTCTGGCATAGTGGTGCAAAGACATCAGCAAGAAATTAATCTTTAATTCTCAAAGGCTTCAGTAATTACAATAAAGCTTTGCCATATTTGACATGTTAATTCCTCTAAAAATCTTTCTTATATAAGCAGACATTGGAAAATCTGACCAGGTATTTATGATTATGAACTGGACGTCCTTAAAAGGTTAGCAACTATCACGAATAAATTCACTCTATTTTGCATTTTTGAAAAGTTTCTGGCAAACTGTTGGGCAAACATAACATCTATGAATATACCATTTAAACCAAATGGAGAAAAATTCATTCTGGCCACTGTGCTGAAATGCCAAAGTTACAGTACCATGAAACTACAGTGCTGAATAAAGTTCCTTTCTTTTCTCTCCTCTCTAGCTGTTAACTTTTCTTTCTGCAAGTCCTGCCTTAATATGGGCGGTTTGACATATTCATGACATGCGCAATCAGCTCCAGCATGCATAGCTAATTCCAAGTTTATAACCAGGAACAGACGGCTCGAGACATGACCAGCGCCTTTAGCTCTGATTAACGCACAATCTATAATCTCGCTGGAGAAACAGCTACAGATTTTACATCATAGGCTGAAGCAATTTTTTTCCCTTGGCATTCTTCTTATTTTATGCCAAGATGCTCAGATTACTGTTCTGTAAGATTACTTTAAAAAAGTCTACTGCAGTTCTACCCATGTCTAATCTACGTCACTGTAATCAGTAAGAAACCCTCTGGGATGCAAATAGTTTCATTTTTTTTTCTAAGCAGTACACCTATTTTGGGCACTTTGGTTTCCTGCCACAGTCCAGCAGGGATACCATTCAGGTGGAGGGGTGCCTTTAACTGGATCCAGTGTGCAGTGGTCTAAGTGGATGTGCCTCCGCATGAGTACACACCAAACATACCTGCGTCGTGTCAGAGAGTTTTGCATGCCAACCTTGTCAATGTTCTTCCTGGCGTTGCGTCCAGTACAAAATAACTCTGATTAGACAAGCAGCTTCTGAAATTTGATGAAGGAAATTTGTGAAGTTTCCTTATGTACTGGGCCAGAAGTGAACTTTGCCACAGCAACAGTAACAGTGAAGCCATGTTCTCTGTTCATATAAACCATGTTGTGCTGGTGATTGTGACGCCATGAATATTTACATTTCTAACACAACAATGTATCTGTAGAACAATGATGGTGATGATTCATAGAGATCCAGAGTCACCCGACAGTGATCATATTTACTCATTTATGACAATGGTTTTCTTTCCATTTCATTTAATCCAAATCCATACTAACCAACTATCCCCCTGCAGCAGCAGGATCCAGGTGTTTCCTCAGATAAAAATGAGGTGCCTGGCCACTGCACCCTAAATAAATGCCTATTCATAAACAGACTAAGTGTGGAAAACATGGAGCAGGACCAGGTGGGGTAAAAACAACTATTTACTCTAAATAAATAAACTGTATCATGGAAGGGGTCCTGCTGGCCTGTCATCAAGAAACATTAAAGTCATTAGCTTGAGGAATTAGTTTACAATTAGCATGGCTGATATTGGAGACAGTAAACGCTCAGGCCCAACGGCCTACCAAAGGCTTAACTGAAGTTTTACTATACTTAAATTCAACATTTTCCGAGGAGACCATGGATCTTGCCCAGGGCACAAGCTGGAATAAATCTTAAACCATTTTCATGTGTGCATACAATACTCAACATAATATAAATCCAAGATGTACTGTAGCTTTTAGCCCAGTTGTCCTGAACCACTGAGCCACTGAACTTCAACTGCACAGTCAGGCAACACATACAACTGCGAGCTTTTAAGGTCACTTTGGATAAGTGTCTTGCTGAACAGCGAAACAGTGAATTATACATTGTTTCAACATTACACAGTTCTGGACAACTGCCCAGGCCATCGCTGCTCTTCATCCTTGGAACAACCAAGAGTGAGATGTTGTTTAAACTGGAGCAACTGTTCTTTGTTTCTTCAACAAGTCACTGAGGTCCGAATGGACTGACCCTGCCGCCTGCTGACGTTCCGAGACAGGCTTCACCCCCGCTAAAGGGAGCACTCCCTCAGTGCATCATCTTTATGGTGGGTCATGAGTAGAATGAGAGGAGACAGGCTAGCTGCACTATATATACTGTATGCAGTTTTGGGTCTGTAAATATATATGGATTTTTAATTCTTCAGGGAATTCATTAGGGGTATGATTCAATGTTTGTTTGAAACAATTCTTTGTATGCTTTGGTTTCACAAGTAAGTAAATGAGGACAGTCACATTATCCTGCTCATGCAGAGAATACCTGAGTATATAGAATGTTAGAAGGAATATATTTGTGTTTCAGTTAATAATTCATTCTTATTATCATATATTATTTACTCTGGGGGATATATATAAAACAAAAGGGCCATGATGTATTGGGTTTCCATAATCATTTCACAGTCTGACACAAAAAATGACCTTCAGAATTGACCTTCAGCTGAAACATGATAGGATTTTAAACAAATGATTCAGAATAAACACAAACTGGCACTCTTCCCATATATCTATATTCATGCTGAATATGTTCCAAAAGCTTATGAGCAACAAAACCAACCAAAAAAGTAATAGGACAGAATACAGAAGCATGTCAATATCAATGGGAATGACCAATAACAATCATTGTAATAGGAGCCCTGCAACAGTAGCTGCCACATGTACACAAGCACCTGTCACAGCAAGATCATGTTATATCACAAAACATCACCGTTAACGCCCTGTTGTTATGACAACATGTAAGAATGGCTGACTACAGACAGGCACATGGGAACTATGGAAATGTTTACAAAAAAAATGTTTACATTGCCCCCTTTTGGTGGTCTATGGCAGAAATTTAAACAGACAGAACACAGGGCAGTATTAAATAGGGTTCTTATATAAACAAGTGAATTGGCCAAAAGCTGGGCGTGTTACAGTGTGTGTGCTGAACTAAATTCACTTAAAGGCCTTATGGCGCCACATTGTGACAATGACTGACGTTATGCTTTTGGTAATATAGCTGTTACTAAAATAATAGCACTTTGAGGCAAATATACATTGGAAAGAAATGGAATGTGGTGGCAAAAAGCTCTTAGTATCTGCCAAAGATATTTCTTATAACCAACAATTATAACTATTTAATATGATAAATAGTTTAAAAGAAATGAATGTACCTATACAATCATTTGAAAAGGCCACATTTTTTTCAGTTTTTTTTTGTTGTTTTTTAAAGGGATCTGGTGCTCAGTACAGTTTCATCCACTGTACAGTACATATAATTTAGTATGAAGCATTTTTATTTTGCACAGTGTCTGCCTTTTGACAGCTCCGAATGGTTCTGATTACTGACCTAAGCTCAAATGCAGTGACTCAGACTTTCTGATTATGCCATTTCCAGTGACTTCCTGTTGCTGTTCAGAGTGTTCTTAAGTTTTCACATGACTCCAGGAGAGAGCTCTGCTTTCACTCTATTTGCCTTGAAATATTTTCCATGGCTTTTATGTCCAGTGAGTAATCAGCCAACAAATACATTTTTTTCATCCATTTTTTGTTCATAAGAGTAATATTCTTTGTAGTATAAAAGAGAAATGCTTTTACAATAGCAAAATGAAAGTGTTAAGCATACACTAACTTTAATATGATTTTCCCATAACAACTGCATGTACTGACTTTCTTACTTAGTCTCAGATGGCTCTTTTAAATTCCCATGGGTAAATTAAGTGTTTTCATTTTAGTCTACCAAATAATAAAAAATGAAAATAACTGCTGCTTCTGTAAATTCTTAAGCAACATGATTATTATCAATACTATTATGATCTGCTGGCGTATCTTCATGTGAAACAACTGCAGATTTATAATCTGTGAGATATGACTAAAAATGCTTAGTGTGGTCTGTCTGGCATCACCTGATATCTTGGTTAGTCTGAAAAACTATAACGTATTCACTCTAATTTAACCTTGTTCTGTTTGGTGTAGCTGGGAATTCTAATTCCTCACTATTGTTTATTTAATGCATTGCACTAAATAAATTCTTAGGGCAGTTCAAACTGAATCATCAGTGAAACAATCATTAGTGGTTCTTAATGGGACATAATGGAAACCAGCTGTTGGCATGTATTTGAAAGACATGCATTTTGCCAGAGTTAGCAATAGTGAACTAGTGTCATACACTAGGAATTGTGTGGAAACAACAAATTACTGCTCTAAGATTGCTACACTTTTCTGTGTATCATTGACATATGGCTCATCGGATAGTGTTGTGGTGTCATACCTTGAGGTTTGTATATGTGGAAGTTGGCAGGTTCTTGTATTTTTGTGGATTTCCTCCTGCAGCCCAAAACGTGGGTTTGTGTCTGTAATGTGTGCTTTTGGATTTGCATGTGGACTATGTTTATATTACATTGTGAGGACCAAATGTAATAAAAAACAGTTTTTTTTATGTTGTGGGGACCATTTTTCAGGTCCTCTCGAAGATCTGTGAATGCAGTCGAAAAAGTTAAAATGCCAAAAGGCTGGTATTATGTTAGATTACTTATGGTTAAGGTTAGGGTTAGTTAAGGTTGTCATGCCGTGAGTAGAGTTTTCCCCATAGAAATGAATTGAGAGTCCCTACAAAGTGTTTGTATTTGTGTGTGTGTGTGTTTGTGAGAGAGAGAGAGAGAGAGAGTCCAAGGACAGTCCCAGGATAAGTTCCAGACTCGCTGTGACTCTGCACTAAATGAGTACTTGAAAATGGCAAAATGTTATTTTTAAAGGATTATTTCCAATATAATTGCGACATTATACACATCCTTTGAGTATTTGTGAATAATGTCTATTGTAAACCATAGTCACTCTGGGCTCAGCTATCCCTTAACAGTGGCCAATCAAATTAAAGTCAACAAACTATGAAATTGGCACTGACAGCAGTACTCAATAATAAGTGTCTTTACATGCTTTTTATATTGGTCATTAGTCACTGTGGAAGTGGTTTGGACTTCTGAAACTCTAACCTTATCTGAAGGAAATAAAATGCTCAATAAATGTATAAAAAAACTAATTGATTCAATAAACTATCAGAGGCAAAGCACTGCGGATGTGACAGTATAAGAAAAGTGTCTGTCCTACTGACCCTCACTTTGAAGCATTCTTAGTTTCCATTTTGCCATCTTTCCATTTTTTCTTCACTAGCACAAATGAAATTTCTGTTATTTAATTTTTTTCAGGATTTATACAAAAGAGAACTTTGTGAATTCTAAATATACGTTTCCTCACCTATGAAAGCAAAAAATATTGTGGCTATTCTGACAGCAGTAATGCTGTCCGCTCCCATAAATGGTTAACAGCTTCTTGCCGTGGTGGCAGGACAGACTGATGGTCATTTTTACAGAGTGATAGCATTTTAAAATGTTCCATTGTAAGCAAATGTCTTAGACCACCCGGCTTGGAATAAAACATAGAGCAATCCAGAGCCGGCCTCCAGCCTCCCGTCTGTCTCTAACAGCATACCTATATTTGGGACTGAGAAGGCACTACTGTTTCTGGAATTCACTGGCTCACGTTTTACTACAGTAAACATACTATCCTCTCCTGGCGCAAAATTTGTATGTATTATTTATGTACAAAGATTGTGTTCTGCTGGAGATTGAATCTTTGGCTCTTCCTTGCATTAAAAACCTTAAAACTCAATCAAATTTCATTTGCCTGACAAAAGATTGCAAAAGCATTTTTAACTTTAAAAGTTTCCTCAAATTTTTTATTCATTGTACCAAATACCATGTATTCATGTTACCATATACAACATTTACACGCATGAGTTTTCAAATGGATTAAAAATTCCCAAAATAGACATCAAATAAAGTTAGTTTTAACTTTAAAGTTAAAGTCTGTTTTCAAAACAATGTTTTTTACCACGTATCTGTAAATATCCATCACAATGAAGACAAATTTCCAGGTGTAAAATTTACTAGTGAAAAACACAGTTGCAAAACTTATTTCAACAGTTGGCTTTCCCTCACACAGTTAAGTAGTGACAAGCCGATAGCCCTTTAAAGGCGGGCTGAGCCTGCACTCCTCCTTAAATGTACCAAGTGGAAAGATTACCTCAAACAGGAAAATGCTAGTTTATGTAATTGTTCACAGAGAAACCGTGCTCCATAAATCAAAATTAATGTCAAAAAAACATGGAGCTAAAGCTGTGGTTTGAGAAGCTGCAGGGCAGACGTGGGACGGTAAGGAACATGTCCAGAGGAAGTTTGGCGGTGTAATACAAGGCTGCGCTCGTTGTGAAACTTACAGCAATTATAATAATGTGGCCCCACTCTGCTTACAGTAAGGAGGGGCTCTTGAATTCACAAGCCATACTAAACTATTGTGATCTTCCATTTGTGGTCATTTTGCATTATATATAGCTCTGAATGAATAGTATTATAAATGTATGCATATATATACATTCTGTGCTATTCCCGCATTGTTCAGATTTTGTACAGAAGATCATTTACCCAAGCGAAATTATTAGCGTAGGCCATATATTATTAATAACTATTTAATAGCCACACATCTTCCAACCTCTTATAAGCACAATCAATAGGCAGTTTTAAAAGTATGAGTGTCATGATCTGTCCGTCCGAGCCTCATTGGTGCCACGCCCCCCTCGTTACCCCGTGTTCCATCCTGAGTGTAACCAGCTGTTGTCTATCTGTGCCTGAGTATCCTGCGTATTTAGTCCGCGTCTTAGTCAGTATTGTCAGATCGGTCCTTGTGGTGTTCTGTGGCATTTACCCCGTCTGTCTTTGCAATAAACCGCATTTTCCCTGGAAAAAACCTGCTCCTGTCGTCTTGCCTGCTCCACGCCGCAGACACCAGGCACAACTGTGACAATGAGTGTAAAATGTGCCTGAAACGTGTTTAAGGCACTGAAATATTTACCAGCCCCTTGATCCAACTGAGATATATACTTCAGCATTTACTGTTCAAATTTCCATTTTCATAAAAATGGTTGGATTTAATTACCCAATAGTTAACTGATGTATTGGGGTGTACTAGAAGAGGTGTTTCTCTAGAAGGGTGAAAATGTCGTACTCCTTGGAGTCGTTTGTCTTTATGGGTCCTCACTATGCACCCAACTCTCACCTGTGTCTACTAGTAGCTGTTTGCTTGCAGCAGTGGCTACACCCCGGGCAACGGCTTCGACAGGCCGGCTAAACCAGGTAGAGGGTAACAGGTTGGCTCAAAACCACCAGCACATAGGGTTTGTCTACCCTTCATATGTAAAGACTGGCTCCGGCACACTGGGCAGATGAGACCAGGCAGGTCCTACGGCTAGGAAGGCGGTTCCAGCAGGCGCTGTGGAGCGCTAAGAGCACAACAAGACACGAAGATGTTGTGGTCATTCACTACAGCAGGGGAGGTCTCCAGACATAACGGTTCTCAGTGCCACTGGTTCAAGGTTTCTTCTGCCGAGAGAGTGGGATTGCCCCCGTGCAATGGTTCTCCCACTTTAATCAAACTCACGCACAGGTGTCTGTACAGTTCAGCCCCCATCCCCCACCCCATGGAGTTGGATTTGCCATCAAGACCAGCCTCCTGAAGCAGATTCCTGGACTCCCCACTGGCGTCAATGAGAGACTAATCAAGATCCGGCTCCCTATCAGTAACAAACGCTTCGGTCCCATCATTGTTGCTTACACTCCTACCATGACAAGCACAGAGGAGATCAAGGAACAGTTCTATTCTGACCTGGACTCTCTCCTGCGCTCTACACCAACCAATGACAAGCTCATCTTGCTAGGCGACTTCAACGCCAGAGTTGGCAAGGACACTGACCAATGGAGGGGAGTGTTAGGGAAGCATGGAGTGGGGAAGATGAACAGTAATAGCCTCCTCCTGCTGAGCAAATGTGCTGAGCATGACCTGCTGTTAACCAACACAACGTTCAGGGAGGATGACAAGCACAAGACTATATGGATGCACCCTCGATTTAAACAGTGGCATCTAATAGACTACATCATCACCCGCTGACGCGACAACAATGACATTCTCATCACCAGGGCAATGCATGGTGCAGATTGCTGGACTGACCACAGACTTGTTCGTGCTAACCTCAACATCTGCATAGTCCCCCACCATGCCAACCGTCACAAGCTCATCAGACAGGAGTTCAACATAGACAGACTACAATCACTAAGATACCAGCATGAGCTGCAGACCAGTCTTGAAGACAAATTTGAGGCCTCAGGACCGCTCACTGCTGGACCAGAAAAGAAGTGGAACCAGTTCAAGGAAGTGGTCACAGAAACAGCCATGTCCTTGGCCCAAAGAAGAGGGTCCACCAGGACTGGTTTGACGAAAATGATGAGGCCGTACAAGCACTGCTGGACGATAAGAGAAAAGCCTTCATAGACATGCAGAACTACCCCAACTGCACCACGCGTCGAGACAGATTCAAGGACTGACAAGCCAGAGCCCAGAGGGAGATTCGCGCCATGCAGGATCGTTGGTGGGAGAAGAAGGCAGATGAAGCACAGTATTACGCCAATACCAACAACTCCAAAATGCTGTTCAATGCCATCAGAACTATCTATGGTCCGTCCAAGAGTGGCATAGCCCCCTTGCTCTCTGTCGATGGCTCTGCCATTATTAAGAACAAGGAGGGAATCAGAGCAAGATGGGAGGAGCACTTCAGTCAACTCCTCAAGCTACCATCAACTGTGGATCAAGAAGCCTTAAACTAGATACCCCAGAAGGCCAAACAAGAAGTCCTTGACTTGCCTCCCACTGAGGAAGAGGTAAAAACAGCCATCAAGCAGATGAATTGTGGAAAAGCATCAGGGAAGGATGGGATCCCTGCTGAACTTTACAAGGTCCTTGGAACCACAGTCTTTCAGGCTTTTCACGATGTTCTCACGACCATCTCGGAGAAAGAAGACATGCCAACAGACCTCCGTGATGCCTCCATTGTGGCTTTGTACAAGAACAAGGGTTCCAAGTCTGACTGTGGCAACTACAGAGGAATCTCTCTGCTTTCAATAGCTGGCAAGATCCTCGCCCGCATACTGCTCAACAGACTTATCACTGCTATTTCAGAGAATAACCTGCCTGAAGCACAGTGTGGTTTCCGCCCTGGTCGCAGCACGATTGATATGATGTTTGCAGTACGTCAGGTCCAATTGAAGATCGAACAGCAGATGGACCTCTATGTCGTGTTCATAGACTTGACCAAAGCTTTTGATACGGTCAATAGAGATGCTCTATGGACCATCCTCATGAAACTGGGCTGCCCACTCAAGTTCATCACACTCATAAGACTCTTTCATGAGAACATGACTGGTCAGGTTCTTTCCAGTCCTGAAACAAATCCCTTCAAAATCTCAAATGGAGTGAAGCAAGGCTGTGTCCTTGCACCCGTGATATTCAACCTGTTCTTCACACAGGTCCTCCTCCATGCAGTGAAAGACCTCGACCTGGGTGTCTACATCAAGTACCGCTCCGACGGCTCTGTGTTCGACCTTCGTCATCTCTCCGCTAAAACCAAGACCCTGGAGTAACTCATCCTTGAAGCCCTCTTTGCAGATGACTGTGCCCTCATGGCGCACAAGGAGAACCACCTGCAGGTTATCGTCGACCACTTTGCAGATGCAGCCAGGCTCTTTGGGCTTACTATCAGCCTTGGAAAAACGGAGGTCATGGTCCAAGCCACCCCCAAAACCGTGATGCTACCACCAGTCATCACCATCAACGGCACAGCTTTGAAATGCGTGGAAAGCTTCAAATAACTGGGCAGTACTATCTCTGCAGACGGATCTCTGGAAAAAGAAATCAACACCAGGATCCAGAAAGCCAGTCAAGCACTTGGAAGACTTCGAGTGAAGGTCCTGCAACAGAAGCACATCAGACGGTCTACAAAGCTCAAGATCTACAGAGCCGTAGTCCTTACGTCACTCCTCTATGGCTATGAAAAATGGACTCTTTATCGCAGGTACATAAAGCAGCTACAACTATTCCACACGGTCGCTGCACTCCATCTTGGGCATTTGCTGGCAGGACAGAGTCTCAAATCAAGAAGTGCTGGACAAAGCTGGCATGACAAGCATTGAGTCAACTTTGCTGAAGGCCCAGCTACGCTGGACAGGCCACATAATCAGGATGGATGACAACCGCATCTCACGACAGCTGATGTACAGCAAGCTGAAGGAAGGGTCACGCAGGCAAGGAAGACCCAACCTGAGGTTTAAGGACACCCTTAAGAACAACCTCAAGTGGTGTGACATTAAGCCATGTGAGCTCAAAGCTGCAGCTGCAGACAGAACAAAATGGAGATCCCTCACCCTCAAAGCAACTACAGCATTTGAAGAGGATAGGAGACGAAGACTCGAGGCAGCCAGAGACAAATGTAACACTGCTGCACTCACCATCGTTCAGACAACAGACTACAAGTGTGCCACCTGTGGGCGCCTGTGTGCCTCCAGCTTCAGGCTGCGAAGCCACATGCGCTCCCAGCGCTACAAGTACAGACGCCATCATCGTCAGCCCCGATGGACTACCAAGTTAACTGATAAGCCATATTTTGCTGTGTTGTCCCAGAAACTCTGTTCACTGCAAAGTTACTTCACCCTGAGTGTTTAGCAGTTAGCATTTCAAAATTGTTGACATGGCAATTGGAAAACAGTTCAAAATATGCCCATGAAAATATACAGCTTTAATAACATTAAATGCGATAATTCACTGTATCATTTATAAAATTTTGTGATATTGCAACTGTAGAATGCATACTGGATCACTCTAAATTTAATTCAATGAGCGGAATGACATAGGCTGGTTAATCACTAAGGTGACTAACTGATGTAAGGAAAATTCATAAATAAATGCTCAGCTTTGTAAGCATCATTTCTTATTGACCCGGGAAAGAGGTCATTTTAAGTGCTATTCAGTCATAACAGCACAGGGATGGTTTATCTGTTTTTTCTGGATGTTTATCTGGTTTATCTGATGGTTTATCAGTGCTTGATTTTCATTGCTCATGTGTTAGCATATATATTTTAATATTTCAATGAGCTATGTATTTTTGAGTATGAGATGCAGCACAACCATTTTAACAAGACAAAACTAGTCAAGAGAAGTTGGCCAGGTCCCTTGAGATGAATCTGACCCCTCTGGACTGAAAGCACTGGTTTTGAAGGGAGGAACCAGGCTGTCGTCTCCTGAAGCTGCATTTGCATGTACAGTGCTGTCAAACAGGGAGAACACATCCCTGCCACACTTCCAAAATTGGCGTGCTGAAGGGTCCCCCTGCTGCTTCAGAGAGCTGCTGCTTAGCGTTTAATGATCTGATCATTTAAATGGACCTTGTAACATTTCCCCTCTGGTTGATGTAAGGCTCCTTTAAAACTGTAGCTTTTCTTGTTCTTTCACAAATGGGTTTTGTTATTATATTAAAAAGTCACAAATCTAACAATGTCTTTAGAGGATCTGGGTAAGAACGAGGTGCTTACTATATTTACCAATATAATGATCATAAAATTAGCATGATTACATCCTGCTGTCCAGCTGTCACTTTCACTACCATCTATATAAACAAACTGTTTAATCACTAAAGCATGCAACTTGATTCGTCCTTATCAGTAAAATTCTTATTGGACGTAAGACAAATATGGAAGGTCTAGATCATCTTTCAGTTAGAGCTTGTATCTTCCTTCAAGTTTCTTTGAAGTTTGTTTTGTTTACAGCGAAGACACAATCTTCACCCCTGAAATACCAATGTCTGTTGTCCTAGGCATTTTGCATGATCTCTGTCTCAGACAGGCACACGACCAGATCAGTCAACTTGTACTGGCAATCTTAACACTGATGGTGTTTTTTCTGCAGAATGATACTCTCTCTGAGTGTGAATTGAATCCACTGTGTGTGCAACAAAACAAGGGCCTTTCAAACTTGTGTTAACAAAGTGGATGTGTAACAGCTGTAGTTACTAATAAAATCTTAACATCAAAGAACAGCTGATATAAATGCTCAAAAAGCATTAGACTAGGTGCAGCTTATCAGTATTTCATTTGCACTTTCAGTAGAGCCTGAGTAAATGCATTCCTGATGATTTGGGATATTTTTTACAGAAACGGAAACACATTTTTTCATAATACAAAAGTAAAAAAAAGACTAAATCTATAAGCTGCTTAGACCATAGTTGGAATAATCTATATATACAACAAATGCTCTGGATACATATAAGTATACATTATTTGTATATTTCACAACACACTAAAATAAAGAGGTATGTATATTCAAAGAACAGAAACTATGTCTAATATTTCCTGCATTTAAAACATTGTCACTATGAAAGTTCTTCCAATGACATTTCAGAAGTTCCACTTTAACTCTGGGTGTTTTTTTCACTTGATTTTCCAGCTATTTAATTCCTGTACCTCACAACTGTTTGGCATAACACCATACAAAACAGAAGCATATGTATGAAACACCTACAACAAACAAACAAGCAGACAGTTAGCAAATGAATTCTGCAATGATTTCTCAAAACGTACAGTCAAAAAAGTTTTAGCAGCTATGTTGCAAGCTGCAGTGGGTGGTAAGAGTTTAAAATGGGACATGAAATTAGAGACAAAAAAACAAACAATTATTTGGCTTGCATGATGCTTTCATTATATAAAGGAAATGCATCGTAATGCCATCTAGAAAGCATTCTAAAAATGGTGGCAAACTCTTCAGAGTGCATAAGTTCATTGCATTGCAAAGAAACAAACTCTGAGTAGTTTTGAGGAGATGTATTGCTTCTGAGCAAATCCAAGGGCCTCAAGAATATATTTTCTTTTCTTAATAAATGACCTCATCTGTCATAGAGCTACAGCAGACAGAATTTTAAAGACGTTTCCTGGAAAAAGCATTTTGTATCAGCCAGCCATTGAGCCCAACCTGGAATATAACAGATAGCAGTGACTTGTAGGTATTAGCTTAAGCTCTATTAGACAGCAAATGGAACAATTACCCAAGAGCTCCTGCCACATGGATGCTATTTTCATAACTAACTAATAGCAACTGAACACATGTTAAATGTATAGTCTGCCCTATGGTGGAACAAATGGATACTGGGCACCAGGAATAGAAAATAAGCTTTAAAAAAAACAAGTAACATATCCTGAAAAGGTGTAACTAACTGGTGTCTAAAATCTAGACTTGATGTCTAGATTCATTTTAAATCATATTGCAGCAGTGATTCCTGGTGTACAATTACCTGCTCCCTCCGTGGCTCTGGGTCACAGCTGGCTTTGGTGTCTAAGAACAATGCTTTAACAACATAAATTACTTGGGCCCATGCTGGCAGCAGGCCAGGGGCCCGATCTGGCAGCAGCTTGAGTTACACTCCCTGGAAAGTCGGCTTGCGAATTCCTGTCTGTTTTGCATCTCAGGAAGCCCCAAGTGTGAAGGGGTGGGATCGCACTTTAAAACAATGGGTCTGATTTAAACTCCTACCATTCCTCCCCCCACTTTGGAATAAAAAAGAAATTTGCAGTTAACATCCCTGACGATAAGGCTACATGCATATTCAACCTGAGCAAGAAAATAAAGTGACTGGTGAATGACCATAGACACATTGTTATGCTGCAGTCTCTTCATAAAGAAATTCAGTATGTTTACATGCACACCAAGCAAACCAAATTATTGTGTTAGTCCAACTAAAACTGGACTTTTAAAGTACACATAAACGTGTTAGTCGAACTGAAATTGTACTTCATCAAAGTCGGACTAAGAAACCCAGATAATACGATTGGAAGTCTATTTACTCCTGCATGTATACGTTCAATGGACTCAAACTAGCCTAGGCATTCTGTACATGCTCCACAGTCCCCCTCCTGGGCTTAGTAACAGCAGAAACTGGTACATGAAAGAAGTTTGGAGCATAGCAGGGGATATACAGCACGTACAAAATGGGCAGCGCTATAAAGCTATCCAATTCACCGCTCAACTAAAAGGCACTTTTCCACTACACCACGTAACATACTTTTGGTACTTCAAGAAGGTACCAAAAGTACAGAACTTCAAGGTGTTGATTTTCCACTAGTGTAAAAACAAGTACCAACATCGAATGTCATCACAACGTGAGGCAGGTATTTTGTACTGAATTTTAAAAATGACTGTAGTAGGACTGGATGATGTGCGATATTAATACGAACATTGCATGTTATGCACATCCAATTTTTACATCGCTAGTCAGGTAGATTAAGACCAGGCCTTCTTTTTTCCTTCAATTTGGTATGGAAATTATAGTGCAGGGACTTTAAGTCTCGCTACAACATTTTTACTCTGTCATAGGAAAATAACTAGCAATCTTTGCAATTTTAATGTTTATTCATTTTCAAGATTATCTATATGTATAAAAATTGGTTTAAAGTTTACCTAAACTGCTTTTGCATGAGCGCTACATGCATTCTCCTAGGCAATTGTAATCATTTCCATCTTCGCTGTTAAAATCACTCCTAGATGGTTTTGTGAAAAATTTATGTTTAATTCCTTTTTTGTTTCACAAATACCCCAATATTTATTACAACAGAATCACATTGCAACATTTGAAAAATTTCCAGTACCGTCCTGTCATAGTATATTAAACAAAATACTTTATTTCTTGTTATCCTATCCTCATCTTGTTGTATCTGTTCTTCCGACCAGATCGCAATTAATGCTTGTCTCACTTCATTTGTCCTCGCATCCATTATTATTACTTTTATTTTTTATTTTTTTATCTGTGACGTATTAGTTCAACTGGAAATGTATTGATTAATAACCTCTTCATAACAATATGCTTTATTTAAAGTAGTACAGTCTCCTTATTTCAAAATTATTTAAGAGAATTGTACTTCCATTACAAAACTAGTGGAGATGACTATTGCATGCTTGACTTTTTGACTTTGAATTCTTGGCTATCTTTAATCAAGAGTGACTTTTGCATTCCTTCAACTTTCCTCCTATTGTAGCACAAAATAAATAAGCTAGTTTGTAAAGCCAGTATGGCCTGTCTCCTTCAGAGATCTCACTTCTCACCTCACACCTGTCCTTGTAACCAGCATCTGCTCTCTGAATTTTGCCACCATTTGCTTGGACCGCAGCTGTGAATGCTTCCTTCCATGCCAGCTGTCACCGGCAGACGCGGACTGATTGTGTTTCTACCTCACCCCTACCTAAAAGACGCTGTTTCCATGACTCATTACTCTTTTCTGCATTGCAGCAAATGATGTTTTGACCCAATCTGTCTCCAGTTGTCAGATTGTATACAGCCAGGTTATGGGTACTGAGTTTGGGCCCAGCACTACACCATAGCGATGCCATTACCATTGTGTATATAACCTGGAGTTTGTATTCTCCACATATTTGCACAAATTTTCTGGTTTCTTCCTGCACTGCAAAGACATAAAGTCATGCTAATTGGCACCACTACACAGGCCGTAGTGTGTGACTGTGCATGAGTGTGTGTGAATGTGCCCTGTGACCTGTTGTCTCATACAGGGGGTACTCTGCCCCAGACCTATTCTGGGGACCCTCACCAGGAAAAACAGCTGGAAGTTGGTCGGACCAATACATATAGAATTATAAACTTATACATATAGATAGTGTTAATAAAAAATATACTGAAAATCTGTGTGATTTAACTTTCAGCAACTACCAAAAGTGAACTAAACTGTATTTTGTATCTGTATTTTGTAAAGTCCATTAAAGTTTTAAACAGTTTGCATAAACTGTTAGCAACTTGACTGATTTAAATACACAAGAATAATTGAGACAAATCTTTGTATCTCACTGTCACTAGTTCAGCCACCTTTGCATTTCATTGATACATGAGGCATTATGTCAAATTTTAAATGGATCCTTTGTAATCCCCCCACCCAAAAAAACAGGGTTTCTGTATATAGACTAAATACATTTCCTAACAACAGAACATGGAATTACCCCTGGCACTTCGTCAGACTGTGTTTCATCTACATTCATTTATGCATTTTCCTCTGCTTATATGTTGGCTTTGTCCCTTAGATGTGCTTGTATTTTCTTGTCACACTGCCCTGGTGCCCTCGTTTGTAGAAACAAAGCTCTGTCTGTTTGGAGTGCTTTTCTCAGGACAGGTATTTCCTGAGGGAAAAAGGACATTATCATAGCTGAGGAGTCTCGTATTTCTCATATCTTGAGGCTTACCTCTCAGAACTGATACTAGGGGCTGAATGAAGTATCTGTGTGCCACGTTCAAGGGAAGGCTCAATATTGTTATATTAAATATGGCTGCCTTTCCATCTCAAAGGGGTGCAGGCTCAATGCAGGCTGCAGACTTTGCAAGCACATACATCTCCTTAATCTTGACACCATACGGGTGAACAGCTGCTGGTAGGTTAAAGTTACAAGTTGAAAAGGTCACGCAGTGATTTGTGGAGTATAGTGTACTATCAATTGAAGCCATAATTTTTTGCTTCCAAAAGCTGCTGGTCTTCCACTGCATAACTTTTTAAATCCAAGGCAAAATGGAAAATGTAGCTTTTATCATTTCCACAAGTACATAGAATATATTACATTAAAATGGAACTCATCGAGGAAGAGCTGAAACATTTTGATAAGCAGTGGATTAATGCATGCTGTTCGTCTTTGTAAATGGTATAAAATCAATTTTTATTGACATGAAAATTTTCAGAAGAGAAAGGACTTTGTATGATATCAAAATTAGTTTTATGAATGAAGAGAACTAAAGATTAATTTCCTTTGTAAAAGCCGAGGCAGGATATGGAACCTAAACATAGAATCCAACTGCAAATCCTTGATGTAATGTCTTGATTCTAGTGTTCTGATGATGCTAAGGTCAGCAAGATCAGTACTTTCACTATTTCCTGGCAAAATGTTCAAAATAAAAACAAATGAAGATAGCTAAAGATAAAGATAGCTGTTTTATTTAAACACATGGAGCCATTTGCCCTAGCTATTTTCTATAATTAAGTTCAATTTTGTCCTTGCTAGAGAAACTTATCAAAGTCTACTAAAATTATTTTCCACTTATTCTATATTATTCCTCTTATCTGCCTTTTCACATGCTTCTGACTCTTTCTCAGGCTGAACTGCAGTCTGCTGCTTGCCTCAATACTGCAGATGTTTTGAACTTCTCTGCTCTCCATATGATTCTGCATCAGGTTATTTAAAACTTGTATTGATGCCTTGGCCTTTCATGGCATTCTCTTCATCTTGACCTTATCATTCCTCTGCTAAAAAGCTTTCAGCCTTCATCCATCACCTGGCCAGAACTTATAAATGTGCAATCCTGCATTTCCTTTAAGATACTGAAGAAACAGCCATCTTCTTATATATCTTATTTAAACTGCAGTCACCTGGACCTCTAGCAGTCTTTGTTGTGAATGAGATTTCATATCTAGTAAAGCCGTCCTCAAAGAGGACACAATCTCTCATTTGTTCTGCTTTGGAACGGCGGCTTAAAAAACACTGGTAAACACTTTTTTTAAGGTAAAGGTATATGTGAAATATGCCATTAGCCCGCCTTTACCATGTCTTCGGTGTCAAAGTAATAAGTATATTGGAACAATTTGAAGCCAAGAATGATTTCAGTCCCCTATACAGGTGTCACTTTCATAAAAAAAAAAAACCATTTGAGTGAACAACCTCTAAAACTGGTTTACACAGGTCTCAATGCCATTTATGTCCATACAATAATGTAAGCGTCTTCTTTGATTTTGTAATGCACAGAAAATCGCTGCTGTTTCTTCACCTTAATGTCAGCTTTATGACGTTAATATGAAAGCCTGCTGCATACAAATGTTATCTGTTTTATGTTTTTATACATTACTTATTTTGGAACCATATTACATGCATATTTCATTTAGGCATATTTAATTTAAACTTCATTTGTTGTAGTTTAGCTGGCTGTCTACAGTGATCACAAGGGACTAGTTTACAGAGAGTTTGTTACTGGTTGGCATGTGGTAAAGCTTGGTCCAGAAAATCACAGCTAAATTTTGTTTTTAAGACTTAATAATGTCTACCTATATGTTACAATATACAGTGTCCAGTTTATTTGGCCTGTTAATGCTAACAGCCTGCTTCTATAAACAGTGAATCATGTAGATTCAACTGAGTATATGCAGTATGCAGACAGGGTCACGAGGTTCAGATACTGTTTGGCGAAGTATTAGAATGGCCGTGTGAATCAAGAGATTTTGATGTTTGATTAATGATGCTAGCTATCACCTCAAAAATAGCGATCATCCCAGGATTTTTACAAAGTACTACTGTGTTTACAGAATTTCTAAAGAATTATGCAGCAAGCAAAAAACTTCAGTCAGTGATAGTTCTGTCAGTGAAAACACCTTACTAACAAGAAAAGTCACAGAAATGCCTCAAGTGCAAAAATAACAGCTCAGCGTAATAGTATTGTGTGAAACTAGTTTCTTTGAGCACACTAAGCTACCCTCGAAGCATTTCAGGAGGTAAAAGTTGGTCCTACCTGGTATATATAATGCATTTAAGTATTGACACTAAAGCGTAATATAATAACGTATTTTCAAAATTGTCACAGAATGTTTCCCTCAGTTTAACAAGACTGAATTTACTTGAACACTAGATAAAGAATATGGCTGCATTCGAGTTCAAGAGTTCAAAATTTATGCGTAACTGATTTACACATATGAAGCGGGGATAGAAATTGATGGATGGAATATAACTTTAAACCTTTTGAAACAGTTAATAACTTTGCTTTCATTTTCAAATTTCAATTTGTTCTAATCAAAATGAGAGTGATAATATATTGTATGATTTTTAATAATAGGATGGAGTGGTGGTTCTGAGGCTAGCGATCTGTGCCAGTCACTGGAAGGTTGCTGGTTCAAATCCTGTGAATGCCAGGAGTTGAGCCCTTCAGTAAAGCCTTTAACCTGCAATTGCTTCACCCTGGGTATGACGTTAGTCTACATCCAGCCCTATAAGGAGGTCCTCCAACTTACAGGGAAACTCGGGATTTGGTGGCAGGATTGGCACTCCAGCCACCGGAAAAATGCTCTGGTGCTGAGGCATGGCTGCACTCAGGATCTCATCCCTGAGATGGTTTGTCATGTGGTGGTTGCGGCAACACACTATAATCAGTGCATCCCCCTTACCCCTCTCTCCCCTGTTTTAATAACAGTAGTTATATATATGTAACCAAAATTGTGTTCATTGGGCTCTCATTTCCTGTCCGTAACATCTTTTTTTTTTCTGCGCAGAAATTCCGCCTAGTACGACTCCTGGCCGCTACTCCCACCACGCAGCAGCGTAGCGTGCGTACTCCCAGCATCCTAGTTCTTAGTACTTGTGTATACCCTTAAAATGATGTCGAATAACGAATTACAAACATTTCAAGTTGTGAACAGCCATTTGGAACATATCTCATTTGTAAGTAGAGGAGCATCTGTATTGATTTCTAGCATATTTTTAAAATGCCTTTTACAAAATAACCTTTGCTAATCTCAAAAGACTAATGCTAAATTATGAGTGTTACGTTCAGATTATGTACAAATTGTTCATTGACCATGTGGTAATATCTAAGGCAGTGTTAACATCTACATTTACATTTTACTTTAAATGCTTATATCCAAAGCGGTGTACAAATGTGCACAACAACACAAAAAAATCTAAGCATAGCACCTAACGTGTCAATATCTAAGGTCTAGGATCTAACAAATTAGGAGTTTTAGTTTAAGCTCTCACATTGCTGTTCAGAACAGGAATTGTGAACTCATAACTGGGTATTAAGAGACTTATTTCAAAGGATTCAATGCCAATGATCCAAATACAAAGACACAAGGTTCACCACATGGTAGCCATCTTAAGTTCAAAGCGTTGTGTTTTTTTTTCTCTTTCTGACAGTCATACTTAGCTTTTGGATATTTGGTGTCCCTGAAACGGGCTCTTCTGATAACAGCAAAATGAATGGTTTTTGACTGCTAAAAATCAGAGGATTTCACCCCAGACATGCCTTGGCCTTCAAAGTGATACGATCACCCAGTTCAAAATCCAGATGACAGCAGTGCAGGAATCACATTACTCAAATGTCACAATTTATCCATCCAGATCACCAACATCTATTCTTCTTTTAGACAGTTACAAAGACTGGTCCATATTAAACTTCAGCATGAAGCAACATCCTTCTGAGTTTTCCACAGGAATGTATAAAAATATGATGGGAATATATTTATCACCTGAAGTGCACACCATGCCAAGAGATGGTAAAATAGTCACTGAGAATGTATTGTGCCACTAGCAAGAATATTGTAGCCTCGAACTATGCTAAATCATTACTTGAGGATAATGCATTTTCAGATGTTTTAGTTCACCCTGTAAATTTCTACAGGATATGAAGTAAATTAAAGCCACATGGTAGAACAAAGAAACAGAAATGGATTTTGATGGTTCCAGCCTAGCAAGGTTAAATAAGATCTTTTACCCTTAAAAGGATATAATACAATTTTATTGCTCACGTTACTATGGAAATCCACAAAACCATACTATCCAACTTTCTTGCAACAGTACATTTTTAAATTCAATGACAGCGATTTAGAAGATATTTTTTTCAGATCATAAATTACAATATCCGGTTATCTAAGTTTCAAGCTCTGGTAGATCATTGTTAATATACTTTGACATTTATCTCCAACCAGGGAAAACGTGACATTAAGCATGTCTCACAGAGCAGATCAGAAGAATGCTAAATTCATTCTACTCTCACCAGAGACTGGATTCTTCTTCCTGTCTGCTGTGCTGTTGGAGCAAATAGTTTAGCTATCTAAGGATAGGGTATACGCAATGTTGAAAAGATTTAACCAAGTGGCCACTGTGAACTTGTGAAATGAGTCATCTCATTTATCTTAAGTTAAATGAAGGTATTTCACTTTGGGCTAGTTAAGCGGTTTGCTGTAATTTTCATGAGTCCTTATGTTCGTGACAAGCAGTCTTGTGTGACCAAAGTGATTGTATAGCTAGTATATCTCAATGTTGCATAGATACCAGAGTGTAGGTGGATCTGACCACTAGAATTCTCTAAAGGCTCCGTAAGATGGATCTCACATTGTCACGGCAGACAGACAGCAAGAACTGTAGCACAATCAAAGGAAGGTGCATTTCTGCTATTATTTCTTCTGGAGGCAAGTGGGGGGCTTCTTCTGTAAAGAAAACCAAATCAACAAAAAAAAATGGGCATGCCAATGTGCTGAGACAAGAAGCAGAGGAGGGAGAAAAGACACCAGAGATTTGCAATGTCAGGGCTAAAATAATATAATTTAGATGCATTATGTCAAGTATGCATTATCCATTTCACTTTGTATGAAAGGTCTGTTCTGTAGCCATCCATAGCCAGTGACTTACAGAAATGTACATGACCAAAAAGAGCTACAGAATTTCTGGTCAGGGACTGCTCTTAACATTTAACCAAGAAAGTTAATTGATTAAAACGATGTGCAATTGGTGGAGAAATTGTTTAAAAACAGTTCTTGTTATTCAGTGTTGTAAAACACCATGTTATTGTTTTGCTTCGTAAAGTCATGTTTTAGAAAGCTATGAACCACCTCTAATGACTTAGAAGATGCTACACAAGATTTAATTCTCATGAGCTTTTTTCATCATTGTGGTTACTTAATTTAATCTGGTTTATTTGAGCCATAAAATATGACATTACTTTTAAGGTTTTTCATCTGTGCAATTTAAGAGATAAATATTTTTATTTTCATATATGAACACTGCAGAAATCTTCTCTTCACTCTGTCAGGAAGCCCAAAACCAACATTCCACAAGAAGTATGCAGAGTATTGCACATGTATCCAAACAGTCACCATGTTTTCATTAAGTGCTCAGCACAAGCGGGTATGGTTAGTAATGACATTCGACGAAGGGCTGTTTGGAACGCTAAATACTTGCTAAGAAGCCTCTGAAGAGCCCTTTCACAGCCGCATAGTGACCGCAAACCACTGGGAGCCTTGGAGCTGAACCATGCTACTCCAAACTGTTTTGCTGTTGAATGCAATCCATTGACTATAAGAAGTTCAACACTGTCTTGCACTAACATGTTTTGTTTAGCCTTAATTGAGCTTTTCCTTGTTTGTTTCATGTGTTTGTTTAAAATTAAACACTTTTGCAAAAGACATGCTTTCACAACTGTTCATTCTTTATACATTCTTTGTTCTTCCATTATTGCATTAATTGTAAAGCAAATTATTCATAATGATAAAGAAAAAATATTTTATGCATTTTAATTTGCATATGCTGTACTGTGTAAAAGTATAAGGTAGTCAAATTAGTCTAATCAGTCATATATCTGGGTAGTAAGGGTATATTTGCTCTGGAATTTTTTTTTACTCAATTTAACATCATAATACATGCAAATGAATACAATAAAAAAATAAGAATATCATATGTTCTCAAAAAAAGTTACTCATTTCTGAAGCACAACACTTTTGTTCCCAAACCTCACTTCAAAGGCACTCCAACCATTCCAATTATTTGTTAAATTTCACCACCAATTAGCTAAATAAATTGATTGGCTATTGCTTGGTATGCTAGCAGAGTCAACAAATGATTCAAGATTCTTGATTATCACCATGTAAGGACGTGCACAAACATCCGTGCTTCACTGGTGCCACTGTTAAAAAAAACATATCAAACTAGAAAAAGCTTCCACTCATCATTCAAGCCACTGACAGCCAGTCATACATCCGACACACAAACAATGCATGGGTACATTGAATGGTTGCTGAAAAAACTTTAATGGGAAGACTTTAATAGAGATTTAGAAATGGCTAAGCTTGCACTCTATGACAGATATAATATCATAGTTTTACCAACATGAATACCATTCAAACACATTATACTGCTTAATTGTACATAGCTATACATACAATTGTATTTATTTGTTTATTTATTTATTCATTCATTCATTTATTACATTTGCATCTTATTTTGAGCCTAGTCTGGTTCTCTGTGAACTTTGATCTGTAAAGTATGTCAGTGTGAGTATGTCAGTATGGGTATGAGTATGTGAGAGCCCCTGACCTGGGACGTCTGCTAGGCCTGACATCATACGAATGACTCCCTGCCCCCCCCCCCCCCCCCCAAAAAAAAGCATGATCTCAGGTTACTGAGAACTAATGGGTCTCTATTGATTCAATTAAAAATAATCTGTTTTTCTGCAGGTGTTTTTTTACTCACATAATGATTATTGAATATTTAAATAACAGCTAGTTTATTAGCAACAGACTTGGATTAAGTGTTCATTTAGTGATTCAATAGAAGAAAAATTAATTTGGTTGAGACTTTTTTTCAAGCAGTACTTTGGTTACAAGAAAATATATATTATCATCAAAGAGTGAAAATTAACTTTTGGTTCAATACACTTACAAAACATTTTTTTTTCCCTTGGGGGGGGGGGGGGGGGGGTTTTTTTAAA